>CM031242.1:788079028-788530957 GCA_018340775.1 Taxus wallichiana var. yunnanensis
ACTATTCTAACCATTAGCATGAGACATTAAACTTAGGAATAGGAAAAACAACACTAGGGGGAGATTCATTACCTTGTGGAAAACCTTGGGATGAACTTCCGGGGGCGTTTTGATGACGAGTGCCATTGTTCAAAGCTCCACTATCTATAGCTGCAGTTTAATAACTAGAGTTCGAGGTGGAAGTGTTCATTGTATAGGGCGTACGAGAGGGTGAGAAACCCTTAAAAGCTGATGGAATTACTATTCCACAGTTCCCAAAGACACATAAAAATGACAAGTGCATGTAGAGGAAACCCTAGAAAATATGATGCCAATTTTTTTCTAAGAGCCCTGTGACCATATTTGACAATCTAGGCATAGGTCTATGGATTCCATGTAGTCATAATAATTCAATTTTACCATAACCAATGTGATTAAAATAATTTTGAATGTGCATAGGTACAAACACTAATTACACCCTTCATTTTATAACTTCTTATTACAAATACCACATCATCCATCTTTCTATTCTTTTGAGCTAGCTCAAATAAGGACACATTTCTCAATCCTACCTATTTCCTTCATGTGTTTCCTATGTATTTAAAGAAAGAAAAATATTGATATAATTTTGTTGACATTGTGATTCATTTATTCTAGTACCATATTGGGATAATTGGTATTATTATTATTTTGTGACTTGTTTTTCTTCTTGGGAAGGAAGAGATGGTGTTTCTAGTACAATGATTATGATGAAAAAATGAAGGAACTTAGTATACTCCAATATCTAACTCCGCATAACCAAGCAACTACTTTCCAATTTTATATTTCATATAATATCGAGCTATAAGTCTTATCGATCATAACTCCTTAGATTGGTTATATGGAATATAAGGTCTCTATGATTGGTCATTTTTTCTTGTTTCTTGTTATAGATGGTCAGGTAGAATTTGGGGCCATTAGAGAGTGAAGAGGCTAACTCTCTTATAAGAGTGTGAAATGTGTGATCCCTTATATGCTCTCCTAACTATCCCCTTATGTATAATATTTATATATATTCACCCTCATGTATATCTATAATATTCCCATCACATCTCTTTAAATTGGTTCAATCAAATACATATATGTGTTTTTTTTGTTAATGCAAAAACAAACTTAACTATGCCATGTTATATAATATCACGTTCTTTTCCTTAAACATTCCTTGATTTTATTGCATGGAAATTTCTAGATGCACAAACCTAAGATTTTTTCCTAACCATAATAGTCCATGCTATTGCCTCTCTACTAGCTAGCGAGTGTTGCTTTTGATATTTTAAGTAAATAAACATTATCTAGAAGAACCATATTAAGCATGAACTATATTCAATGCAAGATCAAATCGAATATGGTCTTAAGATATGAAGACCAAATAGTTGTAACTACATAAAATGTATTTCTGCAAACAAAATAAAATTCATTTTGTATAGCTATGAATACCCATGTCCTAGTTTATCTAGACAAAAAACCATGTCTAATTTGGTAAAATATCAAGCTACCATTCACAAATAAGAAAATCCACAAAACAGAGCATTCATACAAAACATGTATTTGATATGTATTAATTTTAAATCTTTTACATATTGATACTACATATAGACACTATTAAATGTTAAAGCTATACATTAAAAAGCTATATACTTCTAGAAAATTCCACTAGATATTACATAGGAATTTATATTGAGTTGTTGGTATTGGTTTAAATATTATACAAGAGACGTATGTGGGCTGCGGTCAAAGCTTATATGTCAATACTCCCTCTTAAGCTTGACTACCCAAATCAATGACTCCCAAATGTCCTCTTAGTCTACGAAAAGTCTCTTTTGATAGTGGCTTTGTAAAAAAGTCTACATATTGATCTTGAATTGTAAAACTCTAGATATATGTCTCCATTATTTATCGGTTCTATAATGAAGTGATATAAAGTATCAATACACTTCTATTGTTATTATGGAAAACATTGTTTTTATAGAGCTTTTGATGAGTTATTGTCACAAAATGTCTTTATTGCTCCTTGCTCTTACTTTAATTCCTGACAACTTATGTTGTTGATATAGTTACCATATACTCCACTTTTGTTGTAGAAAGAGTTACAATCAGTTGTTTTGAAGAATCCCATGACACTTCTCTTGAACCAAAATAGAAAATATTATTGGTGGTACTCTTTCCATCCCTAATGCTTCATGTGCAATCATTGTTTGTGTAGTCAAAGAACTCAAAACAATAAGATGCAAAGTATAAAATACCATGATTTTTAGTGCTATTGACATATCTCAAGATTTTTTTGTGGTTTGAAGGTGATTTCATTTTGGTGCTTCTATGAACTTGGAAATTAGGTTTGTTGCATACATTATATCAAGGCTTTTGGCAATCAAATACATTAAGCCACCGAGTAGTTTTTGTATAATGTTGAATCTACATAGTTGTTCTTATCTTCCTTACTTAATTTCAAACCTAAATCCATTGGGGTTAATGATGGTTTGGAATTCAAGATCTTAAATATTTTAAAAACCTCATTGGCTTATTTAGCTGCCAAATAAAAATGCCAACACTTGATAGATTAACCTCACTATGCAGAAAACATATCATGAGACCCAAATCATTCATCTCAAATTCTTTCTTCATTGGTAAAGTAAACAAGTGAGTTGACAAAGTACTCATGAATACAAAGTTGAATTAATATAAATTGAATTAAATCTTATTTGTAGAGTAACCATTGTAATGAATAATGTACACATGTTAATATATAGTAAGACACAAGTAAACATGCATGTATATATATGAAAGTATAATAAAATGCAAGAGAGGAAGAGAATTAGCTGATTTTGGAGGATCTGGATGTGATCTGGGTAGGTGAATAGTTGAAGCATTTGGGAAGAGTGTCACCTGATGCTCGTCGGAGGTTCTAAACTCGAAAATACATGAGGGACGAAGCACCTAGGAGAGGATAGGAGAACTTTGATGTTGGTGTCTTGATTTGGGTGTTAGTGTTGAAAGGAATGAAAATAAGATTGTTCCAAGTCATGATATCATAACACCACATTAGATTTGCAAAACAAAAGAGCTAAAATACCATATTATTCAATAAGAAATATGTACATATAGGAGGAGGGAAGTACAACTACTACCTAAATCAGTGGTGAAGAACTCCCACTAACTGATATTGGTAGTTAAGTTAACTCTAAAAGACTAGTAAGCTAACTCCACATAACTGAGAAGCTAAATCAACACAACTAGTAAGCTAACTCCACACAACTAGTACACCTAAGAAAGCTAACCCAACAAGTGTAGGGCTAACACAAGTGTAAGAATTATCCATGATAAATAAATAAAAGGATAAATAATAACCTACACTAACACCCTCCCGTAAGCATAGCTTAGGTGGGTGGAAAAGAAGGTGGGTCTCGACAACAAGGCTTGATGAGGTACCCACGTACAATAAATGGGAAAATTGGACACCACAAGGTACCCAAAACCAGTAATAACAAAGTAGAGAGAGAAAAATCCTGTTGTAAGATATCCTCAAAAGCTTGGATCCAAAAAATCATACAATGCTGAAGAAGTGTGGTGCGCACTATGGTCTGAATCCACTGCTCGATCATATAACTCAAAAACAACTGACACTGGGCTTCACCAAGAATAGCTCCATGTAAGGAGACTATCAATGGAGTGATGTCAAAAGTGAAAAAAAACACCAAACATAATTTGATCAACTACTACAAATAGGTGTGCCATGATCCAAGAACAACCAAGGCAACAAGGTGGACACGAGATCCAAATAAATAGGAGTGCCATGATCCAAGAAAAAGCCAAGGTAACAAGGCAAGGACATGAAACCCAAAGAAGCAATATCAACACCACACCCTCCCATACTGCAGAATGGGTAGAGTGACACCACAGATCTGTATGAGTTGTCAAAATCAACTACTCGAACACTGACAAACTAACACTGGGCTCCACCAGAATAGCTCCCCCATAAGAGAGACTATCAACATGCCAAAAAAGTGTCAAAAATACAGATCCAAAATATCTCAACAAACAAGAGAGATATAAATGTATACACCCATAGATACAAGAATGCAATACCCAAAAGTTTAGGATGTCGGGCTCAACCGAAATTACGTCCACAAGTGATCACAACACCCTCCCAAATTTGGCACTTTATAATTGAGTGCATGTAAATATTACAATGAGTAATAGTACCTTTTACATTTGAAATATGTGTATAAAAATTTCACCAATGCGTAGATCTCAAAAAAATACACAATTTCAAAAAAAAGATCACCTTAATCCGAGCTATGGATCAAAAGTTATGAGCTCTACAAGGTTTTGTTATTAAAATAATATTTTAATGTTGATCTTTTTAAAAGGTACACGTGACACCCAAATGTCCAAAGGGTAAAAGAGTGCATCCACATGATACATGCTTGCGACCAAAGGATAAAATCCTGCTCCCAAAACCTAAATGTCCAGAGGGTAAATCATTGCATTCGGAGGGTACACGTTAATATCCAATGGATAAAAGAATGCACCCAGAGGGTATAAATCTGCATCTAGTGGATAAAAGATTGCATCCAAAACCAAAATATATAGAGGGTAAAAGAATGCATCCGGAAGGTACACACTTATATCCAATGGATAAAAGAATGCACCCATAGGGTACAGATCTGCGTCAGTGGATAAAAGACTGCATCCAAAACAGAAATATCCAGAGGGTAAAAGAATGCATCTAGAAGGTACACACTTATATCCAATGGATAAAAGAATGCACCCATAGGGTATAGATCTACGTGTCCAGTGGATAAAAGACTGCATCCAAAACCAAAATATCCAGAGGGTAAAAGAATGCATCCGGAAGGTACACGCTTATATCCAATGGATAAAAGAATGCACCTATAGGGTACAGATCTGCATCCATAGATTTGACTATCTCAAAACATGGTCAAGTTTATAGTTGATTCTAGGGTTTTGGCACCTTTCAAATCCAATTCCGCACTTTGTTTTGCATAAAAATGCATGCTGCAGAAAATTTGCTAACAAATTCCAAATACATGAAAATAATAAACCCTTGTTTGCAAAGAAAACTTACAGATGGATGTCTACATCATCTATTGCTTTGATACCATGAAAGGAATGATAAGAAGATTGTTCCAAGCCACGATCTCAGATGATAATAGCACACCACATTAGATTTTCAAAAATAGAAGAGCTAAAATACCATATATGGAAATCCATCATAATCCATAATGCTCAATACATTACAATAGAATGACTTGAATTATTCAATAAGAAAGATGTACATATAGGAGGAGGGAAGTACAACTACTACCTAAATTAAGTGGTGAAGAACTCCCACTAATCGATAAGCGGTAGTTAAGTTAACTAGTAAGCTACACCTAAAACTAGTAAGCTAACTCACATAACCGAGAAGCTAACTCAACACAACTAGTAAGCTAACTCCACACAACTAGAAGTTACACCACAAGAAAACAAGCTAACCCAACAAGTGTATTCTTGAGGAGTGTGTAACACACCCTTGTGTAGAGTAATAATTATCCTAATAAATAAATAAAAGCATAAATAATGAGTACACTTTGGGATAGATCCAGTTGTAGGAAAATGTATAGAATATGTTGATGAAATAGAATAAAATTCCCCTCATATGTTAGGATATGGGGAGTATGCATCCAAAAGTGAACTTATGCACCGCACTACATTATACCTTGAATGAGTGTGCTAAGATGCCCTATTACAAGTTGTAATTTGAAGTAAAATGTATAGAATATTTGATGCCTTTGTTATGATGCAAATGTAGCTCTTTACCTTGTGATAGATGGATGTAAGTGTTTTTGATGCCTTTGGATGCAAAATTATGTGATATAGTAATTTTCTTGCTTGGTCCCTTATTTTTAAAACATAATTGTGTATTTATATGATTCCCTTGTTTGAATTTCATAATTGAAAACAGAAGGCCGAACCAAAGTAGTAAAAAGTAATTAAGAAGTGAAAGGGGTCCAAAAGGATAAGAAAAAGGTAAATAAGGACAAGAGCACCTAGGAGGATAGGAGTGCTTGAGGCTAGTGTCCCAATTTGTGCGTTAGTGTCCAAGGCCATAGAAAGATAAAATAGTCAAATGTCGACAAGAGTGCAAGATGTATGAAGCCAATAAAAACAAGTGCAGAAGGCAAAGTAAAAGGCTAAAGGGAGTTGTCAATTACTAGTTTTCTTGCTTAGGAATCATGTAAATGCTAGCATGCTTTTAGGACCTAGAAATTTACCTAAGTGCATATATTTTGTGTCTACATTTTCCCCCACTTTATGTTGTTGAGTGAATACTTGATAACATAAAGTAGATAAAATATGCGTACCTTATGATCATGTAGAGAAGAGTGTAGCCGATAGCATCCTGAGTGGACAAGTGAAGTGTGGAGTGATATGCAAAGTGAAGTGTGAAGACTAGGAAGGGAAGTGGACCTTAGGGGTGAAGTGTATACATAGTAGTGTGTTGTATTTTGCTAATGTGAGATGTTTCTTGTTACGTATTAGGGGAAGGACCTACAAAAGAAGAGAGAAAAATTAGTCAAAGTAACGTGTTATATAAGTAAGTAAAAGTTTGAAAGTATGTAAAAGGAAAGTGTGCACCTGATATGTAAGAGAGTATGAGATAGAAATTTGTCCTAATTTTCTTGGAGTTGTTGGTTTTGTTGCGAATGGTGAGGTTTTGGGCGATCTCATGCTAATAGCGAATTTTTGGGCAATCTCATGCCAAGTGAGTGAGTTTTTGGGTGATCTCATGATCTCACTCCAAGAGAAGAGTGTTGGGAGAGAGGAATACTTTTCTCTCCTTCCATGATGCTTCTCAAATAAGAACCACTGCAGATGGTATGTCTTGATTTGTTCGATTATTCCCAATTTGTTCGATTATTGTGACTTAAATGTATTGATAAGGTGATTTTGTAACTTTAAGAAAGTTCCTACTACTATAGAACTGATATGAAAACTATTGGATATTGTGTTGAAATGATAAATTGAATATTTATACCCCCAAGACATTAACACCCAGGGGAGGACATAGGCATCAGGCACTATTGTTTACTACTGGATGCTAGTGTCCGCTTTATGTGTGAGGTCCAAGTCTGATTCTAAACCATTATGTGACTATATTCCTATGTTGATTTGTATTGTGCTAATCTTTACTATAGCTCTAAGTTGTTATAGGGGTGATTTGTTCACCTAGTAGATGACCCACCTCATTTTGGGTGCATGCTAATGTCTGTAGGAGAATAAGTTCTAAAGGAGAGACCCTGATATGATATACATATCTTAGTTGATATTAGTGTAGGGTGTAGGGGATGTGCATGGTAGAAACTAAGGCACATGCAAAGAAATATAGGCTAGTACAAGTGAAAAGAATAAAATGTAACAAGCAAGTGTGAAAATAAGATAGACCAAAAAAATTGGGTTTCAAACATGGGACATTGCTCACAATGTCATAAGATAATCAAGGCCGAAGGCCCAAAAGGTATACAATGATCACACAAGACATAGGGCATAAACCATAAATAATAACATATTGTAGTAAGCAAGTGGTAAGAAAAAGTGATAGATAGCCATGGTTGTATATAGTCCTACAAGGAAAATGCTACACATGAAGTAACCGTTAACATGTTAGAAAGATAAATAGTATGTTAAAGCATTTATATATCGACTAAAAGCAAGTGCTAGTAAAGAAGAAATATGTAAATGATGAAATAATAGAACTTGTAATGTGTGAAAGTAGTCAAGGTATATTCCCGTAGGAGCTACGGTGGGATTGAAAGAGGATTAGGTGTCGAGCATCATGTATTGTGTAAAATATTTGTATAAGATCTACATTCATTCTCATAGACCAAGTGAACATATGTGTATATGATAACTATAATGACATATTCAATATTCGTCTAGCATAGTAAGCAAAGTGCAAGATGTAAGTAGTATAAGATAGCAAGAATAAATGCAACCAAGATATGAAAATGCTATATGAGTGTAATGGTGTGATATGTAAGGTGTGACGATGATAGGAGAAAATTTTCCCCTAGTAGATGTGCATGAGATGAGGTTCATTTATAAATTCTCCCTTAACAGTCAAGAATGAACCATAGAACAAGAGTGTGTCATTGGGAAATGAGTATAACATGTGAGATTATATGCTAGAAGATATATTGTGAAGCATAGAGCATGAAGTGTGTTTGATGTGAGGTTCATAGATGAAGTGTTCCCTCAATAGTCAAGTGTGAACCATAACACTAGATTGTTTCATTGTGAAATGCGTATAGTGCATGAAAATGAATCCTAGAAATATATATCATGACGCGTTGAGTGTGAAGTGTTTAGATGATATGAGGTTCATAGATGAAGTGTGCACTCAATAATCAAGTGTGAACCGTAGCACTATAGTGCATCATCAGAAAATGATGATACAATGTGTGTACCAAAGGTGTAGGAGTTCTTAGGAAGATGAAGTGTGAAGTACAAAGTGTGAAGTGTAGCGAGAAGATACTAATGGGGACAATAGATAGTAATGTAGGGGAGAAATTGTGATCCCCCAAGTGTATGAGGGTGAAGAATCAAGTAAACTCATCTAGGATATCATCAGTGTCAAGGTCGTAGCTATAGGATTTGGATTGGAGACTTGGTATGAAATAGTGTGAGGTTGATCATATAAACATCCTATGTGGCATAAATTATACATACCTATAACATATTATTCATCACTAAAAGGAGGTTACAGACAATCATGTGCATACCAATGAATGAAATTTCATATATATCTAAGGAATGAATCATTACAAATAGAGACACGACCAAAAGGAATTGGAAACAAGATATAAATGTGATTAGGATCAAGAGTGCCACCAATGTAGTTAAGCAAGGATTGCTCAAGGGTGATTGGAGAGGAACTGGGTGTACATGCAATAAATACCGACAAATGGAAGACACAGAGGCCATAAAAACAATAATGAGTATATATCCATGGTAAAAGTGAGGAGGCGAGATGAGAGAGAAGATCATCGAATGTGAATCCTAAGTGGGATAAACCTCTGCAGTGTATAAACAATGTCAAGATGAGTGGAATCAAATGAAATATTAGGCCAATAAGAGTCGTGTATGAAAAGAGTGCAAGTGAAGGGATCAGGCCATGACGAGAGAGTACGTGGGGAGATGAAGTAGGTGGTATGATATCTAGTGTATGGATGGTCCCCTGGAAAGGTATCATGGTAGTAGTAGAAGGAGGAGATTGCTTAAATTGATATTCACTAGGGCCAATAGCAACAAAAGTGTCTTGGAAGTAGGATTCATCTATTTTAAGGGGACTAAAATTAAGGTTGCACAAATTGTCATCGGTGAGCTTTATGACATTCACTTCATCATCAGAATCATTAGTGTTGGAATTATTTTTTTAGATAGCGTTGTCAAGCATTTTTGGAGTGGAGCTAGATGTAAGGTTTGGAGGAGTAGTGATAGGTGAGGTAGTAGTAGTGCTAGAGGGAGATGAGGTGGGTGATATAAGGTTGGTGGTATGTGTAGGGATGGAAGGGAGGCATGTGGAGGTAGCTGATGTAGTAAGAGCACTAGATTGAGCGACATCATATTTATTGATGTTATGGTATGGAATAGGCTATAACATAGGTATGGGCATGGGAGTGACCTGGTCTATGCGATAGAACTTAAATGGTTCGAGGTCGTAGAAAAGATATGCTCATATACATCATGTAAAAATTTAACGCACGAGATAAATTGTAGAAGGGACAACCTTTATGGCATGAATCTATGGTCTACCAAGTAAGAAATTGAATTGAAATGACACATCAATGACATAGAATAGAGTGGGAAGGATTTTAGGTCCAACTTGTAAAGGTAAGGTGATGGTGCTAATGCATGTGTGAGTAGTGAAATCATATCTACGTGAATAGGAGTACATTATTTAGTGATTTAACTATTAGAAATTCACATTTGCGTGAGTAGTGATAAAACACATAAATTTATAGCAGAACCATTATCAATGAGTACACGTTTGATACAAATGGAACCGATATTGGTTGTAATAAGTAAAGGTGCAGGAATATAAGCTCTGCTGTGGTAGGTGGGATATCCTCATCATTGAAGGATATGGCATGTGGTAGGTTTTTAGAGATTGAATAAGATGGGTAAATGCAATAGGGAATTATTACTTTCTATATGTATAGATCGAAGGGTGGCCTCTAAGGTATGATGAAAATCTGGTGCACTTCATAAAATATCATAAAGAGATATTTTGGTTGGTGTATTTTTGAGTTGCTCAATGATGTCATATCCTTTAGAGGTGGTGGTAGGAACTGAAGAGGTAATAGGTGGTGGGATAGAGACAAGTGTAGCTGTAGAAGACCGATTGTGATGAGTTGTGACTACATTGATATTTGGATCAAGCATTTGGGTAATGATTCAGGGGAGGATCTTGAGTACATATTTGCATAAAATCAGTGGTGGTGGCAACCATGCCAGAAACCTAGGTTAGAGCATAGGATGGATAAGAAGATTTATCCATGAATTCAGAAGAATGGGATAAAATCCAGGAAAAATTTAGTGGAATTTTTTGTAAACTCGCGAATATTTAGATTTTTGAAATTGGAAATGGAAAATTTTCAACAAAGTGGGCTGCCACCTAATTCACCAAAATTTTCAGTGACAAGTCCTTAGTATGGGTCAGTTTTCCTAGTATTTACACATATAAATGAACTTATGCATTTAATTTGTCAATGTTTCAAATCAACATGTGCACATATTTTCCGAACTATACTACATTCTAGTATATATAACACCTTGGTATATGTATAATACATATACGATCGTCGATCTTTTTGAAATCTTTTTCGCTGAAGTCGAACATCAACCCATCAAACCTTTGTTGGTCTTGCCTCCAAACCCAAAGCCATCCAAATACAAGTATAATCCACTTGAATGTAACAACGCAATCCGTCCAACTGGATTTGTCCAAACACTAGGTAATGGCTACAAAATTTCCAACAACAAGGCGTCTAACTATAATGCATCCAAAAGATAGCCATCTACCTTAGTGCCCAACCACGGCCATCCTACCCCAATCCGAGTCAAAGTTGAGCCATCCAGTGCAATCTCCCTCGGACCTCTAGCTTATTTGTCGAACCCCAGACCCATCTGTCCCTATTTGGTGACATATCCATGGATTCTAGAAAGAAGGGTAAGAAGGTTACAACCAATTCAAAAAAGGGTACCAAGACATTTTTTTGGCTATTTTGGAAACTCACAAAAATGAAGGTTGTGTCTAGATCTGCTAAAAATATCGGTATGTACTATTTATAGTTTACTAATTTACAAAATTTTATTATTATATTTTTCATATTGTTTTTCAAACTCTTTGCACTCTTGTTTTATGTTTATTCAGTGGTATTAATAATATAAATAATTAATACTATTTCTGTAACACTTTTATAAAATTATATGCAGACATTTCTCAAACACCTTCACAAACTAATCCATTTCTAGATGTTGATGATCCTTTATATGTTGATGAAAACATTCGTTCCCTTGATGACATCGAACTAGAAGAAGATTCATCAAATTCTCATTCAACACCAACAGAGGAAGCTTCTACTCCAATGTCTATTTCCAAAAAAAGGAGACATGAGGATCAAGATATTTCTGATGAGAACCCAGATGCACAAGTTGAATTCGAAGAACATAAAAAAATATATTAGAAGAAAGAGGACAAATTGGACAATAGGAAGGAATTTCAGGTTTGACTGGGCAGCCAAATATCCTTTTATTGAACCTATGGAGCTGAAAAATGGTAATGATGTTCCAACTCAATGTCGATGTAAAATATGTAGTTGGAAATAAGGGAAAGATCACACAATGCAGCTCAAACTAGACACCATTGAAAAACATTGTGGTAAAATCTATATTTCCAAAAAGCAAAAGGATGGGAGCATAATAAGAACTCATAAATGGAAAAATGTAAACTCTGTTTGCATGTAAAATATGTAGAAGAATATTAAAAAGAACAATTTTTTTTGAAAAATCTAAATTAAAAGGTGGTACAATTTTAGCAAAATTGAGCAATGTCATGGAGACTGAAATGCATGCCAAAAGTATTCAATTTTCTACTGTATTCCATATATTGAAAAAGGGAAGACCCATTTCATATTTCTCAGAAAATAAAATTTTGTATTAGATTATTGGCTTAGAGAATGTTCCTCAATCACATTGGTCAGATACCAGTGGCTAGGAAATTGCAAAATGTCTTACTCTGGTAGAAAATGAGGATTTGAAAGAGTCTATTCAAAATGCAAAGTTTATTTCCCTTTCAATTGACGAGGTTACAACAGTGGAAAATAATTCATGGGTTTGTATTCATGTATACACATTTGTAAATGAAGTAAGAACTCCCATCTCTTAGTAGTTCATAAAATGAGTGAAAATTGTAATTCTAAAAACATTTACAAATTGGTGGTGTCAAGTCTGAAGGATATTGTAGGTATGGATGATTTTTCCATTGCAACAAAGTTAGTTTGTGTTGGAACTGATGGTGCAACTATAATGCAAGGGGCTAGAAATGGTCTCTACATATGACTATAGAAAATTGTTTCCCCTATATGATTGTAATTCATTGCATGGCTCACAGAATGAATCTAGCCTACAAAATTGTGAGCACATTTGAAAATTTTGCCAAAGTGGAGGAATTGATCCATGATTTGCATGCTTATTATTCTAGCAGTCCAAAGAGATTTTTAGAATTTCATAAATTTGTAATTGGATGATGAGATGGGAAAATGCTTCTCAAAGATGTAGATATCAGATGGATTTCAATGTATGAACCTGCCTATAGAATATTTGAAGAATATCCTTCATTAATAGGTTTTATGTATAAATACCACAAGGATGTAGATAAAGCTAAAAATATGTTGTACCGTCTAATAGATATTGAAACTTTACTCACACTATGTGTTATTTTTCCTATGTTGAAGGAGCTAATTTTTTTGACGAAGCATGTGCAAGAGTGTTGCATCTACATAACAGACTTCATAAGACTAAGAAAATGTGTGTGCTTGAGTCTAGATAATTTATATTTATCAGATGGAATTTTTCAGGGTCTTGTTTTTGAAATATGGAATGCATTAACAGACCTTAAGAATCCCATTTGCTTCTTAAAATTCAATATACATGATCATCTCTATATAACAACACATGGGAAAGAGATACCACTTCATAATTTTTAGAAAGAGTAGATTTGGTTGGGTCAGAAATGGAAGAAGTAAGAGTGACACACAATTTATTTGAAACAATATTATCTGACACTAGAAAAAATTGAAATTTTTTTCTCAATCTTTATCTACAGATATCCATGAAAGATTCAAAAAGGATAAATTACTTGAAGCAATGGGAGTTGTCAATCCATAGTTTTGGAATACAACTGGAGGCACACTTCAAACATCCATCAATACTTTATTTATCAAATACATGACTAGTATAATGGACCATTTCTATAAGCACGAAGAGATAAATAGAGTTGTTGTTGAAGGTATTTTAAAAAAAAAGTTACTTAGTTCTCAGTCAATAGATTTTTCTACCACTATGCTAGAGAAATTTCGGTTTCGAGTGAACCAAATGAAAATGGTTCCATTAGAAGACTTTGGAAGAAGATTTATTCAAGTAGTATTTTGCGAGAGGATTTGAGTGAGTATATTCAACTATATGAAATTTTTCAAACAATGATTATGGGTTCTATTGAAGATGAGAGGGTATTTAGTGCATTGTCCTTTGTAAAGTCAAAATTCTGAAATAGATTGGATATGAATTTAGAAAGTTTTCTGAGATTGTATGTATCCAATTACTCTATGGAAAATTTTCCTTATGAGAGAGAACTTGCATTATGGAATTCACTCGTAGAAAGAAGAGGAGTCAATAACATTCTGACTGATCCGGGGGATCAAAGGCATCCACTGACCATGCTTCCGATTCGGTTGAATCCCAAAACAATGAATGTGTTGCTCATGAAGTGTTTCAATTGCGATTTCTAATTTCTTGTATACATTGTTGACGCTATTGAAAATGATTTGATGTATTGATATATTTCATATTCATTAATGATAATCAACTAGTCTTAATAGACTGGGATTTTTACTTGTAACAAATTCATTTTTATATTTTGTTTTATGATTGAAATAAATACTGATTTATTTGGATCCATCTATGTGATTATTGATTAATGTTTTACATTTACATGAAACGTAAATATTTTAAAACAAACACAAACTAAGCATCTTAAACCATGCTTTATTGTTTACATATCCAAATAGTAACATAAAAACCATTCACAAGTAAGTAGAAATCCAATTACAAGTTTGCATATTAAATTGTTGAAAAAATTCAATAAATGTGATATAATAGTAAATATAATTCCAATTCAAAATTAGTCTTGTATTCATTCTATCAAGAGGAGGATTACTTTATGAAGATATGCATCTTTTCATAAAGCATTTCAGCAAATAAAATTGCAAAATGGTGGGTTGTCAATGGTTTTCAAAGCTTTTGGGAAAGTTTTGTCATATAAGAACACATTACAAGGGAATCCTCTTTTCTTCCTATGATTCTGAATCATAGTTTTCCTTACGTCTACCACACGGAATAAAAAAGAAAAAAATTGGTTGACCACTATCTTTTAATTCCTACATCAATGTTGGAATTGTGACAACACACTTGTCACATGGTGAAACTAACAACTTTTTTCAATTTTATGTTGTAGGGGAAGCTTGATATTTTTATTACACAAGAGGAGGATTTTTCTTAGTCAGTATAGTGCTCTCTGATATTACTCCTGATGCTTGCAAATCTTGTGTTGTGGTATTGATATTTTAAATAATATTTTGCTCCTCCCTCGCAACATCTCCTGATGACAAAAGTGATGGATCAACATATGTCTGCTCCTTGATAATATTTTGGATCCATCTTGAGCTCCTTGATTATCCTTTTCAAGGTATTATTATTTTTATTTAATAATACAATTGTTTCCTTTAGCCATGTAAATGCTTTTAAGATTTTTTTCGGGCATTCTTTAAATGTGCATCAAATACAACTACTTCTTTCTTTAAATTTTCATATATTTTTGTGAAAAATAGAAATAAAAATTTATTATTAGTCTATTAGATAAGTCTTAATAATTTATTGCAATGCTCATAATATCATAATTTTATGTGTAAAAGATAACCTACCACAAATTTCTCTTTTTCTCCATTTTAAATTAAAACATTGTTTTTTCCTTAGCCCATTTCTTGTAGTTCACATGAGATTCTCGCATTAAGATTCTCCGAGTCCAACTGTTTAACATTATGTCCAAAATATCATCATCATAATCATTATTATAAAAAAATTTGCCTACCTGAGCTTTGTTTAGAATAATGTCAAGCTCCCTCTGGTTGGATTTACGTAGCGTTGAACAATAAATGCCTTTGAGTGTGATTATGGTATCGGGTATTTATTTCTTTGATCAAAAATTTTTCCCTTCTCTCCCAAGTGCGCATTGATTCCACATCAAACATAACAACTTCTTGAATTGTGGCCCCCATACTATATGATATCATATTTTCAAAGGAAAAATATATCTTCTAATCATCTGTGAGTGGAGTTTTACTTGAAGGAGGAGGAAAGTCTATTATTTGTTGATGCAACCTAGAATTTACTATGAATAACCTAGGTGCACTAGCACATCACTCAGCCTGAGTTGAGCACTCACCTCAAAGCATGCAGAGGCATCAGGTTCCTCTTTAGAGTTGCTTGTAAAAAAATTAGCATGATGGTGCATATAAGTATTGATTCATATACAAGAGTAAAAAACAAACGGTGTGTAAACCGGATCTAGATTTTAAAATATATGTAAGATGAAGTAAAAATGACTATAACAAGATTTACCATGCAATAACTTGATTCATTCATGTTCAACACCATTATCCAAAGCAATTATGAACCATTGTATTAAATAATCTAAAACACATAAGCTTCTTACATTGCATAAGTATCTCCATGAGTCATGTATGCGAAAAAAACAAACAACATAACTCTACAATTTGACACACACAAAACCGTACAAATCAATACATACATACATACATACATACATACATACATACATACATACATATATATATATATATATAGATAGATAGAGATAGAGAGAGAGAGAGAGAGGTGGGGACTTACCCTTTACCACCCATGCACCTTTCAAAATATGTCACACACTAATAATATCCATGTACCTTTACAAAGGATGCACACCATGCAAGTGCTCTTAAGAATAGACTTCCTATAGTTAACTCTGAGTAGAAATCCTATTATTAGCTTAAACTATGCATGACGCTCAGCTATCGCTTGTTCCCAAAATACCATTGCATGGACCGCAAGTCTTCATGTCTTTATGTGCTTAGCACACTATCTCCTAGAATAGCCCTTATCCACAAAATGGCTAAGTCTTGAATTTAAAGTGTTTTGGTGCGCACTTATTCTGCTATTCTTCCATGCCCTCAAATGTGCCTTGCTCCAACACGTGCATCCTTTATGTTCCTTCACCTTAGAGAAATATGTTATCTACTCAACATTACCCCACAATAAAGTACATTGCTGCCCTGATAATAATGGGAATTCCTTCTTATATTTCTAAAAAATAAAGAATAAGGAATGAAAGAATGAATGAAGAACTTGTACTAAAGAATGAAGTTTACTCTGTAGTACCTTCTTCCTCATGTAGGACTAACTATGGATATTCATGTTTGAGTTCAGCCTCCAAGGTCTACCAAAGTCACTTAGCATGCTCCCTATCTATTCCGAAATGTCTACATCACTATGGCGTACATTTCATCCGAGTGAAATTTTCCTTTTCATTCTGTAACACTTGGACAACATGTTCCATACTTGAGACCATTCCCTCCATGGAGTCAGGTTTCTGTGCTATAAGTTTCCCAAGTTCATTGATCCTATCTTTGTGTGGATCTTGGGCTGTTGTAAGGGCCTCGTACTTTTGTTTTACCAGGGCTAACCTCTTTGCGCGCCCAAATGTTTCATCCTTCATTTCCTTCAGCACTTCATTATCCTCTGCTATAGTTCTGATTCTTATTATGACATTTGGTGTTGCACACATGTTCAAAGCTTGATCCACTTTATTTAGCTCATCTTTTAATGTTTGGAGCAAGGCCTCAAATATTGAAATTTTCCTAACAATGGTAGCCCTTGCTCTTGTTGTTTCTTCTGCAAGATCTTTTGGTGTGGCCATAACATTAGACTCTTTATTCAAAACCAGATCCACCAGAGTGCGCAAATAATGCATTGCAGAGGGAAACTTATGAGGAACTTTAGACTCCAAATGAGGCCTTACCTTAAGAATATGATCACCAATTTCCTTAGCCATGCTAACAAAGGCCTCATTCTTTGCCTCTTCTCATTCCTTCTCTACTTTTAAGTGATTTAACTCGCTTATCTTATCCTTGTTATCTTCAAGTAACATTCGAATGGTAGTAGCCTTATCAATGTTCCTCCATGTGCCAATTCAACATATACCTTCACCAAGGCATTACTTACTTACTCATCGACATTACAGGAGGTTTGATAGTCACATGTGTAATTTTGGTTGCTTCTTTACTCGATGTGAGACACACGACTTCTCGCACACATCAAAATATGGTTTGTCCATGTGTGTCTGCATGGACCAAGAAAACTACTTTCTAGTCCATGCATTGGCATTTTATACATCCATTAACTCCTAGCCATTTAAATCCTTTGGCCCTACTATGCTCTGGAACCTGGCGTGAATGATCTTTCTGGAGTCCTCTATGTACCCCATAGCTAGAGTCACATAGTCCTCACTTGCCTTTCCTTTCTTTGTAGTCTTTCCTTTGGGAACCCAGGTGCTAGAATATACACTGGGTCCTTCACATTATTGTGTGGAGTGAGGCATGCCAGATGGCTCACCCATCTCCTCTTTGTCTCCTTGAACCCCTCTTCATCATCTTTCATTTCCTCATCACGAGGATCCTTTGTATTTTTGAGCTACACCGGGTCCCTCTCACGTTTTCACCAAACTCATCCTCTTCATCCTTTCTCGAGCTTTAATTTTCTCCTCCTCTTATTCTTGAGTACTTCCTTATGAGGGGAGATCCAAGGTGACCTACGTGGAGGTTGTGATGGCCCTGCTCTCTGATTCCTTGTCCTTCTTGACACATTTTTAATTTTTGTTCCTCATTTATTGGGTCCGCATCTAAGTCAAGCGAATCTATTTCTAAGTCTTCCTCCTCTTGTTCTTTGTAGTAGCAAGGAGTAATCTCACGCTCACTTTCCTTAATGTTTGAGGGCTTCCTCTATCCCCATGTGCACTAAACCATAGTTGTCATCCTTTTCATCATCTTCTTCTTCTAATGGTGAAGTGGTATTTCAACCGCTGTAGGATCCCAATCGTATGTTTCCCTTTAGCGGACTCCGGTAGCATAAATTCATTTTTCAACATACTTACCATTTTCTAGCCTAGGCTTAATCTAGATATAAATTAGCATGGCTACATTTTCGCTAATGGAAAAATCGACAGCCTCATGGTTATATCATTTGATATGAACCTCTCAATATAACCAAACCTACTTGCATATGTGTAAGTCTTTCTCAAGTTATGGTAGTCACAATATACCTTGTATGCATTGTAGATTAACCTCCGTTCATAAAAAAACCTGTGAACTACCACCTGGAAGAATTGTGTTGTAAAGGCGTAAGGGATTTTACACCAGGGACTCCATGTACCATCCTTCATTGCAAAGCACGCAATGTAAAAATGTTGGTACACAAAACATTTCACCAACTTCCCAACTACTCGATGGCAGGTCCTTAGGAATTCTACATTCCTCTTCGAAGGCCACATGTGAAGTCTGTCATACCACATCTCTACCCTTTGCTTGAATGTGCTACTCATATATTTTTCACATAAATACTTCTCAAACCTCTCTACTAGAGACTTATTCTCGTAGGATACTCCCAAATATTATTCTTTGGCCCATTGGGCACTCTAGTTTCAAAGAAAAAAAGATAACAAAATGGTGCCAAAGCTTATCTTCTCCCCTTTTGTGCTTCTTCAATGATGGTATTTGCTATGTATCCCGCCAAGTTGTAAGTTTCTCCCTGTGACATCTTCTTGGAAATGTGTAGACAAATGGTGTTCACTTGTGAGCACCTCTCTTGACCATTCAAATTTGTGAGTAATTGCGTAGGTGCATGTACAACATGGGTACTTCCTTAGCTTGTAAATATCCATTCCACTTAGACCCTTTGAGTAACCCAACTCCTTGTGGGTGGCCAAAATAGATGCTTTTTTAGGTAAGTCACTAGTAATTTCTTTCCCTATTCCCTTCAAAAATATCAGGCTTGTAATTAAGGGTGCGGTGATCCTCATCCGCCACCCAGTAAAATAAAAGAATTCCTCATGGAATCTACTCATAAGACATTGATATAATTTTCTTAGGTTTTCCAAAGTAAGGGAGCTCATATAGTTGCAAGACCTATACCTTCTTCAACAACTTCTCTTCAACATCATCATCATAAACATGCATGTCATCAATTTGCACGCTTGTTTTTCTTTCTTCTTAACAAACACGTCCAACTCTTCCTTGTTTTCAGTTGTGTGATGATTGTAGTCACTTACCTTGCTCTACAAATGAATGTTAGAATCCCAATCACATCCCATGATTACGTCCTTTGGGTATTGCATTTATGAAAACTTTATTTTTGGGGCATCCTCGATCTCCACCTCAGTTTCTACCTTTTTCTTCCCCTTTATTCCTACTCTAGGTTCTCTCCTTTGTGCCATGGTAAGAAATGGTCGTTCCTTTTACTTATGTCGAGAAAAATCCCATTCCCTAGCTCAAAATCACATGCCCTAGATTGAATCATCACATACCCTAGCTTCTTTTTAAACCCTAGGCACACTATTTCTCCTCTCCATATGCCTCTACTTCACTCAAACCCTTCTCAAATGGGGACATAAGCCATTTTTTTGCACAAATCTACTCTCCTCACCTGTTTTCATAGCTCTTTGCACCTCAACACATCTTTCTTGGCTCAATCGCAATTAGATCACTCAAATACTTGTGATCACAAAGGTAAAAGTGAACCCGCATCACATCCTTATATATATTTGGAAAAATTTATCACATTTATTTATCCTCCACCTACCACTGATCCTCTCATTAATTGACCATTTACCAAATTTACGCATGATACACCTACATGCGACAACTATAACCTTCTAGCACACCTTTCTACCTTTTGGCTACAAACCTCCTTTCACATGCTTCCATGCGCTAAAGTACCTCACCACTATTCCTTCCTCTAAGTAATTTCTATGGCCACATCTTACCTCATGTTACACTATGCATTCAATTTTTTCAACTATGGTCTTCTTTAGGAATAAGTTTCTTTCTAGTAGCACTTTTCCATACTATCTGCACTTTCTAACAAGAGAAATCACCTACACAAGTATTTCCTTATGCATATCCATGTTTGAATGATAAATACCCCACACTAAGGGTATGTGCAATCCTCTACGCATAAAAACACTTCAGATTGTAATCAGCTTCCGGTGCACAAGCGCACTTATTACACAAAACACTGAACTAAATTGACAAAGCATATCAACGAAGAAGGAAACACATAAAGGAAAATATAGTAAGGTAAGCTATCTAAATGGAAATACTACCTTATTACAAACACCAAGAAGGATTATTTATAGTAGGGCTTCAACCTACTCCTATTGAAGTAACTGGTAACCGTGTTCCATAAAGTGTCTCTAATAGAAATTTCTGAGTCAAGTATATGAGTGATAACATACGGTCCTAACCAATGCACCTTAAGCTTTCTTGGGTAGTGTAGAAACTTCAAATCATAAAGAAGTACCATCTGCCCAACCTTGAGCTTCTTATCCTTGATGTGTCTGTCATGCCATGCCTTTTCCTGGATTTTTCTTTCTTCTAACTCCATCATGCTATGGTGTACCTCTCATCTATCTATATCATCTTGTTAATTATCTCTTCCAATGCTTTCTCATTAGCTAGACCTCCTATGCATGTAATACACAAAGAAGGTAACATGAATTCCATGGGAATAATTACCTCTGTGCCAAACACCAACTGAAAGGGTATTGCCTTATTCAACCTTTTGTAGGTTGTTCTATATGCCCAAAGCACAATAGAAACTTTATCATCCCAATATTTCCTTCCAACATCACAAATTTTTTGTCAAATTATGGCTCAATATCTTGTTGAAAGCCTCGGCCTCCCATTTTCTTGAGGGTGATAAGGTGTCATCTTATGGTGTACAACCATAAATTCATCCAATAATATCCTGATGTTCTCATTAAGGAAATGAATGCCCCTATCACTTGTCAAACTTAAAGGAAATCCATACTGGTAAGAATATTTTCCCACAAGAACCTTGTTGATGTTTCTTTATACAATCCTTTATAGGTGCCACTTTCACCCACCTTGTAAGATAATTTGTACAAGTGATGATATAGTGAAATCCATTTCTACATGTGGTGGGAAATAGGACCCAAAAATTTGATTTCCCATTTATCAAAAGGTTATGCGCTAAAGAATAGGCCTCAAAGGCATTTCATCTCTCTCTACCTAGGTTTTCCAAGGCATCTTGTGAGTGATCACACACCTTACAATACTACTTGCAATCATTGTACAACATTTCCCACCATAAACTAGCTAGTAAAATCTTGAATTCGGTGGCGTCACCACATGCATAGTGTCCACCTGTAATATGACCATGATCCTCCTCCATGATTTCCATGTGCTCATGCTCTAGTACACATTGGCGCAAGACTTCATCTTGGCCTAGTTTGTATAAGTCACCACTGATCAACATGAAAGGTGTGGCATGAATTGCAAGTTGTTTCTTTTCTAAGGCCTTCATTCCTTTGGGTGCCATACCTGTGTGTAAAAAGACAACAATATCCTCTAATTTCAAGGGTGCATGGTTCAACATGTATAATTGTGCATCCAAATTGTATCTTCAATACTCTACGTGTCCTCTCCTGATTGAATCCTTGACAAATGATCTGGACCAGAATTGCTTTTACCTAGGCTTTACCACCACTGTAAAGTCAAACTCCTAGAATAAGAGAACCCATCGGCATATGCACCCTTATAAAATGGGATTGTTCACCAAGTATCTCAATGTCATGTGATCTATATAAAAAAAAGGTGTTGCTAGAAAGTATTGTTTGAACTTATGCAACACGTAGATCATTGACAAAGCCTCACGCTCGTAGTTGTATAATTTTATTCTACAGAGTCAACTTTCTACTAGCAAATTAGATAGGATGATCTACAATACCTTCTCTATGATGATCTAGAACTACACCAATGGCCATGACAGAGGTGTCCACATGTACATGAAAGGGTAGATTCCATGAAGGAAAACATAAAATAGGTGTCGTAGTAAGCCTCTCCTTCAGCGCTTCGAATGCACATTGCTGTGGTTCTCCCCAATAGAACTTCCCTTTACCTTTTAATAACTCCTCTAAGGGCATGAAAATATTAGCATATCCTTTGATAATTTTTTATAATACCCTGTGTGGCCCAAGAATCTGCGTACCTCACTCGACTTGTGGTTTCTCCAAGCCTAAAATGACTGCAATCTTAGTTGGATCTACTAACAAACCCTCCTTGCAGATGATATGCCCTAGCAGAGTTCCAAAAGGTGTAGAAAATACACACTTCTTGATATTTAAAGATATGTTTAACTGTCTGCACCTCTCAAAAATTAATCACAAATTGTCACAATGATCCTTGATAAGCCCATATATAGTCCAATCATCTAAATAAACCTGCAATAATTTGTGAATAAAATCTTGGAATGCTTGAACCACAATGCACTAAAGTATTGCGAGCACATTCTTCAATATAAAGGGCATCACTTTGTGTATGCAAAAAATTCCCATTTAGTGGTGAAATTTATCTTCTCTTGATCCTCCTTACCAATTCTTACTTGATGATACCTAGAGAATACATCGTAAAAGAGTAAATTTTTTTGCCCCTACAACACCTTCCAATATTTCCTTAGTGAATGGTGTAGGGAAAGGATCAATCACACATGCAAGATTCAGCTCCATGTAGTCCACACAAATATTAATTCTTCCATATTTCTTTATGTTGATTATGATAGGGATAATCACTCTGATTCCTCTATGGGATCAATAATGTGAATTCCAACATCTTGTCTATTTCTTCTTTAACTTTTACGTGTAGGTTAGGGTTCACACTATATGGTCTCTTCTAACCGGGTACACACCTTCCTTTAAATTAATTTTCATCTCACCCAAAGATTCATGTACTCCTTTCAACTCATGGTAGCCCCTAGAAAACAAGTCTGGAAATCACATAGCAACTCAATTATCTTAGCCACTTCAGAGTCGGATCAGTAATCACAAATTATGGCCTCCTTAGGTTTAGCATCCGTGCCAATGTTCATTTCTTCATCTTCATAGGTTCATGGTAGCATGCACCTTCTCATCCAAATTTTTAAGACCTCGTGTGTACCCTCGAATGATATATGTCCAAATTTTTTCAATTCTTCATCATCCACCATGTAGACCATCTCTTCTTTTTTCTCCTCTCTAGGAAAGCACACTCAAGAAATTTTTCATATGTCTCATCTACTTCGTCAAAATGTGCTTCTAGGTATGATTCACAAAATAAATCTAGAATGAGTTCTTTAACCTTTACACTATCTCCCATAGTTAATCACTTCATAACTTGTAATGCCTCTTTCACAAGAGGTTTAGTGGAGAAGTAGTCAAAAGTTTGGATCATTCCTGCAATTAAGTCTTGCCAATTTCTAGCTCTCTATACAACTCCACATAAACATTCCAAGTGTGTGCGTAACCTGCAAGATGAAATAAAGTTTGTGCACCCAAAATGAAGGTGGTAAAGCTTCTTGCCCCTCTATCAAGAGTCTCTCACATTGCTAAACGTGGTGTTGAACATGATTATTACCATGATATTCACATATTTGAGTAGGTGCATTACTCCTGAGAAACCAGGTTGATAGAGCAATTCTCACTTCTCTCCATTCTATGAGATTATCCCTATGAACCATCCACCAAGCACGTTGTTATCCCACACAAGGTATACACTAACATATTCCTTCTATCCACCTGATCCTTCCATTGTACTTCCATGGCTCACAGGAATACCTCATGGTTTCCTTTTCTAGTGTATTGGGGTACCATGTTGTTTCCTAACCACCTAACACAACATGGCCTACTTACGTGCATAGCTACACTTCTTACCTCATGCCCAACCATCTTGTAAGCACCATGTTCCCAATTATCACAGGAAATACTTGTAGTATAATTGATGGAATGTACATCATCCCACTGGAGAATTCCTTCCTTAGATGGCTCAAGCGCATATGGATCTCGAATGGTGCGCACATAAATTATATTTCAGGTCTTCTTCACTTAAGGGCTCAACATAAGGTGAATATTTTCCATCTGTCAAAGGGATAATAACTTGTTCTTCCTTGTTCTCAAAACTGATATATCTCTTATTGAACGATAGATAAACATTATTTTTATAAGACCAAGGGGCCCAAGTAGAGCTAGGAAGTAGAGTGGGAAAGTGCTAAGACCTCAAAGTCCCCAGTGAACTTCTACAAGCAATGGATGACTTCAATACTCTAATTGGCATGGCCTTAGTATGATTTGCCATATACAACACATTGGAAGATGGATGCAATGGAGGTCTTCCCATTTGAACCCATGCATATAAGGTAAGCACATTCACTTCCGCACTGTGTTAATCAAAATATTGCTCAAAAACCATCCATCCATAACAATATTCAGAGTGATCTCCTTTTCATAATCCAAGCTATAGGGAGGGTTATTAGCATGCAAAATCTGCCATCCATTCTCAATACTAGTGCGTGGAGTGTTTCCTTTCAACACATTCCCTAGTAATGGAATAATGTTATCCTGATGCAACATCTTACATACTTCCTTCAGATCATCAACATCCGACTCGAAAGTCTTAGCTTCTTTCTTCTATTCTAAATTTCATGACTATTCCTTTAAACGTTGTATTTCACCCTACAAATTTTGAGTACCTCCATCATTTCTTGATAAACCTCCTTCTAATGTGTAGGGTCTAGATATTTTTCATGTAAAACCTCCTCCTTAGTGATGGTAGGTTTCTGTTGCAAAATTTCTCACTGTGTGCAGCCTCAAAAGCACATGTAGTAATCTTCAAAGGTACTACCTCAGGATCTAGTGCTAACTTTGGTCATCCATTGGTTTTCCATGGCGTGTTGTATTCTAACCATCCCTATGCCCTTGTTCTCCTATTTGTGCTTCTTGCTCAGATGTTCATATAAGTCTAGGCACTCTTCATAGTTATGATTCTTTTCAAAAAAAAGAACAAGTAATGTTATGAGGAACTCATGCCTGTAATGGTCAAGTGAGTCACACGTATAACATGTTCCATGAGGGAACTCACCTCATCCACCACCGCGGCCTCGGCCTCTAAATCCACCATAGTATCCTCGACCCCTACCATAAACCTCCCTTAAAGTGCCCTTCACTTTGATCATAGAATCATTGAGTATAATCATGATCATGTTGCTCACTTTTATCCTTAGACTTATTCAAAACTCTAGTTTGTCATACACCAATATCAATGACATCATGGATCTAAACAATCAACCTACAATCTTTAGTATTGTTAGTCATGGACCAGAAAATTTTATAGTAGCTAGGACATGTTATTTCTTATCACACGTTGCAACAATAGAAAATGACTTTCATCATTGTCTAAATGGCATATCTCACATTCCACTAATAAGGAGCACACCGATTGAGAGGAAAAATATCCTTAGTATGTCCCCTCTACTTCACAATCTGTGAACCAAATTCAACTACATATCTTATGTGTTGTATAATGATTGATAGTTTATCCAACTTCTTCACCATTGCTGCAATTGAGCTTCCAAGAATGGGCTTAGTCTAGTGTTTATGCTCTGATCGCCTCAAGCATGTAAAACTACTTCAAGTGCCTTATGGGTCTATTTATGTCTTATGTGAGAGTGCCCTCCTAAAAGGCATAATCAAGCCTCCGAAGAACCACTGTGCATGTTGACTTGCATGGATATCATATGATAGTTTAGAAAAGAGTGTTTTGAAATGAGCATCATATTTTGGGACACTCTCTAGTAATTCCTACTTGATATCATTGAATGTGCTTATACTTTTCTGCTCGAACTCAGAGATATAAAATTCTTTAATGAAAGCATCTTGTAACATTGTATAATCCACACAAGTCTAATCAGGGTCAAACTTTCTGTACCAACATGTGTGCGCATCCCTCCAACATAGTTGCAAACTAACTAGCCTTACACTCTGAAGTTGTAATTCCTTTCACGCGCCATAGTATCTCACACATATGGAAATGCTCAGAAACATCTTCTATTCCCTATACTCTAGGAGATGAAGTGACATCTCCATGTAAATATTTTGGGGCTGGTGAGGACCATGCCCACTAGATCTAGAACCTCATGTGTTACCTCCACCTCTAGATCCACCAAATCTACCAGATCCTGAGCCACCTATTCCTCCTGATCCTCCACCTATAATAAGAATTGAACCATAGGATGCACTACCCTATGTCCCAAAAGTGGTGCTAAATTAAACTCCTACTAACCTGCAGTTGTTTGTTACTCCCGATGTGAGTCTAAAGTTCTATGCGCATACATGTGTTTGTGCTGATGACACACCTAAAAAGGTTCCTCCAACTGGTCCTCCAAATAACAGGGAAGATATATGCACGACCATAAATGTACTTACTATTTGATTTACTCATGAACTTGTTGATAAGTCAACTCTACCTCTTGCTACTCTATTGCCCAAACTATCTTTTTGACTTACTAGTTATACTAGAAACTAGAAAACAAAGTGAAATGGCTAGGTTTTTAGGTATATTCTAGATGCACACTCACATCCCAAGTTGTCTCTCGTGTTGGAGCACTCTCATAAGAGGTGATGAGGGTTCCTATCACACTTTCCTAAATGGGGATTTCCAGATGCTTTGGCTCCACGTCCTCTACATGAGCTCCAAATATTTCACGAGCCATCTCTCTCCTCAATGCCATATTTTCTTCAACCTTCTGCTACTTCTCTTAAATCCCTCTCATGTGCCACATTGAAATTAAGCCACATTTCTTCTCTTTTTCTCTCTCTCTCTAGGCTTTGTCATCCTTCACCACACCGCTCCTACCCCTAAGCATGGTGGGGTTTAGCTAACCATCGATTCTCTTCCAAATTCATGGTTACCATCAAGATTTTGATAACTAGTGGAATGCCTTCAGAGATAGGGTTCCCCTGGGATAACGTAAAAATAGAACTCAGCTACCTCTGGACAAGAGTAAGTGGAAATTGAGTACTCCAAAATATAGCTATTTAGAACACCATAAAACCAAGTATCCACAACACACATCTAAATAAGATCAACATCATAGAGGGCCTAAAATTCTTCTTACATCTAGAAAAGTGTGTGAAACCTCCAATTCCTTTTAGACGCGTAAGAAACTAGCCACTCATATAGCTCTATTGGGAAGATAGCAAAGAAGCTCTCATATAAGAAGTCATATAGATTCTTCTCCACCCACATGCGTGTGTCAAACTTAGATCCAAAGTGTTGAATCTTTGAGCATACTCTTCTTCCAGATCTACTATCCACTCCTCAACACTTTCCAAGGTCAACGGTATGTCTTCATCACGCAACATCTTGAAAACAACTGAAAAAGAGGTCCCGATAATGGAACTAATGATGCAACCTAGAATTTATTGTGAATAACCCAAGCACATTGGAAAATCACTCAACAAGCTGAGCCGAGCGCTCACCCGAAGTGTGAAAAGGCACCATGTCCCTCTTAAGATTTGTTTGTATAAAATGTTAGCATGATGGTGCATATAGGTATTTATATTCATAACCAAGAGTAAACAACACATGGTGCATAAACCAGATCTAGATCTTAAAATATATGTAAGATGAACTAAACAATGACTATAACAAGATTTACCATGCAAGAACTAAATTTAGTCATGTTCAACACCATTATTATCTATTCAATATGAACCATTTTATTAAATACTGTAAAACACATAAGCTTCTTACATTACATAAGTATCTCCATGAGTCATGCGTGCAAAAAAACTAGTAGCATAACTCTATAATTTGACACACACAAAAATGTACAAATCAAAACATAAATATTGGGGTGGGAACTTTCCCTTCACTTCCCATGCACTTCTCAAAATAGGTTACATGCTAATAATATCCATGTGCCTTTACAAAAGGATGCACAACATGCAAGTGCTCTTAAGAATAGACTTCCTATAGTTAACTCTGAGTAGAAATCCTATTATTAGCTTAAACTATACATGGCGATCAACTATCGCTTGTTCCCAAAATACCATTACATGGACCGGGGATAATTTTAGTGGCGAATATTCATAATATGGAAAAAAATTCATTTTAGGAAAATTTGAAAGGTGATTTGTTTGGAGCGGGTCGGTGTCTGTTCGCCTAAAATTCACAAGTATATTTTTTTGGGGTGAGCTTCGCCTTCATTTGAAAACAACTCCTATAAAAACCCAAGTGATTCACCGGGTAGTATACTATGGTACTACCACAAGTATCTTACCAAATTACCAATACCATGAAGTTTGAACTCACATACTCTTAAGCACCAAAGATTGTTATTAGCCTGTTAGAGTTAGTTGTTGACGCATGATAGGGATATAGTTGATGTGCAATAAAGAGGTATTATAGATGCCACGACAAGGAGATATCAGAGATGCATGACATGGGGTAAGTAGTTGACGTGTGTGTGAGACAGATAATGACGCCTTATGACTCCAAAAAAGAGAGTGGAAGCTTGAGAAGGGCATAAAGGGCGATTGACATGCGATAGGGACAAAGTTGACTTCATGATAGAGCCAATTGACATGTTGTTGATGAGTGACATGAGGAAAGTTGACGTGTGACAAGATTTTGACTTTGACTCAC
The DNA here is from genome assembly GCA_018340775.1 of Taxus wallichiana var. yunnanensis. Lineage (NCBI taxonomy): Eukaryota > Viridiplantae > Streptophyta > Pinopsida > Cupressales > Taxaceae > Taxus > Taxus wallichiana. The sequence goes on from CM031242.1 coordinate 788,108,194, forward strand.
CGAGCATTACTTGGTTATTTTCTTTGATGCAGACTCATTATTCGTAATAATGGAAGGTGTTAGTCCTAAGAATGCGAAGACCCTAAAAGTAACTAAGAAATCTCGAAATCACTATTCAATTATTTTGGAAAATCTTCTAATACTAGATATTGAAAATACCAACAACCATATAGATGCCACTAGAAAGAATCAAATCAAAATGTGTGGAAGGTATTATTGAGGTGGACATGCATTACTCGCACATGATCAAACAAATGACACCTACGATAATATGCTGTTGGGATCTTGAAGATATTCTTCCTATTGGGGTGCAACCAGAAGTGCATCAAAATATCACACATACAAATACTCAGCAAAATGGAACATAGAAATCAAATTCAAATTCTAGTTCACAAAAGAGGAAACCAGGTGATTGTGATATTGCTCAAAATTCTACTAAAAAAGTAAAACATTGAAAACAAACAAGAATATGTGGACCATTGGCAGGTCATACAAGTTTGATTGGGCAGCTAAATTTCTATTTATTGAACCTATACAATCATCTAATTCTGAAGAGATCCCATCTAAATGTACATGTACAATATGTACATGGAAATTGGGAAAGCAACAAAAATGCAAATGAAGCTGGACACTATAGAAAAACATTGTGGAAAACAATATTTGACTGTAACGGGGGCGGATGGCTAGAAAATCAAAACACACAGGTGGAAAATTGAAAAATAATGCATGCATGTTAGATACGTAGCGGATTATGAGGCAGAGCAGAAAAAACATAGACATCTTGTGGAAAAGGGAGGAATGATCACATCGCAAATTGGTAAGATGAATCAAACAAATCTACATGCAAAACTCATATAATTCTCTACTTTATTTCACATACTAAAGAAAGGAAGACCGATTTTGGATTTCCTCGATTTCAAATTTTTGTATCAATATAATGGAATGCAAAATGTACCTTAGTCTCATTGGTCTGAAAGTAGTGGATGGGAAATGGAAAAATGCCTTTCGATGATAGAGAAGGAAGATTTGAAATAGAATGTAAAAAAATCAAAGTTTATCTCTTTGATTGATGAAGTGACAACAATCGACAACACTACATGGGTATGTATCAACATCTATACTTTAGAAAATCATATAAGGACACCTCATCATTTTGGGTGTTATGAAAATGGTTGAAAATCGTAATGCCAAAACCTATATAAAATAGTTGTTTCTCATTTGAAATATATTACTAGAATGACTGATTATGAAATTGCTACAAATTGGTTGGTATGCGTCGAGTAGATGGTACATTTGTCATGCGCAGGTCACCAAACAGAGTGTGTGTTAGATTACAAACAACGGTGGCCCCATATATGCTACCAATTCATTTTATGGCTCATGAGAATGAATTTAGCATATAAAATGGTAAACAACCACAAAAATGTTGCTAAATTAGAAGATCTTATAAGAGAACTTCATGCCTATATGTCAAAACCCAAAAAGCAATTTCTTGAGTTCCAAAATTTTTAATTGGAATTACATAGATGACAAAAACTTTTGAAAGATATTTGAGACTAGATGGATCTCTTTGTATGAACTGCATGCAGAGTTCGTGAGGAGTATCCTTCGTTTCCTAGTTTCATGCACAAATATCGTCATGAAGTTGATAGGCGAGGACTTGTTATTCCATTTAATTGATTTGGAGACATTACTTACATTGGTTGGTATTCTTCCAATGTTGAAGGAGATCAATACACCTGATGAAGCATGCATGGGGAGATTAATCATATTGTGGATTTTATACGGATGAGAAAAATGGTATGTCAAAGTCTTGATATCTTGTACTGTTCCCAAGATAGTTTTGATACACCTGTTTTTGAGAATTAGAAATCTTTATTAGATCTTAAAAATCCTAGTAACTATTTAAGATTTAATATCCATGATCACCTCTGCATCATTGTTAATGGAAGGGACATACCACTGCACATTTTGTAAAAACATCAAGATATTACAGGATCGGAATGAGAAGATGCTCCCGTGACATGTAATCTCTTTGAGTCTGTTATAGTTGAAACAAGAATAAAGCTTAAAAAAATTTCAGAATCCTTATCATCAGAAATTAGAGATCGTTTCTCCAAAGATAAAATTCTTGAAGCCATGGGTGTAATGAATCCTAATTTTTGGAATACTGAAGGTCATCGTGCTAACTTTGTAAGAAAGCATTTCCATAAATCCATGGGTACAATAATGGAACATTTCGCAAAGACTTTGAGTTCAAGGGTATGGAAATCAAAGGTATATTGAATGTTGATTTATTAAAATTTTAATCAACAAATTTTGTAACAAAAATGAGGATCCAATATAAAAATTTAGACGAACCTTCTGAAAGTGGTGCTATTACAAGGTTGTGGTGAGGAATCTATCAAATTTCTATCTTACAAGAAGATATCAGTGAATATTTCAGATTATATGAGTTATGCCAAACAATGATTTTGGGGTCTGTGGAGGACGAAAAGGTTTTTAGTGCATTATCATTTATAAAATAAAAAATGAGAAACAGGTTGCATAAAAATATGGAAAGTTGCATGAGGTGTTATGTATCTCGATACTCCATGGAAACCTTACTTTTGACAGAGCAATTGTGCATTGGAATTTCCTTGTGAAAGAAGAGATGTGAATAATACAAACTATAAGTATAACTATTCCCAATGTTGAGAGTGGAATTGGTGCATTGTCACACTCTGAAGAGAACATCGAGTTTGAAGAAGCTATTGATAATGGATTGTTTCAACTTTAAATATGTATCTTATTCACCTTAATCTTATTGTTTGTCACTTTAAAAAAATTCAGCTCTTGTTATCATTAAAGATGTTACAGTATATATATTAACATTTATTTAAATACAATTTTTTTATTTTTTTTGAAAACGTGGGTTGACATCCATTCGAGGAAGCAGTACTTCTTGTGACTAACAATGTCGGGGCAACTCACCCATTTATCTACTAATCCATTTCTCATGTTGAGTTTTCTTAAAACAAAGATCTAGCACATTACAGTTATGATTTCACAACTATCTTAAACACTAGAGGTAAGTTAAGTTAAACCCTATCATATCATCTTTCTTGATTTCTTACAATTATGTTTAATTTATTTTTATATTTACAAAATGCTTTAATATATTTTTTAAACTTATCGGGATAAAATGACACAATTGAATTTTACAGAGGAAGATATTTCCATATTATACAATTCATAATCCATGATCCATTAAACATTCTTAGAGTAGGTATTTACCTTAGCTCATGTTCACCTAGGTGTATTATTTACCTTTATTGTATTTATCTTCACCCACTTATGTGTGTGGATATTTATTTTTATTTATTTAGATATTAGGAGATATTATCTAGTTGTTAGGTATACTTCTTTCCTTTCCTTAGATCTGATGTCTAGTATTGACTAGTTCTTTGATGACTAGTTCTTTCCATGATTTATGGCTTGATCTACGACCTTGATTGGTTCTTAGATTGTTATTCCTTGCCTATATAAGCAAGGTCCATTCTCATTGTATTTCATTGAGTTCCATAATAATATATGATATTGTTGCTCATTTGTTTGCAAAGGTTTATGTAAAGTTATTCTGATGAATTGATTTCATCTTATTGATCATGATGTTTGATTAGCATCTATGTTCTTGGCTTGGCACGATCTGGTTATCATTCCTTTTATGGTATCAGAGCTAGGAGATTTCTATTGACATTCATCTGTAAGTTTTATTTTGTAAATAAATTCTTTATATATTCATATATTTGGGATTTTCTCGTATTTTGTTTCGTGTGCATTTTTATGCAAAATAGAGGCTTCCATTGGATTTGGAAGGTAGAAAAACCCTAAGATCGGTTGTAAACTTGACCATTTCGGAGAGTCGTCTTTTTTTTTGGTTTTTTTTTGTGTAGAGAAACATACTAGATTTGCCTTGGGATTCATGTCATACGGAAAAGGAAATCTAGAATTTTTTTGGGTTTTTTGGGTTTCTTGAGATCCGATCTGGGTTTTTTTTGTTGCGGCATAGCATTTTTTCAGTTTACGTAGGAGGTCTTTTTTTTCGAAAAGATGTTTCTTTCCTTTTTGGCAGGGGTCCACGGATGCTGTGCATGACTATTACTATTTCGGGAAAATCCGTAGACTACTATTTTGGCCCATTGAAATCCTTAGCCCCTTGTCATATGGTATGGTCATATGAGGGCTTAAAGCTTGTGATTCCTACTAGTAGGTGCTTAACTCTAGCCCCCTTTCATTTTATTTGTGTGGTGAAGGAAAGAGCATTTTATTCTATTTTAGTGGAAACTAAAATAAATAGTAGAGCATATTATTGAAAAACTTGTATCTTTTGATGGAAACTCCGTTTTGAGTGCCATTTTTTGCAAAAGTACATGTTTTTTATGCTCTTTCCATTAGAAATATTTATTTTCAGAATTGCACTATAATTATAAAGTGCCATATTGTAACATGCACTCATTATAAAGTGCCAAAATTGGGGGCTCTTGTTGCATTGCTTGGTTCTTGCATTTCTTTTGGTGATTTTTTAGGATGGCATCTTTATCTACTTCTGCATTAGATCATGTTGAGCCATTAACAACACATAATTACCACACATGGAAAAAAAATTAAGTGGAAAGGATTATGGGATTTAATTTCTTTAGAACAACTAGTGTTCACTAGAGAATATGAGAAATTTCAGTACCAATGCAATTTTGATGAGTGTATGGGTTTGATAGGAACTTATGTAAGTGGAAGTATTTTGTTTCATTTAGAAAAGTGTAACTCTCCTTTCAAAATATGGGAGAAATTGGAGGATTTATTTGGTAAGGTGGATCATATGAGAGCCATGCAACTTGAAATTGAGATCACCTCTCTTAATCTTGAATATTTTCCAACAATTATAGACTATCTTACCAAGTTCAAGCATTTGTTGACACGGTTGAAGGGGAGTGGAAGAGATAAGAAAGATGAAGAGTGTGTTTACTTGATTCTATCCAAGTTGAGAGGACCATTCCAAATTTTTTCTTCTACCTTTTTCTCTAGCATGGATGCTTTAGATGACACATTCAAAATGCCTAACTTAAAAACATTTTGTGAAAGACTTACTAGGAAGAATCCAAATTGTCTCACCTTGATTCTTCCACCTCTCAAAAGACATTAGTTGCATCTAATCCTAAGGGCAAGAGAAAACCAAATAGTAAAATGAAATCCACACCTTCTCCATCTCAAAATGCTCCTAAACCCAAAGAAAACAACTCAAAACCCAAGGAGTCTTCTAAATCCAAGAATAAGTCTAGCCATTCATGCTCTTTTTGTGGGGGTAGTAATCATGAAGAACATAGGTGTTATAAGCGAATGCAAGCCTTAAAGGATGCAGTCAAGAATCAAAAAATTTCTATCTCCACTCCACCTCCTTCTAATCAGCATGGAAAAACACTTAATGTTGTTGGAAGATCTTAGTCACAACTTGTAGACAATTGGGTTATAGATTTTGGTGCCTCTCATCACATGACTTCTTCCAAGGAGTCTTTTGTTTCTCTAAGTTTGAGTTCTACTTCCAAAATTGAGGTTGGAGATTCTTCCTTCCTTTCTGTTGAGGGAAAAGGTGATATACAACTTGATGATGGTATTCAAGATGCACTGTATGTTCCTAACATCACTACAAATTTGCTTTCTATATATCAAATTTGTCATTCTGGTAAAGGAAAAATAGTGACTTTTACACCTCATAGAGCAAAAGTACGAACTTTGTTGGAGCGTCATTTACTATTTTCTCAGGGTATTATTGATCATAGTTCTAGACTATATCACTTTGAGGGTTTTGATGACACTTCTTCTATAGGGTTAGGATTGGTTTCTCATGCAGATTCAAAGAGTAAGCTTTGTCATGAAAGATTTGGACATCTCAATTACATATATTTGAAGGAGTTGAGCACTCATGGTATGGTAGATGGTCTTCCTAGAGTTTCTTGTCTTGAGGGAGTTTTTCATGGTTGTGCATTAGGGAAACAACATGAAGATCCTTTTCCTAAGAATTTTTCTAAGAGAGCTTCTTCACCACTTGAGCTTGTGCATAGTGACTTGATGGTTTTCCCTACCCCATATTTCAATGGAGCTAAGTATGTGCTTACATTTTTTGATAATTTCTCGAGGTGTACTTGGTTTTATTTTCTCAAGTACAAAAGTGATGTTTTTTCACACTTCAAAGTCTTCAAGGATTTGGTGAGAAAAAATCTTCTAGTTGCATAAAGAACCTTCATACTGATAATGGGGGGAGTACTTCAATAATGAGTTTTCTCAATTTTTGGTAACTCAAGGCATTATTCACGAACATTGTGTTCCTCATACTCCACAAAATAATGGATTAACAGAAAGGAAGAATAGAAATTTAAAGGAGATGGCTAACTGTATGATGCATTCTAGAGATATACCTCCTATCTATTGGGAAGAAGTAGTTAATTGTGCTAACTACATTCAGAATTGCACACCACTCAAAGCACTTAAGCATTTGACTCCAGAGGAAGCTTGGTCCAACACTAAGCAAGATGTCTCATTTTTTCAAGTCTTTGGGAGCCATGATTGGGCCTTTGTGCTAAAGAAGAAAAGGAAATCTTTTGATAAGAAGAGTAAACCCTTGATCTTTGTAGGGTATTGTGAGGACATTAGAGCTTATCGTCTTTTAGATCCTTATACACATGATGTTATTTTTCAAACACATGTTCAATTTGATGAGTGCCTCACTCCTCATGAATCTTATTCTTATTCCATGCTTCCTTCTTCTTCTTCATCTCATCTTGAGGATTCTTTCTTTGAGGAGATTTATGAGAAGGATATAGATGTCATTGAGGATCCTATTCCCACTGATGTAGTCACTATGCCTAAGTGGGACTCATACTACGCTTTTGAGGTAGCACCTTTCATAAAGGATCTTCCACCCACTAGGCATCATCATGCACATTCTACCGGTTTTGGACTTTTGTGTCAGGAAGTTTCTGAGGATCCATAGTCCTTTTCAAAGGCTCGTGGGATACAATAGTGGGATGATGCGATGAAAGCTTGAGTATTCTTCTTTGATGAAGAATCATACTTGTGATTTGGTATCTCTTCCTAAATGAAGAAATATGATTAGGTGTAAGTGGGTATACCGAACCAAATACACAACAGATGGGTCCATTGACAAGTATAAGGCATGTCTTTTGCAAAGGGTTTTTCACAAGTTTAAGGTATTGATTACTCTAAGACTTTGCACCCATTGCCAAGATGGATTCTCGTATGCCTTGTACTTTCTTTCTTTGCATCACGGGGGTGGCTCAGTATATCAGATGGATGTGAAGAGTGCCTTCTTACATGGAGATATACAAGAGGAAATATACGTGGAACAATTAGATGGACTTGTTCAGGATTCTTTCTCTTTTTTAGGCTCCGAAGGTCTCTCTACGGTCTCAAACAAGCCCCTCAGGTTTGGTATGAGAAGATAGATTCTTTTCTTCTATCTACTAGTTTTGTTCATTGCCACTTTGATCATACAGTGTATCTCCAACATTTGATGAGAATATTGTGATACTTGTCTTGTATGTTGATGATTTGTTACTTTTGGCAGCTCTTCTTCTTCCCACATTCGAGTATTCAAAGGGCTCTTTCCACACGGTTTGACAGACAAATCTTGGGTTATAGAATTATTTCCTTGATTTGCACATTTCTCAGATAGATTCAGGGATTCATTTAAGTCACCAAAAATACACCCATGATCTTCTTCGGTGCTTTGATATGGCTGATTGAAAGCCAAGTCCATCTCCTTTTAGTCTGGGGTTACTCTTACATCCACATGTACCACACCACTTTATGATCCTACGTTGTATAGGAAGTTGGTTGGGAGTCTCATGTACTTGACCCATACTCGCCCTGATATTTAATTTACAGTAGGGATTATATCTCGGTTTGCACATTCTCCTCATAGTAGTCATTGGCAGGCTGCTAAAAGGATTTTGCGCTATTTATAGGGCACTTCCCACTTTGGCCTACACTACACTAGGGGTTCTACTCAGTTGGTTGGGTATACAGATTTAGATTGGGTAGGTTCTATTGATGACAGAATTCTACTTCTGGATATCTTTTTGTCTTGGTTCTTCTCCAGTTGCTTGGGTGTGTAAAAAGCAATAGGCTATTGCACTTTCATCTTCAGAGGCAAAGTACAGGAAGCATTACATGAGTCACAGATTCTTTGGCTTCACAAGTTATTGACAGAGTTTGGATTCTCACAAGATTCACCGAATGTACTTTATTGTGACAACCAAAGTGCAATTCACATTTCTCACAACCCAGTTGAGCACCAACGGACCAAGCATATCGAGATACACATCCACTTCATTCGAAACACATTCAGGATGGAGTTCTTTTCTTGGAGTACCTTCTGACTCAACAGTAGGTTATAGACATATTTACGAAGCCTTTTTCATCACCTTGCTACCTTGAGTTGCGTGGAATGCTTGGGGTTTTAAAATTTGTTCTTGGGGGTGTTTGTGAGAACATCTTCCTTCTTCTTCTTCTTTCTCTTTCCTTATAGCAAGATTATTTCCTTCTTTTGGTTTGATATTTCTTCATGGATATATTGTACATGAGTACCTCATCAGGCCTAGTTTAGGACTCATACTGTGGACATGCCACTTCTATTTTGGCCCCTATCTTCACTTGAGGGGGTTGTTAGGATAAATTTTATTATCCTATTATTAATTATGCATAGTAGGATTATTTAATTAATTTTATTAATTAAATAATTAATGATTAAATTGTTATATGGTTAAACAACCATATTTGTCTGTTTGCACATTGTTATATTGTTATAAACAATATATTTGTCTTTATGTAATTTTGCTTCCCGGATGTTATGGAAGCTTGTGAAATTGGTTTTGGTTGCACTGCAACTCATTTTCCGGATGTATTTGGGTGTGCAATATCTATAAATATTACAGCCCATTCTCTGTAATTGTTTACTGATTGAGATCAATAAAATATAAACAGGCTTCCGTCCCTGTTTCTCAATCTACATTTGGTACCAGAGCGCGAATTCTCAGCCTGTGAAGGTGTGGAAGAGAGAGCAAAGCAGAGAGAGAGGAGATTAGAGACGATTTGCAGCATTCGAGAGCTCATGCGGCCTCGTGCAAACTCCCGGCCCCATCCTGCCTCCCCACATCGCCTGTTCCTTCCAAGTACTTGGAAGGCAATTTTTTTTACCTTTGGTGCACTCAAAGACTGTGCAAAAGCTCACATGTATTTAATTTAAAAAATATATATATAATTTTTCCCAATCAGGGTTTTGTTTTTACTGCATTTAGAGGTATATCTTGTTTTGGAGGATTTCTTTGCTGTGTATATGCACCTGCAGATCAAAGCAGAAAAAAAAAAAAAAAAAAAAAAGGAGGCGCCCTGCACAAAAAAATATACAGTGGAAGAGGAAGAATAAGCAGCCAGCGAAGGAAGAACAGCAAAAATCCAGCCTGTACAGTGCATGGCATGATAAAAAACGCGGCCACAAGGTAAAAAAAATGTTTTTTTGGAGCTAAAAAACCCCATTCTCCTCTCGCCCGCGCCCTTTGCTGTCCCCCACGGCCTGCATAGCAAAAAAAACGCACTATTCTCCTCAAGCCCGCGCCCTTCTCCATCTGCCACGGCCTGCACATGCAAACAACAAGCAAATAAAGCTTAGATTGTTAAAAAACGCCCCCAGCAAGTAAAAAACGCCCCCAGCAAGTAAAAAAACGGCCCAGCAATAACAAAAACGCAGCCAAAGCAAAAAGGCGCCATTTTTAGTCTCCCTACTGTGCATAAAGGTAAACAACGCAAAAACGCGCCCAACATTGAAAAAACGCGGCCAGTGATCAAAAACGCAGGTCCTGTGCAAAGAATACAAGAAAAACGTGCCTCAAAGAACTAAAATATGCGGCCAAGCAAGTAAAAAAATGCCCCAAGGAGAAAAATACAGCAAAAAACGGCCTGTACAGTGCGGCCAAAGGAGAAAAACGCGCCCCAACACAAAAAACGCGGCCTGGGAAGGAGAAATTGCGGCCTGAGCAAAGAAATAAAGTCTCAGATCCGTTTTTTGGGCAAATAGAACCCTAAAAACGCCCCTTCACCAGCATGCGCCACGTGGCATTCATTTTTCAAGAGGTAAGTCAATTTATTTGACAATAAATACAAATTTCTTCCTTTCATAGTCCAAGCGCCCCAAGTGGCCAAGTTGGTTATTGCATGTGCCTTAGGAGTGAGAGGTTTGAGGATCAAATCCCACAAAAAACACTCAAAAACTCTCCTTTTGCATCTGGCGGAAATTTTGGCAGAACTGCTAAATTTAGCAGCTTTTTTGAATTTAGTTATAACTAACTAAATTTAGCGGAGAATCCCTAATTTAGGGTAAAAATTTTTTTCTCCCATTTGGTCTGTTTTCTCATTCCAGACATTTTTTGCAAAAGGAGACCCACCTAAAAATTGCATTTTCAGCTATTTTTTTGCAATTTTTAGCATTTAGGGCTCAGGAGGTCACCAGGACCCCGAAATTGTAAATTTTTGCCTGTCATTCAAATTGTATTATATATTGTACTAATTTGCAGGTTGCCATAGTCAACTGCAAAACTTTGTAACTGCTAAGAAACTGACAGAATTGTAATCAAAAATAGTAAATTTGGTTCTGTAACACTCACGAGATCTTAGATCTCATTCGCAGCGTTTAGTATATACAGTGCCTCTGGGAAGCGCTTATGGGTAAAGCCGTCGCGACTACTACTGCACTTAACGCCTAATATAGCTGCAACAATGTCGTCTGGGCATCGTCCCTATAAATCGACGGGGAGTAATAAGGTCACAGTGCACACACTATGAACCATCCCATCCGTGTGACGATTCAAAGACATAAATCCGGACTGAGAAATTATCCGAGTATATAAGCGAAGTTACGCGCGCGTATGAGGATATTTCTTTGAGCCGGTGTCAATAATCACACAGACCCCATCGATCTGTCTTGGTACCACGTATCGAATTCTTTCACGACGTTAACGCCTCTTTCACGCATCGCGGGTATATAGAAAGGGCGAGCTTCTTCCACGTCGAGCGGGTATATCGGAAGGCGCGTATATAGAAAGGTTCGGTATATCGGATCGATTGACGGTATATAGATTGGGAGACCTTATACCGGAGTGATAAGAGCCAAACCCCTCGGTGATCTCGTAAAATGGGCACCAATGCCCCCAAATTTTTTCTTAGGATTCACAATTTCTCGTGAGGAAGCAACTATCTTTGCTTGGAAGACAAAAATCAAGACACAGCTTGAGTTTGAAGAAATCTGGCCTGTTGTGAGTAGTACTCTAACCAGATCACCAACGGATGCAACACAACAACGACAATTTGATAGAGCAGATCAGAAAGCAAAGCTCATCATCTTGTTTGGAGTATCCGACGATGTGCAAGTCCACATTCGAGATGCCACATCAGCAAAAGAAGCTTGGGATAAACTGAGCACAATATATGAGGCCAAGAACAAGAATGTCATACTCAATTTGCAGAGTCAGTTACATACGTTGAAATTCAAACAGAATGAGAAAATTGAAGCCTTCCTAAGAAGAGTTGCAGAGTTGAGGGCTTCACTTCTAGCCCTAGGAGAAGAGGTCAAAGATGAGTCTCTCGTTCCCATTGTTCTAAGAGCTCTCCCTTCTTCTTACCGAATTTTTGTCACAACTCTAAACTTGTCAGATACGACAATTAGTTTTGACAAGTTAGTAAACTTACTGCAACAAGAGGAAGCAATGCACAACAAGGATGATGAAGAGGAGCAGGCACTGTCTTCACATCAAAAATGGAAAGGAAAAGGTAAAGGAAAACCTAAATCCTATCAGAAGTCCCCACATCAGAATCAGTATCATGGGGACAATCAACAGAAGAAGCGATGTCCCATTTGCAAAAGAGGACATGACTTGCAAGAATGTTGGTTTAACACATATAAGAAAGGTTCATCAAGCAATTTGGACCAAAACAACAACAAACTTACAAGGGACATTCAAACAATTATCATGGGCGTAAAAGGGAACTGGAAAAGAAGACCCCACCAAGAAGGTAATATTCTTTGAGCAACAATCGATCACTGCCGATAATGAAGACTTCTTGTTCACCGCTTTCGATCAAGTGAACCATCCACGTCATCTAGTGAAGTCCGGTATGTTGATTCGGGAGCCACTCGACACATGACCGCCACGAGAGTGGTTTATTTCAATGAGGACACGCCATCGAAAAATCATGTTTCGTTGGGAGATGATTCTTCATATACAGTACAGGGGATTGGAAACATTTCTCTACCCCTTGGTTCACGCAAATGCAAACTATCAGATGTTCTATATGTCCCTGGGTTGACAAAGAACCTTCTTTCAGTCAGTCAACTCCTAGATCACAACCTGAAAATTGACTTTGATAGTCAATCCGGCAAGAAAATGTGTTTGATTCGAGATAAATCCAGAGGCTCAAAAATAATTGCAAAAGCCTCAAATGTGGGAAGAATGTTTCAACTTGATTTCATTCACAAAAATGATCAAGCACTCGTGGCTAAAAACTCCACCTCAGCTCAGTTGTGGCATAGGAGATTTGGTCATGTAAGTTTCAAATATCTCGACACACTTCACGGCAATATGGTACATGGGCTACCATCTCCTCGAAGGATGCAGACAAGTGTCCTCATTGCTTAGCGAGGAAACAACACGAGAGTTTCATTCCAAACAAGTACTTTTGAGCTCATGGAAAACTTGACCTGGTTCATACCGATCTGTGCGGTCCAATGCAGCCAAGTCATTCAGGGTTCCAGTACTTCATGCTCTGTGTTGACGACTATTCACGAAAAATGTGGATTTTTTGTCTTCGCAAGAAAAGTGAAGCCTTTGAAACATTCAAAAAGTTCAAAGTGGCAGTTGAGAAAGAAACTGGTCGTCACATCAGAACTCTCCGCAGATCGAGGGGGGGAATTCACCAGGATGATGAGTTCAGAGACTATCTACAAACTCACGGGATTCGTCGACAAATGCCTCCTCCACACACACCGCAGCAAAATGGTGTTGTTGAGAGAAGAAATCGTACTATCATGGAAATGGTGCGATGCATGATCGATGATTCCGGACTTGCAAAGACATTTTGGGCGTATGTTGAAAAAAAAAAGCAAGTGTATTTGTTAAACAAAGCGCCACAACCTGCTCTTGATGGAATTACACCACAAGAAGCATGGTAAAAAGGAAACCATCCATTGCACACCTCAGAGTATTCAGGTGCAAAGCAAGCATGCACATACCCAAACAGAACAGAAAGAAATTGGACATGAAGTCACAAAATCTCATCTTCATTGGATACAGTGAAGAGACTCTTGGGTACAGACTGATGGATCCTAAGACCAGAAAAGTCTACACAAGCAGAGATGTTGAGTTTTTCGAGAAGAAGGAAGTAGAGACTCCTCCTCCGGACTCGCAAGATGTAGATTTTTCACCAGTTGTAAAAACTGAAGCAAATGTTCCCTCAGAAGATGAAAGTGATGATGGGGATGATGGTGTTGATCAGATAGGACCACAACCCATGGGAACAGCTCAACGTATGCCTAAATGGTGTACAAGCACATTACGAGATGCAAGACTGGATGCTCCACCGGATACATCCACCCCTGGACCACGGACTCGCAGTAAAGCAAGAGAAGAAGTTAACTTTGCTTTGATGAGTAGAGTTATTGAAACAGACGAGCCATCTACAGTCCAGGAAGCCCTACAGTCAAAAGCTTGGAAAGATGCCATGGATTCTGAATATCAATCAGTGATGAAGAATAACACTTGGCAGCTTGTCGATCTTCCACCAGGGAAGAAACCCATTGGTTGCAGATGGATATTCAAAACTAAGTACAAAGCAGATGGGACAGTAGACAAGTGTAAAGCAAGACTTGTAGCAAAGGGGTATGCACAGAAAGAAGGCATTGACTATGAGGAGACATTTGCTCCCACAGCTAAGATCAAAACGATCAGGATGATCTTTGCTCTAGCTGCTCAGTTTGGATGGAAAGTTCACCAGATGGACGTAAAAAGTGCCTTCCTGAATGGAGATTTGCAAGAAGAAGTCTACATGACTCAACCTGAGGGATATGTAGTACCTGGTCAAGAAGAAAAGGTATGCAGACTCAGGAAATCTCTGTATGGCCTAAAACAAGCACCCCGGGCATGGTACATCAAGATTGATGAGCATCTCGTACAACATGGATTTGTCGAGAAATCCATACGATCCCAATCTCTACCTAAAAAGAAAGGGGGAGATGGTGATTGTTGTAGTTTATGTCGATGATCTAGTCATCCTTTGGCGATTCGGTGAAGATGATTGATGAAACGAAGACAGATCTTAAGCGATCATTCGACATGAGATCTCGGGCTTATGCACTCTGTCTTGGGTGGAAGTATGGCGAAAGAGAATCACATCTTTGTTTCTCGGATGAAATATACCAAGACAACGCTCGAGAAGTTTAGGATGATGGATTGCACACCAATTGCTACACCTATGGAGAAGTTACTGATTATCTCGTTGAGATCCATCTCTGAGGTAAGTGCCACTCTCTCGGCGGTGATTGGGAGTCTCATTTACCTGACCTACACTAGACCAGATATCAGCTTTGCAGTGAGCTATCTATCCAGGTTCATGCAAGAACCCAAAATTTGTCATTGGAAAGCAGCAAAACGCATTTTAAGATATCTCAAAGGATCAGTGGATCTTGGTCTAGAATACAAGAAGAACGAAAACTTCTTCTTGACTGGATATTCGGATTCAGATCATGCAGGTAACATTGATGATAGAAAATCCACTTCTGGATTTGTATTCTTTATGGGATTTGGACCAATATCATGGGGAAGTAAGAAACAACACTTTGTTTCTCGCTCTTCCATAGAAGCCGAGTATCGTTCTGCAGGAGAAGCTGTCTGTGAAGCGATTTGGCTACGTCGCATACTGGAAGGACTTGGAATACCACAGGACAAACCGACCACCATGTATGTTGACAATGAAGGTGTTCTCAAACTTGTTCGCAATCCAGTTTTTCACGAGAGAACAAAGCACATTGAAGTTCAGGTTCATTTCATACGCGAACATGTATTGAAGCACAACATCCAGCTTCAATTTTGTCCAACAGCTGAACAACGAGCAGATATTTTCACAAAGTCACTTGCACGTGACAAGTTCGAGTTGTTCAGAGCATTTCTCTCCTCATCTCTTCAGACAATGCACAATTAAGGGGGGGAATGTTAGGATAAATTTTATTATCCTATTATTAATTATGCATAGTAGGATTATTTAATTAATTTTATTAATTAAATAATTAATGATTAAATTGTTATATGGTTAAACAACCATATTTGTCTGTTTGCACATTGTTATATTGTTATAAACAATATATTTGTCTTTATGTAATTTTGCTTCCCGGATGTTATTGGAAGCTTGTGAAATCTGGTTTTTGGTTGCACCTGTGCAACTCATTTTCCCGGATGTATTTGGCTGTGCAATATCTATAAATATTGCAGCCCATTCTCTGTAATTGTTTACTGATTGAGATCAATAAAATATACACAGGCTTCCGTCCCTGTTTCTCAATCTACAGGGGTGTTAGAGTAGGTATTTACCTTAGCTCATGTTCACGTAGGTACATTATTTACCTTTATTGTATTTATCCTCATCCACTTATGTTTGTGGATATTTCTTTTTATTTATTTAGATATTAGGAGATATTATCTATTTGTTAGGTATAGTTCTTTCCTTGATCTATGGTGTTAACTAGTTCTTTCCTAGATCTATGGTATTGACTATATCCTTGATGTCTAGTTCTCTCATAAATCTATAGACTTGATCTCTGCGACCTTGATTGGTTCTTAGATTGTTATTCCTTGTCTATATAAGAAAGGTCCATTCTCATTGTATTTCATTGAGTTCCATAATAATATATGATATTGCTGCTCATTTGTTTGCAAAGGTTTATGTAAAGTTATTATGGCAAATTGCTTTCATCTTATTGATCGTGATGTTTGATTAGCATTTGTGTTCTTGGCTTGGCACGATTTGGTTATCGTTCCTTTTAAATTTTTCATCCATGATCGTGCTAGAAGTTAAATATACGTCCACATAAAATTCATCATCATCCATATATATCATATCATCATCATATCATTATCATAATCCTGACACTACAATTATTATTAAAACAATTATTTATCTATTTTAAATTTAAAGAAATGTCTCTGTCCTAACACATTCCATTTTTTTAAAACAATTCATGATCATATCATTACAAGTATATCCATTCTAATGTCATTTATATCCATTCTAATGTCATCTATATCCATTTTAACACATTCCATTTATTTATCATCTATATCCATTCTAATATCATCATGATCATATCATTACATGCATAGAGAAGAAGAATTATCTTAAAACAAGTTTAAATGTATAGAGAAGAATAATTATCGTGCTTGAAGCTAAATCTACGTCCACATACAATTCATTATAATCCAAGTAACCAAGAAACATACGTCATCATCCCTATCTAATGCAATCATCATTACAAGTAAACCAAAAACATAAACTCCATATACAATCTAAAAATTCTATACATAATATATAGGAAGTTATAAAATTAAAGATTATATAGTATTTCAAATTTTCAAAGGCTATCAAATCCAAATAATAAAATTCAAATACAATGACCACAACATTCAATGTTTCAAATTTTCAAATATAGACTCAATATTTAAAGTTTCACACTCAATAATAAAAAGTTTCAACCCTCTTTTCTATATCCATTTCAACTCCCGTGCTCCTTTCCCCAATGGTTTCTTTGCCTATGGCTATACCCCTTTCCCCAATGGTAGAGATAACCTCGAACTTATAAGATTTTCCAAACATTGTCCATATTTTTTAAAATTCTTTCTTCTTGATTTTTGCATCTCCATGGGACAACAAATTTGGATCATTTCTTTGCCTTAGCTTTGAATAATATTTTAGGGTTGAAGTCATGCTCTTTAATTATCTACTTCATGTATTGTTTTGTTTGTTAACCAAAACAATATTTTCCTTCAAATTCTTCGTTGCGGATAAATTGTTCTTCGTTGTTTCCAAGTGAACTTGGAAAACCTTTTCTTGACTCTTCAAATTTTCATATTTCAACTGCACAAAAAAATAATGTCAATTCAACATATTACTAAAATAAGAAAACTTTAAATTAACAAAAATTATTGTTTGAAAGTGATAATACTTACGACCGCTCTATCTCTCTCGGCATTTGCAACTACTACTAGATCCTTGTCCTTAGACCATTTGTTAAAATATGTCTGGGCCTCAGCACTAATATTTTCCAATTTGTTTAATGTCTTATCCAAAATGTTGTCTTTATAGTTGTTGTTATACATGACAGTCCCACTTCTTACTTGGGTAAGTAAGGAATCCATCTTCGTAGGTTGATTCTGGACTGTAGCGTATAAACTATCCCTTTGCCAATAATTTTCATAATGACTAATAATCTCATTGATAAGTACTTTAGCCCTTCTCTCCCATTCTATGAGCTAATTTATATGAGGTAGAATAAACTCACTGACATGGGATTGACAATCATAACCAATTAAGTTCTCCAAAGGAAAAGTTAGAACCTGTTCACCATCATCGTATATCGATGAAGATGATCTCATTTGGCTTGGAGAGGTATGGGGCTTTGGCTAGATCAACTGCTACTTGTTTCTACCTTTGGGTGGCCTGATCTGTTTTTGTTCAAATTAATCAAGATTCAGACAAATAAATCTAAATCGAAATGTAATTCAATATGGTAAAGTATGTTGAAATTGAAGTATACTTGTTGGCCTTGAATCATCTCACGGGTATTGAAAAAAACCGGTTGGGTCATTGCTTATCAATTCCCAAGTAATCTTCATCTAAATTTATATTATTCAAAACCGATATAATAGTTGCACTAGGAAAGCCACCAAGTGAGAGGGCTGGAATTTGAAAGGAGGAAGTAATGTTTAGTGTCCCGCTAGGGGCCAGAGGACGGTGGTATGCGTTTACCAATGTTATTTTTCCTATTCCTCTGGTTGGCATTTTAAATATTATTGGTTGAGGGGGGGTCGGTGCCACTGTTTGAATAGAAGGAGGACTGCAATGTGCTAAAAATTTCAAGAAAAAACATATGAAAAACTAGAAAACAATGTAAAAACTATGAAATTAAATGAAGTATTCAAAACTTGTACCTTGTTGTTGAACTTGAGGGGTAGCTTGTCGTGGTGCTAAGGGTGGCCATGTTGGAGTAGTAATTGGTGGTTGTTGAGAAGATACAAATGCATGTGACTGTACTGAGTGAGTTGGGGAAGATGGTTGAGTTTCGAAAGACACGCGTATGGTCCAAAGTCCCTGCAATGTCATCAACATTGACTTGTATGTCAATTCAATTGGGTAAAATTTAAAATAGAAAATGAAAATACAAATTTGGAATTTGTAAATAATACATGAAAAGGTATTACTTCTCTGGCATTTAATGAATTCAAACTGTTGGGGGTTCGGAGAGGAGTGAGCTTCCATTTCAAATTGGGAATCTCTCGAAGCCTCAGCGTGTTGTTGGCCTCTTCCTCTTGATAATGCATTTTTTGGGGAAGGGATTCCACAAATCTTCTCTGCAAATAGTAAATTGTTAATACCTGTGCACAGTGTAATGTCAAAATACAAACTTAATAGTTTATACCTATTGTTCTTCAAATGGAATTGACAACTTCATCAACGCCTCGTCAATGCAAGTGGGAATTGGTTTGTCTTTTAAATTTAAAAGAGCCTCGTAATAAAGGCCAAGGAGATAGTTTGTGGAGTAAATGACATGTTTTTCTGAAAGCTTTGCATTTGTTATGTCATTTCTTTTTTTTTGATAAAAAGGTGCACCAATCAAATTTTTGTTTTGTGATAGTTGCAATAATGTATACAATGGCCCAGTTTGGTATATCTATTTGCCGACCCTGCAAAACTATTCTAGATTGAAAAAAGGAAATCATTGCAGCAAGAAAGTGGTGTGCAATTGCTTGTGTATCCACACCACACTGGATTTATTGACATGAGCTATAAATGCCAAAAAATAGTGGGAATTAATATAACATTAAATTATATCACAATCAAAAATTGAATAAAAAATGACAAATGAAAACGAATTATACTTACAATCAACATGGAAACCGAACATCAATTTGAGATATTTCTTATCGTCTTCGATGAGTGTTGCCTTCATTGTAACA
Organism: Taxus wallichiana var. yunnanensis; assembly: GCA_018340775.1. NCBI lineage: Eukaryota > Viridiplantae > Streptophyta > Pinopsida > Cupressales > Taxaceae > Taxus > Taxus wallichiana. The sequence continues at coordinate 788,127,519 of CM031242.1, forward strand.
AAGGGTAAATTTCTAAATGGAAGGCCCATAAACCGATGGATGTCAGTTACCTTGGTACCGAATTGAAACAATTGGCCGTCATTCATAGTAACATAAAATAGGCCATCCTCTGTATTGTAAGACGAGAGAAGGTAGTTCAAAATATCTGGGTCTATTTCAAAATGGGGCATCTTAATGATTCCACTAAACTCACATGCATCGATCAAATCTTTGTATTCGGAAGTCATCTGTAAAACAGTTTGGATGTGGGGGCACAAAGGATTCTTATAGATGATCTTGGCCATGGATAGAACTAGATTTTCCTCTTGATTTTTTTCTTGATCTTGTAGTTGGGATGCACTTGTAGTCGCCATTGTAGTTGTACTTGAGTCTTTGAGAATGTTGGATTCCTGACACCTGTATACAAAAAAATTGAGATCTAGGAAGTGTAAACATGAAAATGACCATTGGGAGGGTATTTATAGGACAAAACACATGTCAAAGGCCCTTGTTGATGAATTTCAAAACCCCTTGCTAACGCGCATCAATGGTTCTCATTAACACATGTCAATGGTCCTTGTTGACGCACATCAATGGTCCTTATTGACATGTGTCATTGGTTTGTTGACATGCGCACACTTTGGTTCTTTTTGACATGCGTCAATGGTCCTTGTTGATGCGTGTCAATGTTCTTGTTGACATGTGTCAATGGTTCTTGTTGATGGAACATTGATGCTCGTCAACAAGAACCATTGATGCATGTCAACAAGAACCATTGATGCGCATCAACAAGGACCGTTGACATGTGTCAACAAGAACCATTGATGTCGTCGCAGGACCATTGACGTGTGTCAACAAGGACCATTGACGTCATGTTGATGCGCGTCGGCAAGGGTGGTGGCGACGATTTCATTAGTCCATGTTGACATGCATCAACACGACGTCAATGGTCCTTGTTGACGTGCGTCAATAAGGCGTCAGTGTCTGAGAATCTTTAGTCTCTCTGGCTCAAAAAACCTAGCAAAAATTTGGTTCTAGAAAACTGTCAAATTCACCTTTCGCTGAAACCAGTTCTAGGGATATTCGCTAGGTATTTTCCACCTCCAATTTTCTAGAGGTGTCTTAAAATGAACCCTGCATGGACCGCAAGTCTTCATGTCTTTTGTGCTCAAAGACGATATCTCCCTGAATATCCCTTATCCACAAAATGGATAAGTCCTAAATTTAAAGATTTTGGTGCACACTTATTCAAATTTTCTTTGTACCCTCAAATGCACCTTGCTCCAAAGACGTGCATCCTTTATTTACCTTCACCTTAGATAAATATTCTATCTACTCAAAAATTTGCCGTACATCTTGTGCAATTGTGGATGAGGAGGTGAGGTAGATTATATCATATTATGTGTGTCAAATTAGCTACCCTTCTTTGTGTCGCCACTATAAAAACCCAAATAATCTTCATTGAGCTCGATTTGGTTCAAAATTTGGGTGTCAGTCATGCTAAAGATGCCACCTAGTGAAAAACAAGGAAAATATGAGGTTACTGGATAAACCATTTCGCAAATTCTGCAGAAACCTTGTATTCTTGCCTACAAATTTTCTTGTTGTTTTTATAGTATGTATTGATAGTACTAGAGGCCTTTTTGTAATCTACTGTGAAGGTCTATTCACTACAAGAAGCAAACTATGCAATGTATTAGAAAACTAATCAATAAAATATTTACAAGTAAACAAAAGATGCTAAATATTATTAATTATACAATACCTTGCATGCTTGGATACATTGAGAACAAGTTTGATCTATACCATCAAACTTGGAACTTTTTGAAAATAAAAAATGTAGAAATATTAAAATACTGTATGGCTTACAGAACAAATAACTTGTTTATAGTTCCTCCTAGTAGCTTAATTAATTATTATAAATAGTAAATACTAATGTTTATACCTATAGAGAAGTGTGATGGCATAGAAGATAGGAGTGGTGGAGCTATCGACCCCTTAGGTCATTTTTGATGAGGAAATCATATTGGGGTTGATTCCACTGAATCCATATCAGAATCAAGAGACCTCGTGAGGGGCTTTACCCCGAGAAATAACTTCCTTATGAGATATTGCAGCCATAATTCTTCTTTGTAAAAGATAAAATTACTATTAGTATTGCATTCAAAAATAATTAATCAATATAATGTGAAAATTAATTGTTACATGTTGTTCTTCAAGTGAGAGACCAATCATTTTTAATTAATTGCAGTTGGAATTTATCTATTTTACAATTGGTGGAAAGATTCTTGATAGAATGCAAGTAGATAATTGGTCAAGAGAAAACAATCTTAGATTTATTCGGTTGTATTTATACTAGCAAGGGCATTGTTAACATCTATTTTAATTCGATTGGAAAAATATGTGCACCAATCGAATGGTTTCCTTCTCAAGTGTACACAATATATATTGAACTTCCCAAAGAGGAATGTTCATGGATCTACCTTGTAACACAATCCTGGCTTGAAATAGAGATATCACTGCATGAAAGAATTTGTTTGTAATGCCTTGTATAACAAGGCCTCTTTTGGAACAATTAACAAGCATTATGCAACAAGATACAAGATATGTTAGATTCTTGATAGTCAAGAAATATTAGGAAAACAAACAATTGAAAATAATATTGAACTTACCATCAACCTACACATTGTAATGAGACTCCAATTTTTTTGTCTTCATCAATAAGCATCGCCTTTGTATTCACAGGAGGCTAGTTTTGGAAATTTAACCTAGTTAATCGATGGATGTCCACGGGATTGTTGGTGAAAGATATTGTATGATTTTTCAGGGGAATGGAAAATTGTGCATCTTTCCAAATTGTAAAAATTCAATAGGTAATCGAGGAAAAAATTATTTGTTTCAAATTGGGGTATGTGGACAAGCCCCGTGAATTGTGTTTTTGCATCTATTCCTTAATGTGTCTTTCATTTTATGAGTGTTGTGATATGAGAATACATAAGATTTTTGTATTGTAATTTTGAGGAGAGCAAAGTAACAATGGTGCTAGCCATTATTGAAAGGTTTGTAAATATTTACTAGGCCACGAAGCTTGTAGGAGAGGGAGGGAAATAGAAAGACTATAGGTACTAGATTCTAGGCACACATTGGTATGGGAGAAAATTGGAGAGCTTGGAGAGCTATGGATTCGTGGTGTAAAAAGTGAAGAAATGAACCTTGTATCGGTATATATAGATCTCGGGATATAATGCCTCTAACATGGTTAATATCTATGATGAATTCTTTACTCGAAGTTGCAAACGTTGATATGTGATTCTTGTTTGAAGACGGTGTACTCTTGTGAACTAAGTAATCATGTTTGTTGTAGATGATATGTTATCTTCTGAAAATAGATACAATCCTACCATGTTTATTCTGAATTTAAAATGAAGTATTTCATTTTTTATGTTGAATGTTCACTGCATGTGGATAGAGGAAATTGATTTATCCTAAACTCATTCATAAGTCTTTATTGCATTTGAACTTGTGCTTCAGTCTTTATGGTTTTTGATGTAGGATAGTTATACCTTGGATCAATTTTAAGTGATCCAAGGCATGCTTTCAATTTTATGACATCAAGGTCATCTTGAATGAGCTGGGAAGAATGTTAGATTTCTTAACCCATGCTACCATGGGATCACAGTGAATTTTTCTGCTCACGCCCTTCTTAAGTGATCCAAGAACGTCATTTGGATTCTTCATTTGGTAATGTTGAATTGGTATTTTAAAAATTATTAGGGGGACCTAATGTTATCTAAAATTCCTAATTTTTTTATCCTACCCTAAGTTGCTAGATTTTTTATTAATGTGGTTGTTTATTAGATGAAGGGAGTCCTAAGACATGTAACTAGGATATCCTAAGACTAAACTAATAAACTAACCTAAGGACTTAAGTTGGTTTCTTATCTAAATTTTATGAACCTTGCCTAAGGGCATGGACTAGCCTAAAGGGGATGACATGAATGACATGTGAAGAGGTTTTGGTGGCACAAATTTCTAAGGTATTAAAGAGGTTTTAATGTGGCTTTAAACACCTTGTTACCACCAATTTTGGTGAGTGCATGAAAGTTTAGAGGAGGTTGAGTTGTCACCTCTGCTAAAGTTTGGTTACATGGAGTTTTAAAATTTGTTATAGCTAACAAGGAGTTGGAAAAGGTGAGAAATAAGGAAGGAATATTTCAATTCTATTTGCATTAATTGATCTTGTCCATTGTGAAAAACTACCTAGGAAATAGGGGAAGTTGGAAGAAAAGATGGTTTTGGTTTTCATTGTTTCATTTGGTTTTGTGAGCTTTGTAGCTCTGCATGTGGTTTTTTCATCTTTCAAACCTCCAATTTGAATATGTGCATGCTTATTTTCACCTTGCATGGTGGTGATGGTAACGGAATTAAGTGAGGAAGTTATAAGAAGAAGGAAAAGAAAGTTTTAGAGTTGGTTTTGGCATTTTCATGGAAAACTTGCTATTAGGTTTTCTTGAAGATTTAAAACAAGGAATAGAAACATGAGATCTCTACGGGCATGATATTCCCTATATCTTTAAATATTCTACTTTTATTTAAATGTCTTCATTAAAATAACTCTACTCTTGATTGGAAACTTTCTAGTTTTAGTTTTGTGTTTCTTCTCCTTGCTTCAATGGCATTATTGACTTGGTTTCTTTAGATGCATTATGATGTTGTGTGTGTTGTATTATTATGAATATGGGTTGTTTGATTTTCAGTTGTGTTTGACTTATGGATAAGAAATTCCTTGGATATTATGCTAAGTTTGTGTTAGTTTCTTTATAGGATTGTTACCTTGTTTAGGTAGCTAGGAAACGTGAAAAAGGCTACTAGACTTTGATAAAATCTTATGGAATTAACTTAAACTGTTCTCCTAGTTATTAATGTGGAGACCAACCTTAATGGTGGGGTTTCATTTTAGCTATTTGATATTTTGACTTAAATTTTGATTACACAGGGGGCTTATATTGTGACTATACTATTTTTGTTCATGAATCTCTGTTGTTGTTTTGGGACATACGTCCGTGATAGGGAAAAAGTTCTTATGTTCTTTATATCGGTATGTTTAGTTGTCTAAAGTAGTAAAGACCAACTATTTTTGGTCACCTTTTACGTAACTGTATTTTCATGGAATAACTAGCTTGTATCGAATTGGGTTATGCTTTTTTTTTACCAGATTAGAATTGAAACAAATCATTTGTTTTATTGGTTTAACCATGTATATGATACTATATCATTCGTAGAGGATGAATAAGAATGTTTTCTTGTTGAATAATTTTTGTTTATTTCTCTTTTGAACTGATTCATTTATTATTACCCATTCTGGGCTACGTTGTTGCTATAGGTAAGATTTGGTTGATCTTATTTGGGCATTCGAAGCTTGTCTAGCACTGGAAGTGTGTTTGTCTTTAAGGGAAACTATTTCAATTTACCTATCTTCTTTTTGGAGTAGTGGTAACTCTTTTTCAAGTGAACCAATTTGGTTGATGAGACTGATATTTTACTCCTACCCTTTTTGTTTATTGAGTTTCTAAGAACAAGAACCCATTTGGGTTAGCCTATGAAAATGGGTAACGTTAGTTGGCTTTTTCTAAGTTGTGATATAACGTCTAATTGGTTTTGTTTAGGATGGAATTCTAGTTTAACTCTTCTTTCTCCTTTATTTGTGTTCACTCTTGAGTAGGTTCCAATTCTTGAGTTTGTGGAACTTGGATTACTTGGGAAAGTAGTTTTGTTTTTTTGGGTTATAGATCTTATTGCACTTGATTTTTGTGTTTGATCATGGTGTTTCCTTGACCTTGGTGCAGATGGGTCTAAGTGTAAAATTGTCCCTAGGAATGATATGGGTCTTGAGTTGTTTCTGAACTTGTAGTTCTCCTGCTCCTTTCTTGATTTGGAAATTGATTAGTTGAACTTGTGTGTTGTTTAAAACATTTTCTCAATTATTTTTGGATAGCTTATGGGAAACCACTTGATACTGACGTGGTTTTTTTGGGAAGTTTGGATTGTTAGTTATGTTTTGATCTTTTAGGATCCTAAATCTGAAATGATTGCAGACCCACACAGATCCATTACCGTGAGCTATGTTGTTTTGTTAGGCTTGCACTAAATCTATTATGTGGTTAAAATTTTCTTACCTGTAATGTTGGGACTTGTTCTTGATCAATCTAATCCTTAGAATCTATGTTGAGCCTGAATTAGGTAAGATTGTTGATGGAATGATATTTAGATTCATGTTTGATCATCTGTCTTAATACAAATTGTTAACATTGAGAATTTATAAAACATCATGCTTATTATAGAAAGGTAGTTGTTTATATCATTGTACTTCTTGAATAAGAAAATAGGTTGAGTTGTTGAACTTAAGTTAGAAGCTTGATTGAGAAGATAAGATTAAGATAGAAATATGAATTACTTCTTTCTTAAATATTGTTGTTTGGATGACGAGTTAATGAGTTCATTGTTAATGAGTAATATTAATTACTTATTTCTTAAATATTATTGTTGAGCCTGAATTAGGTAAGATTGTTTAATGGAATGATATTCAGATTCATGTTTGATCATCTGTCTTAATACAAATTGTTACCTTGCGAATTTATAAAACAACATACTTATTATAGAAAGGTAGTTGTTTATATCATTGTACTTCTTCTTGAATAAGCACATAGGTTGAGTTGTTGAACTTAAGTTGGAAGCTTGATTGAGAAGTTAAGATTAAGTTAGAAATATGAATTACTTCTTTCTAAAAATTATTGTTGTTTGATGACTATCAGGTTGTTACTGAGTAAATAATTACTTCTTTCTTAAATATTGTTGTTGAGCCTAAATTAGGTAAGATTGTTGATGGAAATGTTCACATTCATGTTTGATCATCTATCTTAATACAAATTATTACTTTGAATTTATAAAACAACATACTTATTATAGAAAGGTAGTTGTTTATATCATTGTACTTTCTTCTTAAGAATAAGCACACAGGTTAGTTGAGTTGTTGAACTTAAGTTAGAAGCTTGATTGAGAAGTTAAGATTAAGTTAGAAATATGAAATTACTTCTTTCTTAAATATTGTTGTTTGGATGACTAGCAAGTTGTAATGAGTTCATATTTGTGTTGAGATAGAATTAATTATGTTGAATTAATTAGTTCTTACTTAAACATTACTTCTTGTAGATTTTATGATCTTTCTCTCTCCTTCTTAGTTTTTTAATCTTTGGGAAAGTCTTTCTGTTAATTTAAATTTTGATTTTGGAACCATTTCATTAAACAATAAGGGTTCCTTTTATGAAATAATTAGGTAAAAGCACATTGCTTTAATGTTATAGTGTTTATCATGCTCAGTTCATATGAACTGACTCATGCTAACAATTTTGTAGATGGATTTCGTAAAAGATGAAAGGAGAAAGACATATAGAAAGTTACATCTATGTTTTACTAAAGAAATTATCTCTTTGTTATGATGACTATGTAGCGACATTACTTGAAATGTAATTTTTGGGAAAATAAGATGTATTAAAACTAGTTTTATATTGATGCAATGACATTTTGTAATCCTTGAAATATTCCTAAGTTAGTGAGTGGATCACTCCCTTTTGATAAATGAATTGCTTTGATGATTGTTGATTATTGATTTACTTGTGATACTTTCATGACATAAGATGTGTAATATTACTAAGTAATATCATTCATAAAGGGGAAATTTAGATATTTATGTGATTTGGGATTACATAAATTATTAGATTTTATGATATATAAGCTCCTTGGATTAAGGATCTGCACTATTAGTTAATTTCATTTCACGTGAAAGAGCACAACTAAGTTGATACTCTTGGTAGATCCTTAAATAGTAAAAAGGGAATATGATTTGATTATATAAATGTGTATGAATTATTTGTTATGCTAAAGCATATGAGTTCTATTTTCATAATTAGGACATTAGTCCTTGATAAGGAAAAAGGACATTTTACTTGCAATTAAATGAAGAGAGCTTAATTTGAGGTCTTGTTAGGTGTTATGATTAAATTATTAGGATGATTGGCTTGTGTTTCCTTAAGAAGATTTTTATAATTGAAACATGAATGTTTAAAAAGGATAATAAAAGGATTTAGATTTTTCAATATTATGAAGTCTAAAGTAAAATTTTCAATAAGCTTGTTACAAGCTAAAACTGAAGTAAAAATATCTAATTGATCACACTTTCATAACATTAAGTTTAGTCATGATGACATATGAAATAAACAACTAAGATTAAGATAATCATAAGCATGAATTAAGAATGGTTAGGAAGAATATTTTTATCTACATACCTTCCTTTCATGTAAAATACACCTCGTAACCTTCTTAGGTAAAATGATGCTTAGTAAACCCTTAAAAGCATTGTTATCATTAATATTAAGATAATAATTGATTGGGTTAATAAACTAATATATATTTAAGTATGTTAGTCTAGTTGAGGAAACTCAGTTGGATGTTGAAACATAGAAACTTTGTAGACATAGTACCTTCATAATGACATGGGTCATTACGAGGATACTATGATGTAACTTGCTATGTCTCAACACCCCACTTAGTTCGATTAACTTGATTAACATAAGTGGAAGTTTGGCTCATGGTTCCACCCTAAATAGAGATAGAAACATGAGCTAGTGTTGAGGTCAACTCATGTTGACTTAGGGTGACTAGACACACCCAATCGACATAAGTCGATTGAGTATGTCTATGTATCCTTAGTCACCATGAGTAGTCTTCCACACTAGTGCATGTTGTTGCCCTTGTTTAGTGTGAAAATTTGAATTAGATTGGGTTGAAAGAAGTCAAGAAAGACCATTCTAGATAATAGAACAAGTGTGGTGAAGGACATATTCCTTTTGATGAGTATGTCATCTAGGAATGTAAACATGGTAAACATGTTTAAAAACTTTGGCCAAAGTATCACAAGTTGTTGTTTCGTTATTGTCCTATGTCACCTAGTCTAAGATGTAGGATTTTAGATGAATATGGTAATAGATATTTAGATAGGATTCTTAGATAGAACACTTGGGTACCCCTAAAAGGGTAAAGGAACCAAGTATACATAGTATACACATTATTAAGTTAACATGAGAGATCGGTTTAATACCAAGTCATGGAATGAGAGATCGGTGTCTCACTAAGTCATTTATAGTTGCATATGGTTTTCTATTATGAGATGGATTGGAAATGGAATGTGTGTTCTAAATTATATTAATTTAGAATAGAGAACATTATTTAAATTTTTCCCCCTTGTTTCTAAAGTCTTAAAATGAGGATGTTACATCTTGGTATTAGAGTTGAAGGTTGTAGCTCTTGGACCTATTGAGTCCATATCTGATAAAAACTTAATTTTCTTGTTAACAAAAAATGGTTAGAACAAGGGGAGGTGCTGCAAATAATCCACCTCCAGGTGGAGAGGCAACTACACACAAAAACTTGATGAGATTCTTGTTGCCTATGTTGGACACAAGAGATCATCTATGGTTGTACTTGAACAATAAGTAATGGGTAATGAAGAGGAGGAAGATGATGTTGGTAATAACAATCACCACCTCTAAGGGACAATGCCAATGTTGGAAATTTGGGCATTGATAATAATAATGCAACAAATAACAATTTTGTGAATGTCAATAATAAATAATTGCGAATGCAAATGCAAATGTACCCAATCAACTTAAAATAAAAAGGAAAGATTAGTAGTTGAACTCACTAATGACATAAAAAGGATAAGTCCACAAAAGTTTGATGGCACTACACTAGGGGATGGAGCTGAGAATTGGCTTAGTGAAATGGAGAAGTACTTTGCAATAAGGAACTTCTCAGAAGAAACAAAAGTAGTATGGGGAGCTTATCAGCTTTCCCATGAGGCATCCTCTGGTGGGACAATCATAAAGATGAATTAAACATTGATGAATCAAGCATCACTTGGGATCAGTTTAAGAGCTACTTTAGGCAACGTTGGCTGCCATAGACTCTATTATGATAAGAAAATGATAGAATTTCAAAATTTAATTCAAGGAAAATTTACTATAACAGAGTATTGGGAGAGGTTTACTAAACTTCTTAAGTACGTTCCTCAATATCAAACTAATGAGAAGTTTAGGATACATAAGTTTATTATGGGATTGAACCCTATCATAGGGGGTGAAGTAGATGTTCACAACCCAACCACCATGGAAGGGTTGTAGAAAAATCCATTCGGAAAGAACAAAAATTAAAAGCAATTTCTACCCATAAGGAAGAGAATCGTAAGAAAATTCCTAATTCTTCTTCATCTCTTGCACCCAAAAAGGTGGCATGGAAAATTTTGGTGCCAAAAATAATTTTGTAACTGATAATAATAAGAAAAAAACAACAAATAAACTGTTGCAAACGTTTGAAACAACTTTGTGAAGAATAATAACAATGGACAAAAGTCCTTTGGAGGAAAAACAATAATTTTAGGGATGGAAATAAATTTGAACCAAAAAAGAGGACTTGTAGGGGTTGTTTCAACTATGGTAAGGATCACTATGTAAATCAATTCCCTCTAAAGAAAGATGACAACAATCAGCAACATAAGATACATGTTGCATAGAGTTGATAAACAAGTTGAAAAGCAAGTTACGCCCATAGAAGTGCCAAGTAAATTATTTGGTACACTATTACTATAATTTTTGATACTGAGAGCTACTGAATGTTTTATTTCTAGTAAATTAGCTACAAAACTAAAAATAAAATATGGAATAATGGAAAAATCTTGGACTATACATTATGGAAATAATGTTGTCCATATTGTTAGTAAATGTATTTTTGGAGCAGTCCTAGAATTACCTAATTTTTCCATTGAAGTAGATATTTATGTTGCTCCTTTGGGGTCATATGATGTCATAATAGGTGTTAACTGGCTTGTTGATCATAAAGAAAAAATTTGATTATTTTGAAAAACACATTAGTTGTCTTGATGATCTGTAGAAAACAAATAGACATCATCCAAGGGTAAAATGAAAATTTCAGTTAGAAAATTATCAGCTATGCAACTTAAAAAGGCCAAAAATAAAGGATGCACTTTGTATGCAAGTAAAATTTTTGAAACAATAAAAGGGATAGTGATTTCTTGGAAAAATTTTCCGTTGTTAAGAGATTTCAGCAATGTGTTTCTAGAAGAACTACCGGTCTTCCACCCAAATGAGAGTTTGACTTCACAATAGAAATCAAACTAGGAACTGAGCCTATTTCTAAGGAACCTTATCAAATGACTACCATTGAATTGGTAGAGCTTAAAGAACAAGTTACAAGAACTATTGTCTAAGGGTTTGATAAGATCGAGTGTCTCACCTTGGGGAGCACCGGTAATTTTGTGAAAAAGAAAGATGGAACACTTAGATTTTGTATTGATTATAGGATGTTAAACAAAGAAACAATCAAAAATAGATATCCACTTCCTAGAATTGATGATTTATTTGATCAGATGTGTGGTGCATCAATATATTCTAAGATAGATCTTCATTCTAGGTATCACTAGTTAAGAATCAAAGATGAAGATATTCATAAACAACCTTTAGAACAAGGTATGGACATTACAAATTCACGGTTTTACCTTTCGGTTTGAAAAATGCACCTACAAATTTTATGAATTTAATGAATAATATCTTTCAAGAATACCTAGACAAGTTTGTACTTGTATTCTTGGATGATATTCTTATCTATTCTAAAAGCATTGATGAGCATCATGAGCATTTGAAAATAGTACTTGAAATCTTAAGAAAGAGAAGATTGTATGGTAAGTTGTCCAAATGTTATTTTTATGAAACATAAAGTGCACTATTTGGGACATGTCATAAGAAAAGATGGAATAGTAGTTGATCCATCAAAGATTGTTGCCATAACTGAAATGGCCTACACCTAAAAATGTACATGAAGTCGAAGCTTCATGGGGCTTGTTGGTTACTATAGAAAGTTTGTTAAGGAACTTTTCAAAAATTTGTTGCCCCGATAACTTCATTAAAAAAGAAAGACAAAAATTTTGTGGAGTGATAAATGTGAATCAACATTTAAAACTCTTAAAGATTAGTTAACTTATGCACCTATTTTGGTTGTACAGATCTAAATGGAAACTTTACGGTAGTTACAAAGATGCTTCTGATGAAGGACTTGGAGGTATTCTATTATAAAATGATCATGTTATAGCATATGAGAGAAAAAACTCAAGTTACATGAGTTGAATTATGCTCCCCATGACCTAGATCTTGTTGTCATAGTTCATGCACTTCAAGTATGGAGACATTATCTTTTAGGAAGACCTTTTGAATTAAAGACTGATCATCTTGGGCTGAAGTATATTTTCACTCAGCCAAATCTGAATGCAAGACAATGAAGATGGTTAGAGTTTTTGTCACAATATGATTTTGACATAAGTTACATTAAAGGAAAATAAAACAAAGTGGCAGATGCACTAAGTCATAGGAAACATATTTCTACACTTATAACTTTGAGAACTCAGTTTAAGGATGAGGTAAAAAGTATCATGGAATCTAATTTTTACTTTCAACAGGTAAAAACAACACTTGTTGCAGATCCTAATGATGTAAGATACAAAGGTTTTAACTTCGATAACAAAGGAATTTTAAGATATGAAAATGGGTATATGTACCTTTGGGGAATGAGTTAAGGAAAAAGTTAATGATGGAATTTCATAATTCACCTTACTCAGGACATCTTGGTATTACAAAAATGCTTGCTGATGTAAAACAACAATATTTTTGGAAAGGGATGAAGAAAGACATAACTGATTTTGTTTCACACTATTTGGAATGTCAGTGTGTTAAGGATGAGCATATGCACCCAACTAGTTTATTATATCCTCATAGCATACCACAATATAAGTGACAAGTAATTAGCATGGATTTTGTTCAGGGGCTGCCTATGTCTAGAAATAAACATGATGTTATTTTAGTTGTGGTTGATAAACTTGACAAAAGTAGCACATTTTATTGTTGGTAATCTTAAAGATGATTCACATGTTTTAGTGAAAAGATTTGTGCATGAAATTTTCAGATTACATGGAGTACCTGAATTTATTATATCTGATAGGGACCCTAGAATGACATCTTGTTTCTAGAAAATGCTAAATGCAGCCTTAGGAACAAAACTTAAATTTTAGTTTTGCATACCATCCGAAAACAGATGGTCAAATTGAGAGAGTTAATCAGGTTTTGGAAGATATGTTATGAATGTACTACATGGATCAACAGTATAAATGGGAAGAATACCTTCCTTTAGTTGAATTTTCTTACAATAATACATATCATGCCTCTTTAAAAATGGCACCTTTTGAAGCATTGTATGGAAGGAAATGTAGAACTCCAGTTAGTTGGGATAACATTGAAGATAGAGAGGTAATTGGACCTGAAATTCTTACTAAAATGGAACAAGTGAAAATGATTTGTGAATGATTAAAAGAAGTGTGGATAGGTAGAAAAGTTATGTAGATATGAAAAGGATCGATAAGAAATTTGAACTTGGTGAAAAAGTCTTTTTACATGTTAAGCCTAAAAAGAGCTCTATAACCTTTTAACAAGGAAACCAAATTATCACCTCATTTTGTGGGACCTTTTGAGATTGTTGAAGTGATTAGTCATGTAGCTTATCGCTTAGCATTACCTTTTGCTTTGTCACAAATGCATGATGTTTTCCATATTTTGTTTGCTTAAGAAATATGTTTCATATTTATCACATGTGTTAAATTGGGATTCCTTGTAGGTCCAAGACCCATGAATAATCATGGTTGAACCCATAAGAGTGATGTAAATTCACAGTTACACTTGTGAAATCATGAAATTAGTCAATGCAAGGTTCAAAGTGGGACCATTTTAATGAGAAAGAATGCAACATGAGAAAACCTTGAGGACATGAAAATTGCTTTTCCTCATTTATTTGAACAGAATTAATTATGATGTTGGAAACAATTAAAGACTTTGTTTAAAGTTATCTTTAATTTTGTTGGTTTTGGGCAGGTACTATATTTTATTAGTGCTAGAAAAGATATTTTAATCAAATACTGTAATAAATTATGAAAACTTGAATTCCTCAAATCTAGTTATGTTTGAGAACTTGTGGATAAAAGAACTATAATTATGATTATTTTTCTTGTTAAAAATATGGACTAAGTTAATCATCGGGACGATGATGCTTTTTTAGGGGGAGGTATGTAATTCCTCTAACATGGTTGATATCTATGATGACTTTTTTACTCAAAGTTGTAAACATTGATATGTGATTCTTGTTTGAAGATGGTGTACTCTTGTGAACTAAGTAATCATGTTTGTTGTAGATGATATGTTATCTTCTGAAAAATAGATACAATCCTGCCATGTTTATTCTGAATTTAAAATGAAGTATTTCATTTCTTTTTATGCTAAATTTTTTATGAATTAATTGTTGTAAACATTATTAATTCATTATATTATTATATGAGTTTAATAACTCATTAATAATAATATAATATAGATAAATATTATATACGGGTTGTTAAAACAAATCATATTATTAAGTTATTTGTTACACCTGTATTGTTATAAATAGGTCATTTGTTCCCTTCTTTGTAGGAGGTTGTTGTGCCTACCTCAGTGGCTATATATTAGCCATTGTATTAGCAAAAATTATATACAAAGAAGAAATCAATTATTTTGATGTGTAAATATGCTATTGTACCATCATTTGGTATCAGAGCAAGTTCGCTCCAATGGAGAAATAGTTTTTGTTGCAGGGGCATATTTGTTTAGCTATCACCCCAATTTATGAAGTTGGAATATTTATTTGAATTTTTTTTTTTAAGTTTTGGGACTAGTGAATGAAGACGATTCGTGAGCTCTCATGACTTCTCAGAATTTGATTTGCAAATTCTAGAGTCGTATATCCTCCATCTCTGCACCATACTATCAACCATAAAATTTGGAAATCAATTACAAGGCTTTCTATTTCCATTCGGTGCCATCTGCCTTCAATTTCCAATAGTCATCCTCGCACATAATCTTAGGATCTAATCAAATATGTTGTTTTAGTATTATTGCTCAATGTGTAGTTTGTGTGTAGATCTATTGGCAAAGCGTTGATATCATTAGCAAGACAAATTTCCCTGAAGTTTGTCTAAGACTTGGTGAACAAGTGACAACTCATTGTGTTTACAAATCTATCAGATCTATGTTGTAGTTTCACTGATTTTGACGTCCTTTCTGGCTCTTTTATTAAAAACATATGTGGTGCCATATGCAATGAGTAAGAGGAGAAGGTTTTAAAGCACACCAAGATCGAACCTTCTCGATTCGTCTAATTCCATTCATTATTACACATGTGAATTAATTTGGCTTATGCCAGTCATTTCATGATCAGGACGTCTTCTTTTAGCTCATTGTGGGTCAACACCATCTGGTGTGGTAAAATAAAATACTCCTTGGCTGCGATCATATATGAGACTATTCCATACTGATACAAAGTGATTCTATCATCAAATTTGGATTTAATCTTCCATGCAAACACTCAACTCGAAGATCCTGCTTCTCAACAATCTTCCAACCGTGTTTCTCAAATTCCATTCATTGCGAGTGCAAATAAATATTATTAATACTGCATATCTTTGAGACATCAATGCATGGATTCGATGACAATCTTTGAATAGGTATTTCTTTTAATAATTATTACCAGATTGTGTGTTGTCAAAAGTGGTATAGTTGGGAGGACTTATATTTATTTAGCCATGTTATATGTATGTATCGAGTCAATTCATATTGCCAAACATCATAAAATTCAATCCTTGCTCCTCACGTAAGTTTGTCATGCCAAAAATTTCCATTATTTTCTTTATTTTTTCGTGGCATTTAGTGAGTCAATTTCATTATAAATGTTTTAGTCTCCTAACATTTAGTTCTTGTGTATCCTTCAACGTAGTCTTGTATTATGTCAAAATAAAGTATGTCTCTCAATGTAATTAAAATTCAGTCAACATTATAAGTTATCTATTGTCATAGTTTAGTCAATAGAGTTATTACTTTTGTTCATGGTCCATTAGTTTCTTGTTATAATATGTGTATGCACTATTTTTTGTGTCATCAAAAGTGTCAAAAATATATTTGTATCATTTTGTTATCTTCATTTAGGTGATTATTAGGAAAATTGTCAAAATTGTAAAAAAAAAATTTCTTTACGAATGCATTTTCGGTGGAATCCAAAGTTCAAGGCATGTTATTGAGTCTCATTGTCACATCCGGCTGAACTAAAGAAGGATATTGGAGGTTAGAGGAAACAAAGGATGGAGGGTGATCAACACCTCTCGTTAGTCACCAATGATGGGGTCACATTCAAATTTGGTGGCAATATTTTCTATTATTTCAGTTGTGTGGTGTGTGTTGAATAAAATGGTGTGCGGTTTCCTTCCCCTATTTTGATTCAAATGAGGAAGACGTGTATTTTGGATGATGTGAATAGTTTTATAGGAAGGAAGATGAACTAGAGTGATCCTTTGACTAAAGAGATCCTTTTATTTTCATACTTTTAACATCGATCAACTAGTGAAACCTATTGTTCAAATTTATGGAAGTAAAAGCGGGAACTGTTGAGTTCGCGTATGTAGGTGAATCGGTGGAAGTGTGATCATCTAGTATGGGTTTCACTATGGTGAAGTGGATTGGTCATGTATGCAGCAATATCCAAGCCAACAATATGCAGACCTAAAAGTATGCGGAGGCATACGATTCTAGTTCTAGTTCTATGGTGCATTTTTTCCGTGTTCACATTAAGGGGGTGAATATTGGGAATTAATAATGTTCACACCAAGGGGGTGAATGTTAGGAGTTAATTGTTGTAAACATATATTAATTCATTATATTATTATATGAGTTTAGTAACTCAATATATATATATATATATATATATATATATATATATATATATATATATATATTGTTATATGGGTTGTTAAAAAAATAGTATTATTAAGTTATTTGTTACACCCATATTGATATAAACGGGTCATTTGTTCCCTTCTTTGATAGGAGGTTGTTGTGCCTCTTTGAACCTAGTAATGGCTATATATTAGTAATTGTATTCTTAAAAAGTATATATAGAGAAGAAATCAATTATTTCGGTGTGTAAATCTGTATTTCATTACTTTACCATCAAAATTTTCACCGCATGTGGATAGAAGAAATTCATTCAGCCTAAACTCGTCCATAAGTTTTTATTGCATTTGAACTTGTGCTTAAGTATTTATGGTTTCTGATGTGGGATAGCTATACCTTGGATCAATTACAATGATCTAAGGCATGCTTTTGATTTTATGGCGTCAAGGTCATCTTGAGTGAGTTGGGCAGAATGTTATATTTCTGAACCAAGGTTGCCATGGGATCACGGGTGACTTTTTCTACTCACATCCTTCTTAAGTGATCCAAGAACATCATTTGGTAATGTTTAATTGGTATTTTAATAATTATTAGGGGACTTAATATTATCTAAAATTCCTAAGTTTTTTATCCTACCTAAGTTGCTAGATGTTTTTATTAATGTGGTTTTTATTAGATGAAGGAGTCCTAAGACATGTAACTAGGATATCCTAAGACTAAACTAATAAACTAACCTAAGGACCTAAGTTGGTTTCTAATCTAAATTTTATGAACCTAACCTAAGGAATGGACTAGCCTAAAGGGGATGACATGGATGACATGTGAAGAGGTTTCGATGGCACCAATTTCTAAGGTATTAAAGAGGTTTTAATGTGGCTTTAAACACCTGTTATTGCCAATTTTGTGAGTGCATGAAAGTTTAGAGGAGGCTAAGTTGTCACCTTTGCTAAAGTTTAGTTGCATGGAGTTTTAAATTTGGTTATAGCCAACAAGGAGTTGGAAAAGGTGGGAAATAAGGAAGGACTCTGTCAATCCATGTTTGCATTAATTGATCTTAGCCATTGCAAAAATCTACCTAGGAAATAGGGGAAGTTGGAAGAAAAGATGGTTTTTAGTTTTCATTATTTCATTTGGTTTTGTGAGCTTTGTAGCTCTGCATGTGGTTTTCATATTTCAAACCTCCAATTCAAATTTGTGCATATTTATTTTTCCTTGCATGGTGGTGATGGTAATGGGAATTAAGTGAGGAAGTTATAAGAAGAAGGAAAATAAAGTTTTAGAGCTGGTTTTTGGCGTTTTCGTGGAAAATTTTCTATCGAGGTTCTACTTGAAGATTTGTAAAAAGAATAGAAGATAAGAGATCTATTAGGCATGATAGGCCCTATCTCTTTAAATATTCTTCTTTTATTTAAATGTCTTCATTAAAATAACTCTTCTCTTGATTGGAAACTTTCTAGTTCTGGTTTTGTGTTTCTTCTCCTTGCTTCAATGGTGTTTTTGACTTGGTTTCTTCAGATGCATTATGATATTGTGTGTGTTGTATAGATGATGGTCATCAATCCTCATCATTAATAATGTCAATCTAGGTTGGTGTCTGAAGGTTGTATGCATTAAGAGAAGAAGATCTTGGAAAGCAACTCCTTTAAACACAAACCAAACTTGCATAAAATAAATCACACTTGTAGAAATTTAAAGGCTTACTTACATAAATAAAGACACACTTGTAGAAATAAATATTTCATGAAATAAATCACAATTTCATGAAGGAAATCACACTTGCAAGAATAAAAAAACACTTGCATAAATTTATATTACTTAATTGTAAATAAACATAATTAAACAAAACACATATAGGTTCAAAAATTTTGGATTTTCACAATACAAAGATAAAAACAATATAACATAATGAATTACAAACAAATGAATAAACATAAACATAAATACATAGACCCATATTCCTTGAAATTATTTTCCATCTCATTCCTTAGAAGAGGATTTAAATGATACTTCCGTGATTTTAAAACTACATAATATTTGAGAGGAAAAACCGATCTTTATTTCTTGGGAGAAAGAATTACATATCTAAGTGTGGAAGGTTGCATTTATAATTTATGTGTCCAACCAACTCCTTATTTTGGGAGATACAATCTGATCTTATCTTTATTCTAATCCTAACAACTAATATCTCCATCTCCACAAAATATGGAGAGATATATATATCATGGAGTTAAAGTCTTATCTCACTTATTTTAGGAAGATTTGCTCCTCAAATACTCTCCTTGATTTTTGGTAACAAGAATCACAATTATTTCATTCTCCAACATAATTGGAAGGATGTTTTTCCTAAAAATATTATTTTGACCAAATACCTTTCCGGATTTTCCATTTGACTTTGCTATTTTTGATTATGGAACTTTTAACGCTTGTACGATACGCTTTTTCCTCGAATTTGATTCACTAAAATCTAGATTTATATTTATTGGTAAAACATTTAGAAAATATGAATAAGGTTTTTGTTAAACATATTTCTATGAAAAAAACCTCTCTCATATTTTTCTGTTTGACTTTTTTATTTCTATTTATGGAACTTTTAGTGCTAAATACCTAATACACTTTTCCTCGGATTGCAGCTCATTAAAAGTTAGATATCTCTTCATTAGTAGAATATGTAGAAAATATGAATGAATTTTTTATTAAAAATATTTTTATGAACAAAAACCTCTCTCAAATTTTTTATTTGAATTTTTGTTTTTGTTTATGGAATAAAATTTTTAGTGCTTTAAATCGATACACTTTTCCTCGAATCTAATTGACTCATTGAAAGTTAGATTTATCTTCATTGGTAAAACTGTAGAAAATATGAATGAGTTTTTTGTTAAAACACATTGCTTTGAACAAAAACTCTCTCATATTTCCCATTGGATTCTCTGATTTTTCACAATTCCTCAAAAATTGTCATTGTTGATGTAGGTTTGGAGCTAATGTTACTCTATTGATGTAAGTTTTGAAGCTAACTCCAATGGTTCTGGAGCTAATGTTACTTTGTTGATGTAGGTTCCAGAGCTAAATCCAATGGTTCGGAGCTAACGTTATAGGTTCTAGAGCTAACTCCAATGGTTTCGAGCTAATGTTGTAATTAAAGGTTCTAAAGCTAACTCCAATCGTTTGAGCTAACTAAAACAACTATAAATTTTTCATGTAATCTCGGATTGAGATGATTATTTTTTTAACTTGCATAATTTTCCAAGAGAAATCTGAATATGAAATCATATTTGAGTTTAGATGTACTATTCATGATCAGTTCCATTTTTCCCAATACTAGCATTATCTTTCCTTTATGGCCTGCATACACAAGACTTTGCATCTTTTCCCAAATAATCAATAGGATTAGTCAAAAAAATAGATAACAAAAGATTTCTAAAGAATGAACAAGATATATATCCTATATTCTATCTTAATAAAACTATAATTTCCTAGATTACATTTAAATCCACTTTCAAAGGTAACTTAGAAGGAAAAAATAATGGTAATTTATGGCCAATTTATGGCCTCATCATGTATTATTGTAAATCTGGGTTGTTTGATCAATTGTGTTTGGCTTATCTAGATAAGAACTTCCTTGGATATTATGCTAAGTTTGTGTTAGTTTCTTTGTAGGATTGTCATACCTTATTTAGGTAACTTGAAAACGTGAAAAGGTTGCTTTAGACTTTGATAAAATCTTATGGAATTTCCTTAAATTGTTAACCTTGTTATTAATGTGGAAAAAAACTTAAAATGGTGGGGTTTCATTTTGGCTATTTGAGATTTCGACTTAACTTTTGGTTACACAAGTGAGGCTTATATCATGACTATACTATTTTTTTCATGAAGCTCCCCGATGTTGTTATTTGGGGCATACGTCTGCGATGATGGGGCAAAAATTCTTATGTTTTTGTATCAGTCTATTTACTTGTTAAAAGTAGGAAGAACAACTATTTTTGGTTGAATTATTGTGTGATTGTATTTTCATGGAATACCCAGGCTTGTATCGAACTAGGTTATGCATATTTTTTACAGATTAGAATTGAAATGAATTATTCATTTTATTGGTTAAAATGTGTTTGGGAGACTATATCATTCATGGAGGATGAATAGGAAATGTTTACTGTTGAATGCTTTTGTTTGTTCTCTTTAAACTAGTTCATTTATTATTACCCATTAAGGCTACGTTGTTTCTATAGGTAGATTTGGTTGATCTTATTTGGTTTTATCTGCATACCTTCCTTTCATGTAAAATACACCTCGTAACCTTCTTAGGTAAAATGATGCTTAGTAAACCCTTAAAAGAATTTTTATCATTAATCTTAAGATAATAATTGGTTGGGTTAATAAACTAGTATATCTTTAAGTATGATAGTCCTAGTTGAGGAAACTCAGTTGGATGTTGAAACATAACAACTATGGCATAGTACCTTCATAATGACATGGGTCATTATGAGGATACTATGATGTAGTTTTTTATGTCTCAACACCCCACTTAGTTCGATTAACTCGATTAACATAAGTGGAATTTTGGCTCATGGTTCCACCCTAAAAAAGATAGAAACATGAGCTAGTGTTGTGGTCAATTCATATTGACTTAGGGTGACTAGACACACCCAATTGACATAAGTCAATTGAGTATGTATATGTATCCTTAGTCACCATGAGTAGTCCTCCACACTAGTGCATGTTCTTTGCCCTTATTTAGTGTGAAACTTTGAATTAGATTGGGTTGATAGAAGTCAAGAAAGACTTTTATAGATAGTAGAACATGTGTGTTGAAGGACATATTCATTTCAATGAGTATGCCATCTTGGAATGTAAACATGGTAGACATGTTTAAAAACTTTGGCCAAAGTATCACAAGTTGTTGGTTGCGTTGTCCTATGTCACCTAGTCTAAGATGTAGGATTTTAGATGAATATCGGTAACAGATATTCAGATAGGATTCTTAGATAGAACACTTGGGTACCCCTAAAAGGGTAAAGGAACCAGTATACATAGTATACACATTATTAAGTTAACATGAGAGATCGGTTTAATACCAAGTCATGGAATGAGAGATTGGTGTCTCACCGAGTCATTACAATTGCATATGGTTTTCTATTATGAGATGGATTGGCAATGGAATGTGTGTTCTAAATTATATTATATTATAACAAAGAACATTATGTTAAAAAAATAAAATTCCCTTGTTTCTAAAGTGTTAAAATGAGGATGTTACACGGAGTTTATAAAGCTAGACACATGTCGACAAACGATTGGTGGAAAAGTTTGAGGTGCGTGCTTGGGGACTCATGTCATATACTTCCCGTCCAAGGTTTAGTGGGTGACCAATCCCACTAGTCATCCAATAGACAAAATCAAGATAGAAGGTCAATGTGATCCATCTAACAATGCTTTGAGACACAAGAAAATTGTTTAAATTCTTGAGTCGAGTCATCAAACCTCACCGAGATAGTCATCCAACTAAGTTAGGTGACCGAGGGCTCCAAGAAATAAGTATATATGACACACGTTTATGAAAAAATTTTCCAACAAGTAAATGATGGCCATCTAACCAAAAAATGATGGTCGATCAAACAATGAAATGACAACCATCTAAACTTTATAGGATGGTCATCCAATATAAGTTAGATATCGGTCTCCAAAATCAGTCATCTGCTCCAATGGGTTCCATCCGGTGTGCATGTGTGACAGGTGCCTAACCATAATAGATGTACATCCAATCTAAGTTAGATGATTGATAACTAGTACTTCATCATCCAATAGAGATCTCATGAGGCCGTACTAAGACATCCTACAATCACCCGTCTAACTATATGAAACCATTAATAAAAAATCCCTGCAAATTTGACTTTTCCATAAATCAATTTTCATAGATTCACTATCGTTTTGAAAGTCGATTTTGGAGATTCGCCAACCATTCTATAATAATTTTTCAGGGGGGTCTTAAAATGAACCCTGATAGAATTCAATGCATTATCATAAGTTATGGTTTGAGTGATGGGGTTCACCAAATGATTCAATATAAATTGAATTAAAGCTTATTGTAGAGTAAATACTATAATGAATGATGTCTAAATGATAATATATAGTAATATGAAATAAAAAATTATGTATAAATATGAAACCTTAAGAAAATGCAAGAGAGGAAGAGAATTAGTTGATTTCAAAGGATTGAGGTTCTAGACTCTGAAACTATACAAGACAAAAGCATCTGGGAGAGGAAGAGTGCATGGCACTAGTGTCTAGATCTGGGTGTTGGTATCTAGGTAGATGTTGTGAATGTGATTCTTTTAGGGCTAGATGATGTTCACTTTGTAATTTTTTGTCTATTACTCTAGATTTGATTTCTGATTAATCACATGTAAATGTAACCTACTAGAAATAATTTCATCTACACATACCTATAAACCACATCAAACCTAAAAAGGAAAATGTATAATGGGAGTCGGATTGACCCGATGATCACCCGAAGAGTGAACTTATGACCGAGCATTGTACTACATCTCAAAATTCATTTAGTTCTTTGTGAGAGTGTGTGTAATGATGCCCTTGTGTTTGCACAATGATAGCATGCTAAATCTAGAATGTAACAAATGTGTGTGATGAAATAGAATAGAATTCCTCTCTTATGTTGTGCTTGCAAAATAATGCAACCCTTTCCCCTTGAATGAGTGTGTTAGATGGATGCCTTGAAGTGATTTTGTGCCTTTGGAAGCAAGCTTAGGTGATAGTATGTAATTCTTAGTGCTTGGTACCTTATTTTTAATGAAAAATATCTTATATTATATTCAATTAAACAAAATACAAGATATTTTTAACAAAAAGAGGGTGGTATGAGAGCAAAAAAAACTAGGCCTAGCCTAGGAAAACATCAATAAAATAAATAGCCAAGCTTAAGCTATAGTAACAAAAAGAGTAAAAGGAGGAGGATCATGATCATCTAGCCATCCGAGGAGCAAGTAAGTCTTTTCCAAAATTTGACAACTCCCAAATAGAGCACGGAGGGATTCTTCTCCATTCTCGATAGCATCTTGCATCACAAAAATGGTCATATCTAGCCATGGGAACATATCGGATGAAGGTAGAGGTAGGTGTGGTAGTCCCCACCCATCAAGTGTACGAGGCTCGAAACATTGGGTGAGCCCCACTTTGGAGTTAATGAGCAAGCAAAGGGGAGCCCCAGCCCGAGTTGTTGAACCATCCGGGGGAGCCTCAATAGAGCTATCAAACCGGTGGGGGAGCCCAGCCATGGTGGCGAGATGGGTTAGAAAGGATTATTCGCAGTTGAATGTGTGGTGATCGGAGAGTATGGATGAAAGAACACCACTCGAATGGATCTAATGACCCCTCCAAGATGACCATCATGGGGTGGAGAGAGACTTGAAGGTGAAGGTGGATTGTGAGTAACATTGCATGGGAATCACCCCAATGCCACAGAAAGTGCGGAGGTGTTCCACCTTGAGAGACACCTTGTTTTCTTTGAATTGAATCTATAGTAACACATTGGAGATAACCATAGATTTATTATACAAGGAAAAATGTTGATCAACCTCAACATTAGAAAAAAATGAATTCCTTTCTTTCCATAACAAAAATAGAATTTCCCCTCTAAAAGCATGCCAAATCTGGGAAAACATGTGGGGAAATTTGGGATTATCTCCTAGAATAATATGTTTCAGGTGAAAAATTTTGGTCATAGAGAAAAAAAAAGAGTGAATCCAATTCTAAGCCCATTGGGATTTGAGACAAAACTAGAACAAATGTGATATAGTTTCCAAATGCCTAAAAAAGGGACATTTGAGAGCTTGAACACCAATATGAACTAGTCAAACCCAACTAGAATACCTTGATGTAAAATAAACCATAGGAAATGTGTGATTTTAGGTTCAACACAAGAAGACCAAACTGTGTCAAATCTCCTTCTCCAACAAGATGGAAAATAATTAAGCCCCCACCGAGTGTTAAGATTACCAACCATGGGTAGATGAGGTGAAAGAAAATGGTATCCTTTGCTAGCCACATAATTCCAGAATGGGGTTTCCATGAACCACTTCCATTCCATCCACCAAGGACAAGAAGAAAGCACAAAGATCTTATAAATCATATGATTAGGAACAACGGAAATAATTTTCATGATAGCGGTTCGAGTCATGCATAACAAGCCCGGATCGGGTTTTTAGCTCATTCTAAAGACACCAAGATTGAAGGTGTTTATTGTATTGGTCTTATATTGAGTTAATTCCAACCTTGAATAACTTAATTAAAAAATTTAGGGGATATTTGCAAGGCACCTATCCTAAATATGGTCCCTTATTTTGAAAACATAATTGTGTATTTATATGATTCCCTTGTTTAAATTTCATAATTGAAAACTAGAAGGCCAAACCAAAGTAGTAAAAAGTAATTAAGAAGCGAAATGGGTCCAAAAGGATAAGAAAAGTTAAAGAAGGACAAGATCATCCAAGAGGACAGGAGCACCTAGCACTAGTGTCCCAATCTGGGCACTAGTGTGCAAGGCCATAAAAAGATAAAATAGTCAAATGTCAGAAAAAGTAAAAGATGTATGAAGCCAATGAAAGTGAAGAAGGAAATGATAAAGGCTAAAGGGAGTTGTCAATTACTATTTTTTTATTGCTTAGGAATCATTTAAATGCTAAAATGATTTTAAGACCTAGAAATGTACCCAAATGCATAGATTTTGTGTCTACACAAGTCATTAGCATATAAACATGCTATTAGAATCTCACCTTGTTTTTTTGTCTTGATATAGATAACGGACTTTCTTTTGATTTTTCTTTTGCTAAAACCATTTCTCAAGAAATATGAGTCAATTTGGTTGTACGAAGGTCTTAGTACTTGATGGATTCCATATAAAGATTTATTCAACTTATAAACGTTATGCTAACCACCCAAAATCTCATATGTTGCACATAAATTTTTTCCTCTAATACTCCATTTAGAAAATATTATTTTACATCCATTTGATAAAATTTCAATTTATGTTTGACAACAATGGTCAAAAAAATTCTCTCGGTGTCTAATATAACCATTGGTGAAAACATATCATTGTAGTGAATTCATGGTTGTTGTGAATAACCTTTGCAAACAACCTTGCCTTTCGATTCTTATTTTATCCATTGACATTAAACTTGGTATTATAGACCCATTTCACACCAATGATATCCTTATCTACGCTAAAGGATTGAATAAAACCCAAGTTTTATTTTTCTCAATGGCTTTTATCTCTTCATCCATGGTTTTTATCCAATTCTGATTTTTAATTGCTTCCTCATAGTGCCTCATATAATATCTTCCATGAATAAGGAAAAATAAAAAATTAGATCATCTTGTGTTTAATGAGTTTCTTCATAAATGTCTCTCAAACTTCTGATTTTCTTGGGTGTTGTAGTGGTTCACATTCTTGTTCTTAAAGGTGTTGATAATAATGGAAAGGGGCTACTACATAATGTTGATGACTGATTTTAAATGTTAGTATTGTTTCTTTGTACAAATGGTTGATTTTGACCAAAAATAGTATATATGTATAATAAATTCAACATCTCTACTAAGTATTACTTTCTTTGTGATTGGATTATATATTTTATATGCTTTTGACTCTTCACTATATCTCAAATAGATGCATCTTTATCCTTGTCATGCAAATTCATCCTCTTTTCATCTAGAACTTTTGCATATGTAATGCACCCAAAAACTCTCAAGTGTAAAACATTGTTTATTTCGACTCCATGCTTTTGGTGAAATTTTGCCTTCCGCGGTCTTTTTGGACAATAATTTAAAAGATACACCGAGTAAGCTACAACTTCACCCCAATAGTTATTTGGAAGATGTTTCTCTTTTAGCATGCTTCTTGTCATTTCCACAATAGTTCTATTTTCCATTCAACGACACCATTTTTGTAGTGTATATCTAGTTGTAAATTGGTTTTAAATCTCATTTCCTTTACAAAAATTCAAAATTCATTTGAGACATATTCACCTCCTCTATTTATTCTCAACACCTTTATGAAATGCCCACTTTGCTTTTCCACTAAGGCTTTTAACTTTGAAATGTGCCAAAAGGCTCTTATTTACGTTTCAAGAAATAAACCCATGTCTTTCGGTTGAAATAATCAATAAATGTCACAGATTGGGTTCCACCAAGGGTGGGAATTCATGTATCCCTGTGTAAGTATGAATGAATGATCTCAAGTGGAGCTCTTGCTCTATATGATTTTCCAACAAGAAACACTTCTCTATGTTTTTTTAATGCAATTATCACAGACTTTTTGGGTTGCTCAATCAAAGGAAATCCTTTAAGCATATTTTTATTGTATGACAAGTTCAAACCACTTAAACTCAAATGCCCAAACCTTAAATTACATAAGCAAGATTATATTTCATAATAAACTTATATGCCATAGTTAACGCGTTTTGAATTTTCAAGGGAAAAAATATATTCCTTGTCATTTGCACTTTTACAATCATCTTGTTAGAACCATTTATATCAAAGATTACACATACACCATTCTCAAAATAAACTTTTCATCTTTTTTGAACAAGTTTTCCAATGTTAATAAGATTGTGTTTTAACCCAAGAATCTAGTACACATCTACAATGTGTTTCTTTTCTACTTGCTTGGTTATGATATTTATACTACCTTTACCTATGACAAACACTTTGTTATCATTCCCTAAATTGATCCTCATGTGTAGATTTCACTAACACCTCGAGGTTTTGGTGTAATAGTGCACTACATTTGGTATCAGATCCTCTACACATATTTGAATCCCAATCGGTTGGTTACGTTTTGTATCCAAAGCCCGTGGGGCGCCTAAACATTAGTGAAGAAAGTCTCACATGTATGGGAGTATGGGCGCAAACCCATCTTGAGGTCGGGATCTACAAAAGCGTGGTTGGATGATATGATCCTTAGTGCATATTTCAATTATGCCTCGAGGTTTTGGTGTAGTGGTTCATTACATCCCTTATTTCACTTTAGATTGAATAGTCCAAATACCAAACATTTCCTTATTACCAGTCATATGATTGTTACAACCACTATCCAAATACTAAACATGTTTTTCACTTTCTTTAACAACATTACAAATAATAAGCATAGAACCAAAATCTTCATAAATTCACACTTTTTTATTCATATCAAATTAATTCTTTCTACATTCATGTGCATAATGTCTATATTTCTTGCAATAATTACATTGGAATTAGAATGTGTCACACCTTTGTCCTCCATGTATGTAGTTATGAATGTTTCCTCTACATCTTACATGAGCTGCATAAAAGTTTAAATTTTTTCTCCCTTTCATTTTCATTTCTACTATTATTTATTTTAAATCTTCTTCCTCTTTTCCTTTGCTATTGGTTCATCGTCCTCTTTCTAGGCTTGAAGATGCTAGCTTAAATTCTCGTCTTCTAATACTTTCCTTAAATGATACTTGTGATATGAATGCATGATCACAAGAGGGTTCATCTAATCTATTCATTATTTTTTCATGGGTTTGAAGTGATCCCATGAGTTCATCAATAGTAAATATGGACATTTCTAGAAACTCTTCCTTGCGTAACTACAATGGAATCAAAATTTGTTGGAAAACTCCTTAAAATCTTCTCAATATATTATTTTTTTCTTCCAATGTCTCACCATGAGACCTAATCTGATTTATAATGCTCATGACATGGTTGGAAAACCCATCAATTGAATCTAATTCCCTAGTTTATAAATTCTTAAAATCTCTTCTTAGCGTTTGCAATTTTACCAATTTTACTTTGCTAGTTCACACGATAGGTGGTTTATAAATTGTCCCATGCTTGATTGGACACAGTTACTACTACAACTCGAAGAAAGATAGTTTCATCCACTACTTGTTGAATAAAAATAGGGCTTTTGTATCCTTCTCATCTTGTGAAAGTGCAATGTATGCTACTTGATCTGCTAGTTCGTAAAATTGATTTTCAACTAAGTTTCAAACATATTGACAAAAAAACAAATTCTTCGTTTTATGCTCCACTCATCATCATATTTTTTTCCATTGAAAGAAGGAATTGGAGGTTGGGTGAGGTTTTTATTCACACTAGCCATCTTTGAAGAAAAATAATCCAAGCTAGGATATAGCCCAACAAGACCCCAATGCTCTAATACCAATTTTATTGGAGAGAGCTCAACTCGCTTGCTAAAAAAAAGGAAGCTCTACTCTTAAGATATAAAGGATAAATAGTTGTAACTACATAAAATGTAACTACAAAACCAAAAAAATGATTTTGTATAGCTATAAATACCCTTTTCCTATTCTAGTTAGACAAAAACTAGTTCTAATTCGGTAAAATAAATCTACCATTCATAAATAAGAAAATCCACAAAGCAGAGCATTCATACAAAACATAATACTTCATATGTATTAACTTTAAAGATTTTGCATGTTCTTTACCGCATACAAACATAATTTCCATATGTGTTCCATTAGCTCACTTCTTATATTTATCTTTATGTTGATTACTCGTTTTCTGTTATTTTTTCTTCTCTTTTTAAATAAAAATGGATACACGTTGTCATACGCATCACTTAAGAATCTCTATAAGTATTTATTTTAAGAAAGATCCCATAGCGGTATGTATACTACCAAGGGTGCCATATAACCAATAGTTTACTAATTCTTTGCACAATGAGAGCCATGGTGTCATCATAACGGGATCTAATTTTTTTGTAAACAAATAACAATAACAATAATAGATTGTGGCAAAAAAAAAAGATAAATAGAAAGTTAATACAAGACATACATGCCTTGAATCCAACTTTTGATTGGAAGATTGGTAAAAATTATTATTGTTTGTATCATAATAAATTGTAAACATGAAAAATCAAAGTGTATATGCATAGTGTAGTACATGTTATTAAATTCAATTTAAAATGCAAATTTAGGATTTGACTTGGGTGTTTTTAGTTAAACACGTATACAATAGATGTGGCATGTGTATGGCATATATGTGTGAGGTCTGCTTATTATTTTAATGTCAAAGGGTAGTGGAAAATGTATTCCATAATTACACTAAAAGGATTCATGTAAAAATTATAATGTTAAGAATTTTATGTAAAAAAATGAATTGAAATGTAATTTAGTTGTTCTCATAGACATACCATTACATTTTGTACACTATTGTAAATAAGACCAAAAGGTCTTAAGTATATACTTAAGACCTTTTGGTCTTATTTACAATAGTGTACAAAATGTAATTCAAAGGGTATGTCTATGAGAACAACTAAATTACATTTCAATTCATTTTTTTACATAAAATTCTTAACATATATACATGAATATTTATATATATATATATATATATATATTGATTGTTTTACATAGGAACATACATACATATATATATATATATATATATATATATATATACATATATACATCTATATATATGTATATATACATATATACATCTATATATATGTATATATACATATATATATAGATATATATATATGTATATATACATCATATATAGATGTATATATGTATATATACATATATATAGATGATATATAGTATATATATTAGAAATATACATATATATATATATATATCTAAATTTAGACGTGTTATTGTTTATATATATCCTATTTATCTATAGGCATATGTATATATACATATATACATCTATATATATGTATATATACATATATATAGATATATATATATATATATGTATATGTATATATATATACATATATATATATATATATATATATATATATATATATATAGATGTATATATGTATATATATATATATATATATATATACATATATATATGTATGTATGTATGTATGTATGTATGTACATATATGATATGTTTTCATCTTGAATAGGAAAATTGCCATAATTTCATCAACATATAAAAATTATATAAGGTCATATTTTATCTTGTATCCACTTAAATTTTCTCTTTTATGAAAGATAACATGAATATATAAAATATTATTTCTAAACTATTTTCATTCGCATTGAATTTACATATTTATAGCACAATGTCCATGTCAAAATCTCACATGGTATTCGGATGTTTGATTATCTCTTAGTTGTCATTTTAGTCAATATAAGTTCATGTATAAAAAATAAAATTATAAAACAACATGTCATATAACCATAAGGGATGTTTATATATATGGAACCAAATAAGGAATTCATTTGAGTGAAGCATGATATATAGTACACATATATGCAACTCATTAGGATATTTAAAAACATTTCATATATAAAATTCAATATCTAAATTTAGATGTATGTTAAGATTGTTTCCTATGTATAAAAAATCCATCCAAAAATCCTATTTATATGGTATTGAACAAGGCACTTACAACCCATACATATAGAATTGATAAAAACTCCAAAAATACTGTAAACACTATGAATTGAAATTTTTACCATATATATATATATATAATTTACATGAGGTTAAAGAAACTAGTTAGAGAAGCACATGAAATGATATACCAAATATCTCTAATATCAAATTGTATTGTATTGCAAGAATCACAAATATTACTATGAAAAATATCTTTGAAATTGGGTAAATATTTATTTAAATATATGATATTAAAAATTTATTGAAAAGTGCACTTTTATATTAATCACAAAAATGTACAATGCTAATCATACAAAAAAAACTGGGTGGAAAGAGTCACACCCTAGAATGTGAAAGGTCCAATCAAATCGAGCCAAAAAGGCCTCAAGAGAGGCCAAGTAACCTCAAAGCATCGGTATTAAAAACCAAAAAGTGTGAACTTCAATAAAAAAGAGAGCACAAACATCAAACAACAGCTACAAACATGGAAGCAGGTGGTGGAGGAAGAGGTGCACTATTGGGATTATCATCCTAGCCCAAACAGAGGGGTGAGTCTCATCGATGAAAAGATCCCACCCATCCTAACCCATTTCCTTCTTTAGCTCTCCACCAATGTCTTCATCATGCTTGTAGGGAGAAATGGATAAATCCAATTGAGGGAATTCTCCTTAAGAAACTCCAAGCCAACCATAATCACCAAGCGGGAAGACACAGAAAAGGTGGCCTCAATGGGGCGACCTTAGCTATGGTGGAGGACTTCACTACTGGTGGCGAGGATCCCCCATTCACAAACAGAAGGTGGTGAACACACATCTAGCTGAACCTGAATGACAACATAAGGAGCCAAACCCCAATGGTCAAGGAGGCGTTGGAGATGCTCCACCTCTAAGTGCAAGTTTTCATCTTGGTTTTGAATCTAGAGCATAGAAGTAGAAATCACAACCACTTTATTAGTAATAAAGAAATCATAATCAAGAGGACATTATTAAATATGACATTATTTATGTCTTTCCATAAATGGAACAAAATGTCATTTTTAAAGATGTGCCAAATTTTTTTGTAAATTACAAGTAACATGACCTGAATCTTGCAAAAGAATCACTTTCCAAGTGAAAAAATCAGGAGAAAAGGGTTGAAAAGGGATTGAATCCATCTACAAGACATCTGAGAACACGGGAAAAACCAAAAAATGTGTTTGATAGTCTCTGAATGGTTACAACATAAGTAGATGGGGTGATTTAAAAATATTGAAATATGCTAAACCCTAATTACATATTCACAACATAATAAATAAGCAATGAAATATAGATCAGACATAATCAATAAGAAACATGGGAATTAAAACCCTAGGTGTAAGAGAAAAGGTAGAATACTTAATTGATTTTGAAATTATTCCCAGAGTGTGTTGGGCTAGAAAGCTAATGGAACAAGAGGATGGGCTATCGCAAACAAACCCATAAAATTTCAAAACTATCATAATGGCTAGGATCAGGGCAACCTAAAATGGGTCGGTTGTTCCTAGGCCCCCGTGATCGCTATACGAGTGCCCACAATCGGGAAATACCTTAGAAACTATTTTTTGTAGTGTCACAAGATGTTTGCTGACCTTTGTTGTTGGTCGCATGTATGTCACACTATGTCCCCAAAATTCGTTTGTAACCTTAAAAATAAAATGCCTCTGTAAAACCCCAAAACACATCAAATCTTAAAAATAAAAAGATGGAAATGGGGAGTTGGATTGACCTCAACAGTCACCTAGCAGAGTGAACATACGACCGAGCATTGCACTACATCTCAGACTCCATGTAATTATGTGTGCATGTGTATAATCATGCCCTAGGAAGATCTTGTGCAAGATACACCGAATAATGAACAATAACTAGATGTAGCAATGTAAATAGATGTGTGTATGGAAAAATGAACTTCCCCTCTTATGCGTGTATGTAGAATAATGCAATCCCTTGTCCCTTGAATGAAGCTATATGGATGCTTTGATGCTCATAAAATTCCTTTAGATGCATTCGTAGGTGGTGATAGTAGATGAATAGAACTTGGTCCTTTATTATGATCACATAGCTTTGTATTTATATTATTCCCTTGTTTGAATTTCATAATTAACATCTAAAAGGCTGACCTTCAAGAAAACAATATGGATAAAAGATAAAAGAGGCCCAAAAGGGGCGAGTAAGATACAAAGAGGTCGGGCGCCCCGAGGGGAAGAGGGCACCAGAGCTAGCTAGCGTCCTGGTTGGGCACCGGTGTCTCAGAGCCAAGAAAGATAAAGCGGTGAAATTCATATTGTGCAGTGGGGTGTGTAAGACCATAGAAAAAATAAGAAAATAAAGAATGAGGCCAAAAATAGATTTCAATTACAATTTTTTTGCTTAGGAATCATCGAATAATGGCATATGATTAGGACCTAGACATGCACCCAAGTGTGTTATTTAGTGTCTACACAGGTTAAGCACAAAATTATTGAGTTAGGAACCAATGGGAAGGCCTTGATGGAGAAGACACTAAAGGAAGTGATCTTTTTAGGCTCAATTATGGCCGACCAAACCCTCTAAAAGTGACGGGATCAAATAGAATCTGAGGAGGAAAGAGACCAACACCTGTTAAGCATGTCACTATCAATAGAATAAGGAGATAGTAGAGAATAACCAAGGGAGGTTTTTATTTGTGAAAAGGAGTAGCAATAGGCCAATTCTAGTCACACTACTAAGGAACTCCAAAGGTAAGTTATATCTTTTGTAAATAATCTTCATGAATGTAGTTAATTAATTTTCAGATAGGAGCAACATTTGTAGGAAGAAGGTGAAATTTTAAAGCTAGAGTATCCCTCAAAAGCTAGGAATGATATTTCTTGCAAAACAAATCCCCAACAAATTTAATCCCCTTTTTGAAAAATATAAGAGTTTTATCACAAGGAGCTAAAGCCAAGGGAAAATCCTTCAAAGAAAAGAGAGAGGACCACCAGAGAGAGAATGAATTGAGAGAGATGTTAGATCTGAAGTCATTACCAACCCAAATAAGGTGTTTGTTGAGAAATTCCCAAGCCTTCCAAATACCATGTAAAATAAAAGTGCATTTAATCTTAACTGGAATAGGGAAGAGAAGGAGAGGTTAAAAGTTAAGACCCTTCCAAGCAAGCCTTCCCAAAGGGACACCATGGAAAATACTATTCCAAAGGAGAATTTTCCAAGCTTCATCCCCTTTTAGACTACACAAGATCCATTTAACACAAAGAGCCTACCCCTAGTGTTTGACATTAATTAACCCAAAACCACCAGCTTTTTTAGGCATACAATGCACTTCCCAAGAAACCATGTGGAACCCCTTGTTCCCTTTAGCATTGGCTCAGAGGAAATCAGGAAGAATCTTGTCAAGTTTGGCATATGAAGCATTAGAATGACCCTAACATTATGAGTAATACACATTTGTGGCAGCCATAACCTTATAACATATATGAAATTTCTCTGCTAGAGAAAGTAACTTGGTGATCCAAAATAAATTTTGTGTTCAACCCAAAGGACCACATAAGACCAAAGCTGAGTTGAAGTAGCCTGAAAAGTGAAAGGGATACCAAGAAATTTAAACTATAATTTATACCCCATGTTGGATCCAACTCCATTTCATATCATCCATCCAAGTAGGAATGTGAGATTGAGATTATCGATAACATTGAGTTTTCTCCCATTGAATAGCAGAACTTGAAGCAAGAAAAAAAATGTCCAAAAATCAAGAGAATGATGAACATATTTCTCTTCCTCTAAGAGTGTGAGAAAATAATCATAAAAAAATGACCATTAATAAGTTTCTGAGTAGAAGAAGGTAAAGAAATACCTTTCACTAATCCTTGAGAAGCATTGTGAGCAAGAAGATAACTAAATCCTTCAACATCAAACACATAAAGGGAAGGGGCTAGGGGGAAACCTTTCCTAATAGATCTTAGAAAAACAAACCTAGAAGATTGATCACCATTTATAGTAATACATACTCCAACATTTTGAAAGAGCATTTGTATATACCTAACAAAGTGAGGACCAAACCCTAAAGCTTGGAGCATAGCTAAGATGAAATACCATTCAATTCTATCATATGCTTTAGCAAAATCAATCTTGATAAATAAATATTGTTGAGAGGAAATGTGATCCCATTCCATACCTTCCCAAACTGCAATAATATTATCAAGAATATACATGTGTTTAATGAAGCCAGTTTGCTCACTTCTAATAATCAAAGGTAGAAGATTAGAAATCATATTAGCCAAAGCCTTAACAATGATCTTGTAAGACATGTTAAGCAAAGTAATGGGTATCCAATTATATATTTTCTTGGTATATATTTCTTTGGGAATTAATTTGATATTTCCTTGGTGATTAGGTCACCTACTGAATTAATATCCAAATCTTTCAAGTAGACATTGTGGAGATCAAGCTAACGGTGTCCCATGGAGATTGATAAAATTTAGCAGGGAATCCATTAACCCAAGGAGATTTATCGAAGCCATTTAAAAGGAAATTATTTAAGATTAGAAATAGATACATTCTATCATAGGCTACCAGTTAGGTTTGGGAAAATTTTGGGGCACCACTTGGAGAAATTTTAAAAGGTCATCTTCTCGAGATAGAGTGATAGGTTGAGAAACAAAAACCCCATGATAATGATGCATAAAATCTTGTAGAATCTAGGCAAGGTAGTAATCCTAGCATTTCCCGAGAGATCGCCATGATCTTGTCTCAAGATTTTTGGACCTGCAACATGGAAAATAACTCCTTGGAAGTACAATCCCCAATTTTAATCCAATATAGGAGAGCATTAATTTACACCCCATGGTCCTAATAGGATTCGTATACTTTAAGAGTGCGATGTCAATAGGCAGCTTAGGTTTTCAAATCATGATTGAAAGGTGATGCATTAAGTTCTTATGATATTCTATAGAACTCGCGATATGAAGCCTCTTGGGCATGTTGTGCGAAGATGGAGACATACTACCCATATATATATATATATATATATATATATATATAGAGAGAGAGAGAGAGAGAGAGAGAGAGAATTTTTTGGTGCACTTGATGGCATCATTCCACCAAGTAATCTAGCCAAAGCCATTAAAAGGTTCAACTAGATTCCAAACCCATTGTATGTGAGACACAATACAATCATATTTAAGGTGATCGGTGTTAGGATAAAATTGAGAAGTAACCTTATGTTTTTTGTAGGTTCAAACCACATAATATTGAAAAATTGGAGAACAATTTGAAATCAAAACAATGTCGGTGAAAACAATAGGACGACCCAAAACAAGGGAAAGATAGAAAAAAACATGACTAGTCATGAGGGAGTGATCTAGTCACAAAATAATTCAACCTTGTCCTTCTCTAAAATTAGACCAAGTGAACTAGGAAGAAGAGGATTTATGACGAAAGGGAAGATTGGTTTCACAAATTATGAGCTTGTTCGGAAATAAAACTAAGTTTCCCACTCTCTCGCACACCGGTGCATTGCAAGATGCCCCTTTATCCTCAAGAATTTTAACCATGTTAAAATCACCAAAAATGATCCTGAGAGCCTCTGACAAGGAGTGTATAAGCCAATGCCAAAAAATAGCCCACTCGCCCACATCATTGGAAGCATAGATGTTGGATAACCCAAAAATACGCCCGTCAAAATTAAAAAGAGACCACACTACTTGATGCATGGGGTCTGAGCCCCAAGAAATCACATGCTGAGCAATGTTAGGAGAAATCAAGGTCATGAATCCACCACGACCAGGCTCATGATTAGAGGTATGAAAAATGGTATGGGGCCAGATAGTACGAGCTGTAGAGTAAAATAAAAATCCAACTAGCTTGACTTCTTAAAAAAAAAAATTTCATGTGACAAAAATGAAGACAAGTCCCTTTAACAAATATCATCAAGTCAGTTCAGTAGGACCACATATATTCCAGGAATACAAAATCATTGAGATGATTCTAATTACATGTTCTCCTCATCATCCATATCGAGAAAGGGAAAAAGACTACTCATGATAAGATGAAACCTAGGTAAGAACCATGGCAAGATCTCCTAAAATCCAAGGGTGGTGTTTGCCTTGCACATACTCACCTTCCTATGAGGGGGATGTGCTATGAGAGAGAGCAAGCCAATTCTTGCACTGAGTGAGATGATTCGTCCACAAAAGGAGACTCGGGTAGGGCCAAGGGAATAATGGTTGGAAGCCAAGGAAGCTTAATAGGGGAAACAACTAGATGCGGCCAATGGTGTGTAGGAAGGAGAAGGCTCAGATTTCACATGCTCAACTTGTTTAACGGTAGTTGTGAATATAAAAGCACCATTGTTGGAAAATAGACAATAAGTGGGGATGAGGGTTTTAAAGGGCCCTATGAAGCACCCTTTTTGTTAGTGATAGTGGTTCAACCATTAAAATTAGGAGAGGATTTAGAGTTTGATGGAGGTTTATCGGTAGGTGCGAGGATGTGAGTAGGCCATAAGAAGAAACTCATGAATCATGTGCTCAGACGACTGACAATGAAAACAAGTATTAGATAAGTGGATATAAATAACCCTTTGAGAGAAATAGGTGTCCCCAATCTGAAAATCGATGGTTTCTTTTAATTCCTTTAAAAATTGATCTCAAGGCACACACAACGTTGAAGGTGAGCATGAAAAAAATTGGGTCATTCATTGCAGATGAACCTCCCAAGGGTTTGACTAAGTCCCCTACAAAACCCCATAGTGGTAAGGGGTGTCTTGAAAATTCAATCCAAATAGGGACTTTGAGCTTAGCTTGCTCAGAAACCTAAAATTCCTAGGTCCAGTGTGAAAAAATAACCAAGGAGTCACGGATGAACCACGACCATGGTTAAAAATGGCTTTACAGTGTTCGGATTAGAAAAATGGAATAAAATAATCATTTGTGAGGTTTTTAACTCCATCAAGTTTAACCTTATGAATCTACCAGTGGTTGTGGACCCATTATTTCAAAAGGCTCTCGGGGGACTCATCCAACAAAATACCCAACTAAGGTATAATTTTTGAGCCAATTGCATGCATTATCAAAAGCAGGTAAATCAAGAACAACATCAGGTAAAGGAGTATCAAACTCATTACCTCATCAAAAATCTTGGGGACGAACTTCTAAGCTTTCTTTAGTGTCATTGTTGTTAGTCACTTCATCAAAAATACTTTTATCATTTTATTAGGGAGTCTAATTGGAGGCCATTAAAAGGGGGCTTATCACCATCAAAATGGCGGAGTAAAAAACCCACATAATAAGATTAATGAGAAAAAATATTACTGAAAACCCGAAGGGAAAGTAGTATGATGGTCGTTTGGGTGACAATGCGCATAAATAGACAACTAAGACCTAAACCCTAGTATATCTCATCCCCGATTAGTAAAATCATATTCTGTTCTAATAATTTTTAGTATCGCACTTCAATTTATCCTGTTATATGATATAAATTTTACCAACATATGTTTAAGAAAACACCTTCTAGTTGAATGTATTTGTAATGAGTTTGACACATTCATTATAATAAGAAGGATGTGATCATAAAAAATATTTATAATTGGAAAACAATCTATACAACACTTATGTATGCATTTTTTTGGAAAAACTCAAATGCACAAGATTTTATCATCAACATAAGTAATATGTTGTTTTGTGTTGTAAATCCTATATTAAAAATACTACAAAATACTCCATTTTAAAAATAGATGGCGTTTTGAAAATTGATAATGAATGTATGGTTATTTTAAAATAATAATAATCTATTGAATTATGCTAATTAACCTCGATCAAATAGAGCCCAACCATAGAATACTAAAACCTAAAATAAATAGCCTCTTTTTTTATGTATTCCTTAAATGTCACCACGACATTGGTGGCTTCAAATTTGATCTTGGTTACAAATTTGAAATTATTTTCTCACATATTAAATGAATCTCTCTCACATAATGTACATTTTTATAGAGAAACGATGTGACATAGATGGATACCATTTAGAAAATTGTATGAATAAACAAATCAATGGATAAGAATATATGTGAAGAAAGGATATGGATCTAGGAATATCTTTAGAGTGGATTATACCTTCCTATTGTATATTAGCATACCAATAACATAAATCTTAATTAAACTTGTTTCATATTTAAATACTTAGGAATCTATAAGCATAGTAAAACAATGATAACCTAGCAGTCCAAAAATTATTGAGTAACAACGGTTGAGAAAATTTATGAGTCTCTACCCCGTAAAATGGGTCTAAACAAGATTATTTATTAATTTTTAATTTTTGAGTTGCCAGAAAATTTATATATTTATAAATATTTACAAAATAGTAATAATGTTTGAACACTTATTTCTTGTGGTTGCAACTTGTTTTCATGCATTTTTGCAGTCCAGAAATTCAAACTTGAACCATGACAACTAGGCCCAAGTGTCAAAATTTTCTTGAAAATCCACCTAGACCCATCTCCAGATCAATTTTTCCTCTATATCATGCTCATCCCAACATTGCAAGTCCTCCCAATTTTTGAACAATATTTTCCTAGTATTTGAAATTATGTAACAAGGTCATTCATCTCATTCAGTAAAGTGCTCCAAATGCTAGTTCTCTGATAGGCATGGAAAGGCCAATTTTATCCATTTCAAGGAAGGTGTGCATCCTCCGAGAAGGAACTAAAAGCCCATGATCATTCGAAGTTGGTATTGGAGATTCATGAAGGTGTTGGAAGTTATTTAGGAATATTTAGGGAAGTTTTGGAGGTTTAGGGATAGTTTGTGTAAAAGTGGGTTTTTAGGTGTAAGGAGTATGTAGTCAAAATTGGAACCTAAACTTCTTCAGAGGATTCTAGGAGATTTGTAAGGAATTTAAAGGTAAAATAATAGGAACTGGAAATCTTAAGGAATTATCTACATTTTGTAATCATCACATCTTTCACAAGACCTAATTGTTTCTCAATGCAACTCAATATTTGCAAACACACCCAGTACCACGAAGAAAAAGGGGATAATTTTTTAATATGAAAGAATAATTTATGTATAAAACCTATCCCATTGTTCTTTAAATTATCTTGGGAGTAAAAATCATCTACAATTTTGTGTGAAAATATCTTCGGAGCTCAGAATGGTCTCTTCAAGTTATTTAATGTGTAAGGTACGCTTCTCATACTTAGTCATTTTTGGAGTGACACATGTCACCTTCTAGATTCATGATGCACTTTTATGTCCCTTTTTACCTTTCCCAAGGGGATAGAGGGGACAAAAAATGTTCCCTAGCTCATCCTTTCCCTCTGGTCTCTCATGTGACCCTCCTTAACCTGGTAGAATGCTAATTAAGCCAAGCTCATCTCCCTTTCCTTGCACCATGCAATGACAAGTGTCACAATATATTTCAAGATGAATTTTATTGTCCCTTTTCCAATGGGATATAAGAGGGAAAAAAATCCCCATCCTAGCCCCTCCTTATGTTCTCCATATGACATACTTTCATCACCTATGTGCCAAACCATGTTTTTTCAATCTCTCTCTCCTCGCACCTCATGATGACACATGTGATGATCTGGTTCAAGGAACATTTTCTTGTCCCCTTTTCTATTTTCCTAAGGGTAAAAAGGACACACAAAAATTCATCCCAATATCAGACTATCAAAACCATATTTTAAAAACATAAGTAGATTTATCATCCATGATTAAAAATTAGTTGTTAGGTAACTCTAAAACATAAAAACTTACGTCCAAGCTCATTTCCTCGCACGATTCGACCTGCCATCTATTTTTGAATCCATTAAAAATACAAAAACATGAAAAAAACCATACATGATGCCCAAATTTTTCCGTAGAGAAGTCATGAACATGAAAATAGTGATTTCCTCATAACTATTGGCTAGATAATTTGCTAAGTATTGGATAAACACAGAGTCAACACGCAATAAATAACCTATGTGAGAAATATAATAGTTCATGTGAGGTAGAGGTTTGTGTGTGTGGTTGTGCACATACATGAAGCATGAATGAGGACTTAGATGTTTTCCACAACACGAGCTAAAAATAGAAAATTAGAGTTTGAATGCCACCCAAGTAAAGATCCAAAAATAGAGAAAAGAAAGGAGAATTGGTGCCCAAGAAAGGGAAAAGAAAGAGCATGCATGGATCCAGCTAATAATAGGATTAAATTAATTAATATAAATGGGATAATATATTATTAGTGGCTTCTAAAAATTCATGCAAGCTTTGTACGCATGGTTATTTTAGGAAAGAGAACATGCAGCTATTTTGTATAAACACCTATTATTAAGAAGATGCGTGAGGTAGAAAATGGAAAGTCCCCACCCCTATATATTTAGGTAGTGTGTCTATAGAATGTGTATGTGATAGCAAGAAATGTTATGTTATTTTGATACATGCTTAGGGTTTGAGTGGGTTATGTGAATGGATTTGTGTATTGATGTAATGACCTGATTATATGTATTTAGCTTTCATTATGTATTGAATTCTGATTATAATGAATATTTTTGTTGGATAATGGTATTTGATGTATTTGAAGATGGTGTTATAATGATGCAATTGATCTTGATTCTTGTTTAGATTGATTGTGTTTCCTTATTATATGTGTTTCCAAACTGACATGGTGATGATTATATGTGTGTGAATGGTTTAATGATTAACAATATGATGAATATGCATGTTAACTTCCTTTCAAGCATAAAAAATGAGGTAACTAGTAGCTACATACGCATCGATGAGAATTCAAAGCTCAAAATGAAGTGCTAGTGTGCATAGCTAATGAATGTGTAAATAAAATACTACATATTGGTTCCATTGTTAGGACATATTTTCCATTTGTCTATAAGGATGTTGCATGCAGATCACTTATCGAATATCTCTGGAGAGTATTGAGAGTTGGGTAGAAGATGAAAAGGACTTATTTTCCTAGAGATATAGCACTTGAATTGGCTTTAGTGTGCACAAGTGGGTGGAGGATAATTTGTATAACTGCTTATATGAGACGTTTTTCAGTTTCTTTCTAGTATAATTACACCAATGGTTGGCAGACTTACGCATTGTTATCCCGTAAAATTGACAAGAGGAAATTTTACTGAGATAACCATACCGAAATTTTGTTCCAATCCCTCGTTAGGGATCCCTTGCGTTCGGAGCGTTGCAAAATCCCTTCCGGGAAATCTGGTTTTCCGAACTTAGTCGTTTTGGTCTTTTGGCGGGCGCATAGAATGACTATGCAACATCAAATTTTGATCGCCCCCTTTAAAGCCTTTCGCGCATCCTTTCTTGTGTCGGTGCAAGGTCATTTTGATGCGCCTCTCTATGTTGAGGCTTCCCTGCGTGTGCCGAGGCACATGCGCCTTCCTGTCAACATATCTTTTGTTGCGTCACTTTTTGGTGCGCCAAAGGCGCGCATAACTCCGTGTTTGCATGGCTTTTGGTGCGCAAGGGCGCATGCTTTCATATGTCGACACTGCTTTTCATGCGCCACTTAAAAGGTTGGTGGCGCATTTATTGCCTCCTCGCCTATATATAGGGCGCCTATGCTTATCATTATCACTCCGAACAATCACGTGATTTTCTCTCGAGCTTGTCGATCACTAGCCCCGTCGCTTTCGAATTGGTTTGTGGACCCCTCTCATGTATTTCATCATTATATATCCTAGTAAGAGGTCCTCACTCCTTTTGTGTGTTTTGTGCTTTGGTTTTTATCTGCTGGCTGGCTGTTTGGGTTTAATATAAACTATGAAATCATGTTTTTATCCCCCTGCTGCTATCTTTTCTTTCCTTCACCATGTCCTTCCCCCCTCTTTCTAGATCTGCTTTGGGAAGGGACTCGTCCCTAAAGTAATGACTCAAAAATCTTGGTTTAAGCCTCTTCATCACCCAAATGACCCCTTAAAAGAAGCTTAAACCATATGCAAACACCTTAGTGAAGAAGTCATGGCTTGGAAGGAGATTGTAATATTTTTCTCCTTTGGCGCATCTGTCACCCCTGACATGATCATGAGTCAGCCGCGCCTTGGCGCACCCACCGTGCTGAGTTCAAAAGAGTAGATGCGCCCTCATGGCGCACTTCCCTCGCATCTTCTGCCAAATGCTTCCCACGCGCCCGCCAGCACGTCAAACTTAGATGCAACATAAATAATTCTTGTACCCTTTGGTGCACCCAAGCATCCATGCAATGAGACCTTTCATATGCGCCAAGTGCTAAGCTATACCTAGCGCAGCGCATTCCTCATCGTAGAAGAACATCATGTTGTGCAGACCCTCCATGCACCGCGCCAAGTCCCTTAAGCGCACAAAAAGCATACGTTACACAAACCCTATATGCACCTTTGGCGCACACGAAGTTTCCAGGCAACATGAAAAATACATGCGCCATGGGCGCATCCCATTCCGTGTAACATAAAGATTTCATGTGCCCTTCACAATGCATCTATCTGGCGCAGCGCACTTGTCCTTACAGCAACACAAAATGCACCCTGCAGTGTCTATGTGCCATGCACCCTTTGGCGCTGATTTAACCCTTGCAACACTCTTTTCCTATGTGCCTTACCTATTTAGCCCTGTAAACTGCAATATCCATGTGCCATGCGCCCTAAGGCCTTTAAATTGCTAACTCTTTCTTCTATCAAGCATTTCAATGGAAAATCAAGCAGCTGACATAACTTTCTCCGATTGGGTTTCTCGTCTTATTCTTGCAGATCAGAAATTAAGCTCAGAAGAACATATGTCAACATCAAGCAAGAGACCTACCAAATCCAAAGGCAAGGCCAAGCTTACAGAGGAAGAAATGAAATATAAGTATCAGAGGGTCAGAATGCCCGACTCCCAGGCCGAGTGTGACCTAGACATCAGAGATTCAGAGTTGGGGCATATTGATATGGAGGAATGCAGGTCGGGACTTAGAAAGTTACAAGAAGTCCATGGATGGACAAGTGATGTGATGCCTTGCACTTCACTTTGGAGGAATCGATCGGCGCCATTAATAATGAATTCATGATGGTGGTTGCCCGGTGTTACAACAAAGACACAAGATGTGTCGTGAATGAGAAGGGTGAGGTCGTAATCAACCTCACTACCCGCCACTTTGAGATAATACTCGGCATTCCTCATCACCGGCACTTTGTGGCCATCAGCCAAGAAGACTGCATTAAGGCATGGGACGACAATGAAGATCAGTGCATGCAGCTGATGAATGAGGTCTATCTCAAGAACAAAAAGGTGGTGACCCATTGGCCACAAATCATTCACCGCAGTGATTTTTCAGAGGAGCTTAGCGACACTATCACGTTCCTGAGTAGAGTCTTTGGGCTTCCTGATGCCCACTTTTTCCACAAATGGATGCTGCGGTACCTAGAGACTATGAACAAGAATGCTCCCGATCAACACTTTTCTTTGAGGCGAAATTATAAGCAACAAAATCTTCGAGCAGCTACAACAATTTAATACAACTGGGAGATTCTATATGAATTCCTATGTTGTTTACATTGCAGCTTCAGAGAGAGACTATCCAGCCCTGATGCGGAGTGGGGTTTGGCCCCAGGTCAAAATTTATGAATACTATCCAGAATTGA
The DNA here is from genome assembly GCA_018340775.1 of Taxus wallichiana var. yunnanensis. NCBI lineage: Eukaryota > Viridiplantae > Streptophyta > Pinopsida > Cupressales > Taxaceae > Taxus > Taxus wallichiana. The sequence goes on from CM031242.1 coordinate 788,172,407, forward strand.
AGCTGGAAAATAGCATCCCTCAATTTACAAAGATCAATGATGCATTTTTCTACTTCATCATCTGCCTGTTGAGGCCAAATATGACTTATGGTCGCATACGACCAAGAGTATAGTGACAACCACTGAGAAATGGGGGCCCTGTTCACCCAATTCCCCACATTCACTTATCTAAGGGTGGCTAACTTCTTGGGAGAGCCAACTAGATTGCCAAGGTATCTTTGGACCAAAGTTAGTTCATTTTGAGCTGTCAAGGCGACTTGTCGCCTACCATGAGAAGTGCCTCAAGAGAAAGAAGGGTGGAACTCCTTTCCCCCTCACAGTGGGTAGATATACATGTCTGACTCACCACAAGGCAAAAGACATGTTTACAGAGCTGGAGCTGCTCAATCTGAAACATGACTTCCCAGCAAGGCCCACCTTCGACCCAAGAAATTGTCTTCCTAGGGCCAAGCTCGATCTAATCCATATCCCTCAGATCGAGGATATTTACATTGACCTATATCATGAGGTGGAGCTCGGAAGGAAGGACCATTCTTGGTTGGCATTGGCGAAATCATCCAATATGGGGTAGCCCTCGTCCCCAAAGGCTACCAAACTACTGAAGAGGAAGTAGATCAAGTATATCTTAACACAGGTGGGGACGATTGGCCATTTGCGGCAGTTGATAGGACTAAAGCTCCTCAGACAATTGAGGAAAGGGTTAAGGAAACTCACCGCGAAGCAGAGCATTGGTGCCGAATGAACGGGCTCATCTACCTCGGAGTCGATTTCACGACCTCTCCATTGGGCAACGCACCTCCTAGATCAAAACAGCAGCCTAAAGGAAAGGGTAAAAGTAAAGAGGGTGAATCCAGCACCACTCAAGAGGAAGCTCACGAGAGTCCTCCTCCTTATTGCATCGAACAAGTTGCAACTCTGGCTCCTCAGGAGAAAGAAATAGAAGAATATATTCCAATAGACCCATCCACTCGGGATGTAAAGCAATCTTTCTACAAAAATTGAGGTCCCTTCTGTCCCTTCTTCTTCTCCTCCTTCCCCTCGTCGAGTGACTCAAGCGACCATTCCTTTGGTCGTGTCCTCTCCCCTTCTTCTAATGTTATTCTCGTTTCTTCATCCATCTTCTCTTCTCTTGCGGATCTGTCCCCCTCCATTTCTTCCCTCATCTCTCGAGCTCCCTTCCCTTCCTATGACTTCCTCTCCTGCAAAGTATCTTTTCCTCCCGTGAGCACTTCTTCGGCCTCCCTCTCGATGCCACCTCCAAGCATTTCCACTTTTTCCCCTCTGCTACTGCAGCTGCCCCCTTCTCTGTTTCCGGCCCTTCTCCCATAAGTCCAGCTTGGATCTCCCAGCACTTAAGTCAGCAGAAAAGGAAAGTTCCCATCGCTCCGATGGACTTTTCTTATCCCGTCAAAAGGGGCAAAGAAGCAGAAGCCCGTCACACGCTTCTCTCAGAGTGCTTCGGGAGAGAGGGTAATGGAGATCGCATACCCTAATCCCCTCAAGGATAAAAAGGATCTGTCTCCCACAGATTATACAGTGACTCAAGTCACAATGGGTACATCTTCTGAGAGCCTTCAAGGAGAGGCCCTATCTGCAGTCGACGCCCTCTGCAAGAAGCTTCAAGAAGCTAAAGAAGAGAAAAGGCTATTGAAAGAGCAAAACAAACATCTGCTCCAAGCCTTACAGAAGATGGGCAGTGCACCTCCCACAACTGCCTCCGAGACTCCTGAGCCTCTGAGCCAGGATAAAATTAATGAATATGCAAAGATCGGTGAGCAGGGCATGGCCGTTTCCGCTTGGAGGAGCCAGATCCTCAAGGACAGTGAAAAAGTAATCGCCAAGTTCTCTGATTTGTATCTGAACATCAACAAGGCGAACAAAGAGCTCCAAGCGTTAGCAGGACCCATATCAGAAGAGCTGGACCATGCTAGGCTGCAACATGAGACCTTTCAACAAATGTTCGACTGTTCAGTCGAAGATCTGGTCAAGTTCGGTGTCTTCGGTCATCCCAGAGCCCTCAATAAAGTCATTTCCACTCTGGACTACCAGATGGATCAACTAGAGTTTGTCCTTGAAAAGATTGATAAGGTGAAGGAGGAAGCCCTGGATGCGATGCACCAAATGGAACAAATCATTCTTAACATGTCTCCAGGGTTACTTACTCCTTCCTTCGCCTTAAGGAAAGTTGATGAAACCATCCAGATCTTCAAGGAGATCGTTTCACGAGGGCTGGGGCCAGAGGTCACTTTTGACACAGAATCTATCAATAACTGTTGGCATGTCGGGATTTTATCGGGTTACTCATAGAAGCGGAGAGAAAGAATATTCCAAACTCCCAAAGAAGCTCATAGGCAGTGGGAGACTTGCGAGGTGATCGGTGAGCGACACAACGATCCTTCCCGGGATCAACTAGAGCCCATGATCAACAACTTCATGGAATCTGCGCGCTCAATTCCACATCTCGTCACTGAGCAAATAGAGAAGGCTACTCCCTTTCGGCCGTAGGATGACGATGATGAATAGTGGCTTCTTCTTCTTCTTCTTCTTCTTCTCTCTCTTCTTTGACTTTCTTTTAAATATCTAAAGTATGTTGGCACAAACGATGACATCATCCATGTTGTACCATGGGATGATGTCATCCATCAAGTTGTCAAAAGTCAACATGACTTTGAGATATTTTGTAAATATCTTTGTAAATAGGTCATTGGCTCCTTTTTGCCTTCTTCTCTCTCCTTCTTTTATAAATACTCCAATACTTGTTGTATTGGGGATGAGTGAATATCTTTCAGATGAAAAATAGGAGTAAGGAGAAAAGACTTTGAGCTTTTTGTAACAGAAAGAATTATTAATACAATATTTAGACTTTGTGCTGAATACATGTGTTATTTGCATTGGATCTTTCTTACGTTAGATCTGTGTGTTTGTTATGTTGAATTTACTTCTTTTTTATTGTCATTTATTCATTAGTATTGCTTTTCTCGTTTATGCAAGTAGGTTTGGCTCTGTCTACTACCAATCCCAAAACATAAACCCTCTGACCTTTCTGCTTTGGAATTCATTTCTTTTCTCCCTTCGGACCTGATCTTTCTTCATCCTCTCTTTCATTCCTTTCTTTTCGCAGTTGGAAACACCCCTCCTGGGATGAGATCCCAAACCCCGAAGGCAGAATATTGTGAGACTTGCATAGATTCCTGCTGGTAGAATAGCAATAAACTAGTTTCGCTTTGCTGACTCAAAGAGGGGCTATGCCTTGCACACTGTTGGCTCGTTTATCCATAGATCTGCCCAAGTGACTGATTTTCAGACCAATAGTTTTTGGTGACTCCACTGGGGATCGAATAGATCTATCAGATCTATGATGGTGATAGGATAGAAAATCTGAAAAAATCAGAAAAATCGCTGTCTGTTTGCAAATCTGCACTTTTTGTTAAAAATCCAAAATTTTGCAAAAATGCTCCGAATTGAAAATTTTCTTCTGAGATCCATAGATCTGGCCTAGTTAGAGGTCTTTAGTTCACCGAGTTTTTACGAGAAGTCCATATTTTTCCGTAGATCTCGATTTTTGACTATTTTACCAAAAGTTTGAAACCCTTTGAAAAGGTCAAATTTAGATCTCGAAAATCAGACTTGCTAATCTTCACTATCCTGTTATCCTCGCCATTATTTGTCATTAACCGCAATCGGTTTTCAAAAGAGTATAGTTTTTAAATATTTAGAAAAGTACATGCTGCTGGTTTTTGTCAGAAAAGCCAGAAAATCAGCAAGTACACCCAAAAAGAAATTTTAAATCTGCTTCACAACATCGCAGATTTAGAAGGTACGTTAGTGGGAGAACCATTTACTCGTAGCAGGAGAGCTCATGGAGAAGCCAATCCCACTTTTGATCTGCTTCAAAGGCACAATTTCAGCGTAACACGACACATTTTTAACGCTAAGTTCAACCGACGATCACCAAGTGAAGTGTCTCACCTCCACGAAAGAATCAGTTTTCACAAGGAGCCTCCTCGTCCCTTTGTAGCACCTTGTTGCTCAGTGGAACCACGTTCCAGCCCGTGTTCTTTTTCCAGCCTTTCAAAAAATGGCGGTACCATGGGGAAATGCTATGGGTCCCTTGGCTTTACCGCATCCAGTTCACGCGCTCCCTCACGGAAACCGAAAGAATTTTCCCAAATTCGACGGGAGCGGAAATCAAAGCATGGATTCACACATATCTGCATTCATCATGTCATGCAGTATCCTGGATGTAACTCATGAGGATGTGTCGGTTCACCTTTTTCTGGAAACTTTACAAGGGCATGCTTGTTGAATGGTTTCAAAGCATTTGCCGGCCGAGATCTATTACAGATTGGGCCACCTTGCGGGACGCTTTTGAAGGCAGTACAAGCCTTGAAAGATGCATTTGCTTTGTTATCACAGATCACTCACCTGAAGAAGGAGGCCAATGAGACCATGCGATTTTATCACCAGGTTCAATGCATTAATTAACCGTGTTCGTGTCACCATGCTTCCAACACCGGAAAATCAGAAGTGTTTCTTCGTGAATGCTATGAGCTCGAAAGTAAGTTTCTTGCTCTTGCAAGAACAAGTGGCTACCTTGATTCTCGCCAAAGCACGCCATCCGAATTGAAGATAATTTGATAATATCGGTGAATGAAAAGGGAATCGCCCAAGCCTAAATCTTGGGCCCTTCGCCTACTACTTCGTCTCGATCCACCTTTCAAAAGATGGCAAACCTATTGCTTGAATTGAAGAAGCGGTTGGCTTCCCTAGTTCCTCATATCGGGATATTCCGCGGAGGAATTTCATTCCTAACAATATTTCACAAAGGCCGCGCTTACTGCGTAATCGCCCGCGGTTGGCGCTTGAGGCTCCTCCGGTTAACGCCTTAGCCAAAATTAAAGAAGAGGAACAAGATTACGAAGAATTTTCGTCTCAAGGCGAAGATGATCAAGACGTCGGTGAGCCGACTAAGCGACTCTACTATTAGGTATATGGAATTTGAGGAGGAAGAATCGATGAAGAAGAGGGTACCCGAGGATACGCAATGAGGCAGTCATCTGCTGTTTTTACCCGCTCGCAAGGAAAAGAAGCGAAGTCACCGCCCATGTGCAGAAGGAGAAGGCCGTGTCAAACGCGCCTCCAACCATTGCTAAAAGAGGTAATCCTCTTCCTACTCAACTTCTTGTCAATTCTTTTACAAGGAAACCTTTTCCCCCCATCTCTCCTCCAAATCAGCCCTCTCATATTCCTATCAAGACTAGTAATCCTACCCTACCATCACGAAGTGAGGGACTCATTCCTTCACCAAAGTACGCAACCCTTGGCCGCATTTGACATCATAGACCATGTAAAAAGACCAAGATCCAAATGTCTCAAGCCGAGTACCTTCATTCAAATCTGAGCGGCTTGTAAGATTGACTAAGTATATTCAAAGTCAAGTCATTGTTATATCTAATCGTGTTTCCCAAAAGGAATCCTTTCCACTTCGAATCCCACATAAATGTTACCTCAACATCTGCATTAGGCAAGATAGAACCTTTCTATCTCTCCCTCCTAATCAATGGTCACAAGTTGAGTAACTGCATAATTGATTCGGAGCTTCTAATAACGTCATGTTGGCAAAAGTCGCCCATGCTTTGGGCCTCACCCTTACCAAGCCTTTTGGCAGATGTTATTCCTTGGAAACCAAGTAGGTTCCGTTAATTGGTCAAATCAAAGACACGCAATTTGCATTTGCAGCGTTCCCAGAGAAAAGAGTAAAGATGACCATCCTTGTTGCCGACATTCCAAACTTATGGAATTTTCTTTGGGAAGAAGTTTTTGCAGCGAAGTTAGGGAAATTCATATGGACCGGTCTAAGGCTAGAATCCCCGTCAAAGGTGTAATGCAGACTTTGGAGCCAGAATCACAAAAGAAGTACTTGGTTACCAACTCTGAGGACCCCAAAGCTCAAATTATTTTCGAATTATTAGGAATGGGGAACTATTTCTTGTCTACCGAGTCTGACAAAATGGTTGTTCTCGTTCAAGAAGGAGATCTTAATAAGATCTGGACCTTACAGTTTGATGGCAGTTGTGCAACCAGTGGATGTGGCGCCGGGGCGTTTTAATATCTCCCGAAGGGGAGATTATTCCCTCTCTTTCAAGTTGCAGTTTTCAACACAAATAATACCTCATTGAGTATGAATCTTCTACTACTTGGCATGCAAGTTTGCAAAGGAAATAGGGATCAAAAATCTGAAAGTGTAAGGTGATGCAGAGCTAGTCATGAATCAAGTTAAAAGAATATATCAAGTGAAGAATGAAAGGCTTAGGCACTCACCGTAATGCATTATGGGACAACATTGAAGAATTTGATGCTTTTTCAATAGAATCCATTCCAAGAGCTCAAAATGACATGGCCGATTCATTGGCCGTTTCAAAGCATCCCTCATGCTCCCTCACCCGTTTGAAAACAAACAAATACACCATTGAAGTGGTTTTCCGCCTTGAGCGTGCGAGGATAATTCTCAGCATTGGCAAGTGTTTAACGATGATAATCAACTCATTGCCTTTACGGAGAAGGTAGAAAATTTTAAGGAATTGCACTTGAAGGATCCACTTCTATGTGCCGTGAATCACCACCAATCAAGACGATGAATCAAGGGAGCACGGCATTTGTCAACTCAAAGGAAATAAAATTTGAAGGGCTTGGTTTCTCTCTGGAGCGGTTTTTCGGCTGAGCACAACTGTTTTGTGAAAAAGAAAAGGTGAGATGATCCCGACTCATCCCTTAAATCGAACCGATTAATTTAGGTTCGAAAGAACATCCGCAATTTGTGAACATTGGAAAATGTTGCACGCTTAAGAGAAGTGGAAATTCGTCAAGTTGTGAAGAAATACTATTATCACCAAATCACAAGCACCTCGTGTTTATACAAGTGCATATACTTGAATTCACGGTGTGATTGGATAACATGGGTACTATCTCCAAGTTGTGGGACTTGCTACTTGAGATAGACTCCAGAGAAAGTCGGTTCTTGCTCCTAAACTACCGCTACAATCTACTCTAATGCGGGATAAGCTAACTATTCTAATCTGAATTTTCAAGGGACCAGGGAGAGAGAATGCATAAAATGAAAGCCTACACTAAAGCGGTGATACACCGTAAAAGGAGGATGTGAGAGTAGTCTCCAAATGTGTGAAATACGAGAAGCAAAGTACACACTAGAAGAGGTGATGACAGTTCTCCACAATCTAGAAAAATGCATTCATAACAATATTCCAAGCATACACAATGGTAATGGATCCCACGAAAGAACATAATAATAGACACAATATTCTTATAGAAAGATCAAAGGGGCAAGAAGAATGCAAGAAAACACAACAGGGGAAGATACATCCACAAACTGGTATTTTATTGCTTCATGATATGCACAGTTCAATCTATTACAAGATAAGGGCCTGGATCACCATGCAAGGAGTCCACTACAAGGGCCTACAACACACTGGCTTCACAAAGCAATTTTGGTAGAGCTTTGCTACCCAAAAACTCTCTCTTTTACAATGAGCCCAACACTCCAATTTATAGAAAAATGAGAAGGAAAAGAGAAGGGAAAATGGAAATCCCGAAATCTATCCTTCAACCACCTATAAGAGGCATTAAATTGAGTGAAATGGTTATACATTACTTGCAAAAGGCTCCCATACTGTCCCATGTGCTGCAGCAGAGAAAGAATGATGACCATGCCTCTTAATTGCACTCCCAGCTACCAAATAAAACACTGTTCTGAACCCGGCCATGTTTTCTTAAAAATATCAATAAATATCTGATCAAATCTAGAATTTATTGATTTCTGTGCATCGGGCTTGGAACCATGATTCCAACGGTACCAATTTTGTGTGATTTCGTTGAGAAATGCAAAAGTTATGGCCTTCTGAGTGCGGGCAGCTATTTTGGGTCCGCGAGGTGTTTTTTTGTCATTTGACGGGAATGAGCATTGGTCGATTGGAGCGAATATGTTTCTTTTATTTAAATATATCTACCCTCATTAAAGTCCAATTTTGTGAAAATCGGAGCTCGGAGTCAAAAGTTATGGCCGTTTGAAGTTTCACGGGTCAAACGTTGACTTTTCTTCTCTGCCTTCGGCCGCTTCGGCTTTTCACGTCCCACGCGTCCCTTTGTCCCACTTGGCACAGTGCTGAAATTTCCCATTTCGGCCGAACCGGCTGGTTCGCGTACTCTTGTCCCACATGTCCCGGACTGTTTGGGACAAATTTTCCCGATTCGCCCGGTTCGGCCGGTTCGCGCCCTTTGTCCCAATCGTCCCAGATTTAAAGTTCTCATTTCATCCGATCCGTAGGTTCGCGTGATTGGCGTCCGTACCTTCGGCCCAACTATTTTGGGCTGCCTTAAGTCTTTTCGGCCGACTTGCATCCTCCGCGTACTAACTGTCCAGATGTCCCAGACTGCCTGTTTCAACAGTTAGTCAAATTTTTCCATTTTTCGCGATTCGGATTTCGCGTCCCTTCGTTCCAAATGTCCCAAATCTTTGCATCGACCGCTGGCCTTTCGGCTTTGGTAGTTCGTGCCCTTTTGTCCCAGCTGTCCCCGACTGTTGCGAGGACTAGGACTTAGCCATTTTTCATGATTTTTTCTGGCCCGAGCCTGTTTTTGCAATTTTTCTTACCTTTCCTCAGAACTTGCTCTCTTCTACTTGGACAGGGGAGTTAGAAAAATATGAGGGGACCCTAGAAACATGAAATTTTTGCTATGACTCAATCTATTTACCTGGGACTTGAGAATTTGATGCATGTTATCAAATTTACCTTGAGGTGAATTTTGGATAACAAATACATGGATGTATTGGCATGGTCCTATGCCGATCTAAAGTCTTTTAAGCTAAGGACGTTCAACACGACATCACGTTGAAAGAAGACGCCAAAGCCTTTCGCCGTAAGGCAGAGGCATTATAATCCTAAAATCTCGTGCACTATCCGGGTTGAAATTCAAAAATGCTGGATGTGAAAATCATCTTTCCTATCCATCACAAGACTTGGGTAGCAAATATTGTGCCGGCGCAAGAAGAATGGGGAAATCGCATATGCGTAGATTTTCAAATTTGAATCAGATTCCTGAAAGACAACTACCCACTTCCTATAATGGATCAAGTTCAACGCAAGCAAGAATGGATCGAGAGATCTTGTCCATGCTTGACGGTTTTTCAGGCTACAATCAAATTGAAGTTTCGCCTGAAGATCAATTTAAAACAACATTCACTACTCCTTGGGGTACATTTGCTTACAGCAGGATGCCTTTTGGCCTAACCAATGCTGGCGCCACTTTTCAGCGGGCCATGGACCTGGCATTCAAAGGTATGATGGGGAAAGTCATTTTCATTTATCTAGATGACTTAACTGTGTTCTCTAAACAACGAAATGATCATTGTGATCATTTAGAGCAAGTATTGGCCAGATGCCGAGAACATGGGATTTCCCTGAACCCGAAAAAGTCTGTTTTTGGAGTCACGGAAGGAAAGTTGCTAGGGCATGTGGTTAGCAAAGAAGGAACAAAGATAGATACCGAAAGAGTTAAGGCTATTCAGAGCCTTACTCTGCCTACAAGTAAGACTGGCATTCATTCTTTCTTCAGAAAGGTGAACTTTCTTAGGTGTTTTGTTCCCAAATTTTTTGAAAAGACTCATCATATATTGGACATGATGAAGGGGTCACCAACTTTCCGTTAGAGCAAAGAAGGAAAAAGGTCATTTGAAGAGATAAAAGCTTAGTCACTCACGCACTTTGATCTGGTATGTCCCGATTTCTCCAAGGACTTTATCATGTATAGTTATGCATCCTCGAGCATACGTGTACGCCATCTTAATGCAAAAGAATTCGGAGGATGTTGAATCTCTGATTGCATTCATGAGCTCTCCCCTCAAGCCTCACGAACTAAAAATGTCTCAACTGGAAAAACATGCCTTCACCGTTGTCAAAGCAGTCAAGAACTTCAGGTATTACATTTTAAACTCTCATACGGTGGTGCTGGTTCCTGACACGGCAGTCAAATCAATTCTAACTCAACAGGAGTTAGGAAGCTTGCGAGGAAATTGGATTGCAAAGGTCCAGGAGTACGACCTGGATATAAAACCAACCAAGCTGGTAAGAGGCAAGGGCCTATGTCAGCTTATGGCTGAAAACAAAGATTCAGAAAGTCCCGAGGAAAAGGATGATTGTGCCAATGAAACACAAAGCCATCTGGAGACAGCCCATTCTCTGCCTCTGGTCCTATTTGTTGCGACTAGTGATGAATGGTATTCTGATATTGCTTTCTTCCTCACCTACGGTGAATGTCCAGCTCACCTAACAGTAAAGGAGAAGCACACTATAAAGCTCAGAGCAGCCAAGTATGTCATCTGGGATGACGGTTTATACAAACGCGGGATAGATGGTGTCTTTTTACGATGTGTCGATAAGCCACAATAGGTAAAGTTACTTGAAAGTTTTCATAATTCAGCCTGTGGAGGCCATTTCTCCTCTTCTATGACAGCACACAAGATCATCGAGAGCAGTACTATTGGTCGACACTTTTCCAAGATACAACCCACGGGTAGCAAAGTGTGAACCTCCTTGCGGTTTATTTCGGCAAGCCCAAGTTGGCTACTTTTCCCCTTAGGCCGGTCATTGTCAACGAACCATTCAGGTAATGGGGAATTGATTTTATCGGTGCACTCAATCCCCAATCGAGTGCTGGACATAGTTATGTCCTAACAAGAATGATTACTTCACCAAGTGGGTGGAAGCCATACACCACAAACATGCCACTTCCGAGGTTGTTTTCGGTTTCATTAAAGAAAATACCATTGTCAGGTTTGGCGTTCCAAACAAGATTGTTGTTGATAATGCTTCTAACTTCTCCTCATGGGAAGTTATTAGTTTTTGCTATGAATACGGGATAACTTTGGCTCACGCCTCAGATTATTACCCTCAGGGAAATGGTCAGGAAGAATCCGGTAATAAAAAATTGGTAACCATCATACGAAAGTTAGTGGATGAGAATCAACAAATGTGGCACAAGTCTTTATACGACGCTTTGTGGGCAGATCGCATTACTCCCAAGAGGTCTCTCGGTATGTCACCTTTTCAAGTGTTATATGGCACTGATGCCGATCTTCCCATTTCGCTTGAACTTCCCGCTCAAGGCTTGCACGAGGTATTGAACATGAAACTTTCCAAAATTATCTTGAAAAGAGGATCATGTATCTAATAGAACTCGAAGAAAAGAGAATAAGAGTGGTCGACAGGATCACCGAACATCGAATCAAGTCAAGAGACTATTCGATAAAAAAGCTAAGCAAAGGAATTTCGGTGGGAGACCTCGTCCTTACGTGGGACAAGCGAAGAGAGTCAAAAGGCATGCATGGAAAGTTTGATTCCCTATGGAGAGGACCTTTCAAGATCAAATACTCAACGGAGAGAATAGTTTCTATCTCTCATATCTAGATGGAACAAACTCCGCTTCCCTACAAGCGGGCAAAGATCGAAAATTTTCGTGAAGTAGAGCTTGCTCTCTCTCTTTCAGTATAGTTTGCTTTAGTTGTGTGTTCGCTTTCCTTTTGTTGTGTGTTTCCTTTTTTCCCTCCGGTCGCCCTTGTTTTTGACTCTCTTACCCAATGGATAGGCACATGAGATCTGGGATTCTCTACCCCCGAGTTTTCTCAGGGATAGTCCCCAGAAAGAGCCAGCTATTATCCCGTAAAATTGACAAGGGAAATTTTACAGATAACCATACCGAAATTTTGTTCTGATCCCTCGTTAGGGATCCCTTGCGTTCGAGAATGTTGCAAAATCCCTTCCCGGGAAATTTAGTTTTCCGAACTTAGCCATTTTTGGTATTTTTGGCCGGGCGCATAGAATGACTATGCAACATCAACTTTTGATGCGCCCCCTTTAAAGCCTTTGGCGCATCCTTTCTTGTGTCAGCAGTCATTTTGATGCACTCTCTATGTTGAGGCTTCCCTGCGTGTGCCGAGGCGCATGCGCCTTCCTGTCAACATATCTTTTGTTGCGCCACTTTTTGGTGCGCCAAAGGCGCACATAATCTTATGTCGACACCCCTCTCGGTGTGCCAAAGGCACGCATAACTCCGTGTTTGCATGGCTTTTGGTGCGCCAAGGGCGCATGCTTTCATATGTCGACACTGCTTTTCATGCGCCACTTAAAAGGTTGGTGGCGCATTTATTGCCTCCTCGCCTATATATAGGCGCGTCTGCGCTGTCATTATCACCTGAACAATCATGTGATATTTTCTCTGAGCTTGTCAGCGCACCAGCCCCGTCGCTTTCGAATTGATTTGTGGACCCCTCTCTTGCATTTCATCGTTATATATCCTGGTAAGAGGTCCTCACTCCTTTTGTGTGTTTTGTGCTTTGGTTTTTATCTGCTGGCTAGCTGGTTGGGTTTGATTTAAACTGTGAAATCATGTTTTTATCCCCCTGCTGCTGTCTTTTCTTTCCTTCACCATGTCCTTCCCCCCTCTTTCTAGATCTGCTGGGAAGGGGACTCTGTCCTAAAGTAATGACTCAAAAAATCTTGGTTTAAGCCTCTTCATCACCCAAATGACTCCTTAAAAAGAAGCTTAAACCATATGCAAACACCTTAGTGAAGAAGTCATGGCTTGGAAGGAGACTGTAATATTTTTCTCCTTTGGCGCATCTTTCACCCCTGCAACATGATCAACAGTCGCGCCCTTGGCGCACCCACCGTGCCTGTTACAAAAAGAGCAGATGCGCCCTCATGGCGCACTTCCCTCGCATGCTGCAAATGCTTCCCATGCGCCCCTTGGCGCATCAAACTTGGATGCAACATAAATAATTCCTGCGCCCTTTGGCGCACCCAGCATCCATGCAACAGACCTTTCATATGCGCCAAGTGCTAAGCTATACATAGGCGCAGGCGCGTTCCTCATCGCAGCAACATCATGTTGTGCAGACCCTCCATGCGCCGCGCCAAGTCCCTTAAGCGCACAAAAAGCATATGTTACACAAACCCTATATGCACCTTTGGCACACCAAAGTTCCGTGCAACATGAAAAATACATGCGCCACGGGCGCATCCTGTTCCCGTGTAACATAAAGATTTCGTGCGCCCTTCATAATGCATCTACCTAGCACAGGCGCACTTGTCCTTACAGCAACACAAAATGCACCCTGCAGTGTCTATGCGCCATGCGCCCTTTGGCGCTGATTTAACCCTTGCAACACTCTTTTCCTGTGTGCCTTACCTATTTAGCCTCTGCAAACTGCAATATCCATGCGCCATGCGCCCGAGGCCTTTAAATTGCTAACTCTTTCTTCTGTCAAGCATTTCAATGGAAAATCAAGCACCTGACACGGCTTTCTCCGATTGGGTTTCTCGTCTTATTCTTGCAGATCAGCAATTAAGCTCAGAAGGACATATGTCAACATCAAGCAAGAGACCTACCAAATCCAAAGGCAAGGCCAAGCTTACAGAGGAAGAAATGAAATATAAGTATCAGAGGGTCAGAATGCCCGACTCCCAGGCCGAGTGTGACCTGGACATCAGAGATTCAGAGTTGGGGCATATTGATATGGAGGAATTCTGGGTCAGGACTCAGAAAGTTACAAGAAGTCCATGGATGGACAAGCTGATAGGTAGTGCCCTGCACTTCGCTGGAGGAATCCCAGTCAGCGCCGTTAATAATGAATTCATGATGGTGGTTGCCCGGTGTTACAACAAAGACACAAGATGTGTCGTGAATGAGAAGGGTGAGGTCATAATCAACCTCACTGCCCGCCACTTTGAAATAATACTCGGCATTCCTCATCACCGGCACTTTGTGGCCATTAGCCAAGACGACTGCATTAAGGCATGGGATGACAATGAAGATCAGTGCATGCAGCTGATGAACGAGGTCTATCTCAAGAACAAAAAGGTGGTGACCCGTTGGCCACAAATCATTCACCGCAGTGATTTTTCAGAGGAGCTCAGTGACACTATCACGTTCCTGAGCAGAGTCTTTGGGCTTCCTGATGCCCACTTTTTCCACAAATGGATGTTGCGGTACCTTGAGACGATGAACAAGAATGTGCCCGATCAACGCTTTTCTTTGGGCGAAATTATAAGTAGCACAATCTCCGAGCAGCTACAACAATTTAATACAACTGGGAGATTCTATATGAATTCCTATGTTGTTTACGCTGCAGCTTCAGAGAGAGACTATCCAGCCCTCATGCGGAGTGGGGTTTGGCCCCAGGTCAAAATCTATGAGTACTATCCAGAATTGAAGCTGGAAAATAGCATCCCTCAATTTACAAAGATCAATGATGCATTTTTCTACTTCATCATCTGCCTGTTGAGGCCAAATATGACTTACGGTCGCACGACCAAGAGTATAGTGACAGCCACTGAGAAATGGGGGGCCCTGTTCACCCAATTCCCCACATTCACATATCTAAGGGCGGCTAACTTCTTGGGAGAGCCAACTAGATTGCCAAGGTATCTTTGGACTAAAGTTAATTCTCTTTGGAGCTGTCAAGGCGACTTGTCACCTACCATGAAAAGTTCCTCAAGAGAAAGAAGGGTGGAACTCCTTTCCCCCTCACAAGTGGGTAGATATACATGTCGACTCACCACAAGGAAAAGACATGTTTGCGGAGAGTGGAGCTGCTCAATCGAAACATGACTTCCCCGTGAGGCCCACCTTCGACCCAATAAATTGTCTTCCTAGGGCCAAGCTCGATCCAATCCATATCCCTCAGATCAAGGATATTTACATTGACCTATATCATGAGGTGGAGCTCAGAAGGAAGGACCATTCTCGGTTGGCATTGGCAGAAATCATCCAATATGGGGTAGCCCTCATCCCCAAAGGCTACCAAACTACTGAAGAGGAAGTAGATCAAGTATATCTTAACACAGGTGGGGACGATTGGCCATTTGCGGCATAATTGATTGATAAGACTAAAGCTCCTCGAGACAATTGAGGAAAGGGTTAAGGAAAATCTGCATTGCAGAGCAGTGGAATTGGTGCGAATGAATGGGCTCATCTACCTCGGAGTCGATTTCACAACCTCTCCGTTGGGTAACGCACCTCCTAGATCAAAACAACAGCCTAAAGGCAAGGGTAAAAGTAAAGAGGGTGAATCCAGCACCACTCAAGAGGAAGCTCCTGAGAGTCCTCCTTCCGCTGCATCAGAACAAGTTGTAACTCTGGCTCCTCCAGAGAAAGAAGCAGAAGAAGATGTTCCAATAGGCCCATCCACTCAGGATGTCGGCACTGCTACAACAATTGAGGTCCCTTCTGTCCCTTCTTCTTCTCCTCCTTCCCCTCCTCGAGTGACTCAAGCGACCATTCCTTTGGTCGTGTCCTCTCCCCCTTCTTCTACTGTTCCTCCCGCTTCTTCATCCATCTTCTCTTCTCTCACGGATCTGTCCCCCTCCATTTCTTCCCTCATCTCTGAGCTCCCTTCCCTTCCTATGTCTTCCTCTCCTGCAGTATCTGTTCCTCCCGTGAGCACTTCTTCGGCCTCCCTCTCGATGCCGCCTCCAAGTGTCTCCACTTTTTTCCCCTCTGCTACTGCTGCCCCTTCTCTGTTTCCGGCCCTTCTCCCATAATTCTAGCTGGATCTCCCAAAGACTTAAGTCGGCAGAAAGGAAAGTTCCCATCGCTCGATGGAATTTTTCGTTATCCCGTCAAAAGGGTCAAAGAAGGCTTGTCACATGCTTCTCTCAAAGTGCTTCGGGAGAGAGGGTAATGGAGATCGCGTACCCTAATCCCCTCAAGGATAAAAAGGATCTTTCTCCGACAGATTACATAGTGACTCAGGTCACAATGGGTACATCTTCTAAGAGCCTTCAGGGAGAGGCCCTATCTACAGTCGATGCCCTCTGCAAGAAGCTTCAAGAAGCTAAAGAAGAGAAAAGGCTATTGAAAGAGCAAAACAAACATCTGCTCCAAGCCTTACAAAAGATGGGTAGTGCACCTCCCACAACTGCCGCCGAGACTCCTGAGCCTCTGAGCTAGGATAAAAGTAATGAATATGCAAAGATCGGTGAGCGGGGCATGGTCGTTTCTCTTGGAGGAGCCGGATCCTCAAGGACGGTGAAAAGTAATCGCAAGTTATCTCGATTTGTATCTCGAACATCAACAAGGCGAACAAAGAGCTCTAAGCGTTAGCGGGACCCATATCGAAGAATTTGGACCATGCTAGGCTACGGCATGAGACCTTTAACAAATGTTCGATTTGTTCGGTCGAAGATCAGTCAAGTTCGGTGTCTTCGGTCATCCCAGAGCCCTCAATAAAGTCATTTCCACTCTGGACTACCGGATGGATCAACTAGAGTTTGTCCTTGAAAAGATTGATAAGGTGAAGGAGGAAGCCCTGGACGCGATGCACCAAATGGAACAAATCATTCTTAACATGTCTCCAGGGTTACTTACTCCTTCCTTCGCCTTAAGGAAAGTTGATGAAACCATCCAGATCTTCAAGGAGATCGTTTCACGAGGGCTGGGGCCAGAGGTCGCGTTTGACGTAGAATCTATCAATAACTCTTTGGCGTCTGTCGGGATTTTATTAGGTTCCTCATAGAAGTGGAGAAAGAATATTCCAAACTCCAGAGAAGCTCATAGACGAGCGGGAGACTTGTGAGGCGATCAGTGAGCGACACAAGGATCCTTCCCAAGATCAACTAGAGCCCATGATCAGCAAGTTCATGGAATACCACGCTCAATTCCACATCTCGTCACCTGAGCAGCAGCAGAAGAAGGCTACTCCCTTTCGGCCGTAGGATGACGATGATGAATAGTGGCTTCTTTCTTCTTCTTCTTCTTCTCTCTTCTTCGACTTTCTTTTTATCTAAAGTATGTTGGCACAAAAGATGACATCATCCATGTTGTACCATGGGATGATGTCATCCATCAAGTTGTCAAAAGTCAACATGACTTTGATATATTTTGTAAATATCTTTGTAAATAGGTGGTTGGATCCTTTTTGCCTTCTTTCTCTCCTTCTTCTATAAATACTCCAATACTTGTTGTATTGGGGATGAGTGAATATCTTTCGGATGAAAAATGGGAGTAAGGAGAAAAGACTTTGAGCTTTTTGTAATGTAAAGAATTATTAATACAATATTTAGACTTTGTTTGAATTCATGTGTTATTTGCATTGGATCTTTCTTACGTTAGATCTATGTGTTTGTTCCGTTGAATTTACTTGTTTTATTGTCATTTATTTTTCGTATTGCTTTTCTCATTTATGCAAGTAGGTTTGGCTCTATTTACTACCAATCCCAAAACATAAACCCTCTGACCTTTCTGCTTTGGAATTCATTTCTTTTCTCCCTTCGGACCTGATCTTTCTTCATCCTCTCTTTCATTCCTTTCTTTTCGCAGTTGGAAACACCCCTACTGGGATGAGATCCCAAACCCCCGAAGGCAAAATATTGTGAGACTTGCAAAGATTCCTGCTGGTAGAATAGCAATAAACCAGTTTCGCTTTGTTGACTCAAAGAGGGGCTATGCCCTGCACACTGTTGGCTCGTTTATCCATAGATCTGCCAAGCAATGATTTTCGGGTCAACACGCATCAAAAATTTTTATTTCCCTAGCGATAGAGTTTGGATGCACGAATATTATCAAACACTTGTTAATGCAAATGAGGAGTGGACTAGAGTCTGTAGATATTTTTTAGGAAGGTGTATTGCATAATTATATGTTGGAGTATGCAATTTATATCTATTCTTATCTCGAAGGAAGCCAATTTTAAGTTTTTGTGCAAGCATAGAGGATCCTATTTATGTGTTATACCCTTAGCTATCAAGATCTTAATGATAGAATTGGGATTAAAGAGGTTACCTCTGCTAGCTAAACCCTAGAAGACACATGTGTAAGAGTAGGAGTGGAGAAGGATGGCATTGGCCCTAGCAGAAAATAGACAGAGAGAGGAAATATGACTCAAGTATAATGAAGCGAGAAAGGGAAGTGAAGCTGTGTTGTTGTCAAGAAGAATGATGTCTCACAAAGGTTTTGAGGCTCTCGTGGAAGACAAAGAGCAGTAACATCATGCCCTTCAAAAATTAGGAAAGCGCAAGAGGGAGTCCCCATTGGCTTTAAATGAGAGTGTATCGAGGAAAGAATGAGAACCGCAAGCGTGCATCATCGACTTAGCCTAGATACCTAGCCCTTGTGCTAGGTGTTCCAGATATAGAGATTGTTGAAGGGAGAGAAGTGAAGGTAGACATACAACATCTCCATGTAGAGAAGGAGAGATAATTACGACTAATTTTATCTTTAGGGTAGCATACTAGGAACACACACATGACAACTATAGACAACGAAAATTAGCACCGTTAATTCCAATCATTATGTTAGTCTACATCCCTCATCACCCCTCATCCATATAATACATAAACATAAACTTCATCACCATACTTACCTCGCATAAATCCACATCCCTCATTAAATAACATATTACTTGATACTCTTCATCTTTATTCACAAGCACAACATATCATATCTTAGGTTATACACTTATAAACCTATACCTCCATTAATTAATTAATACTTACCTTATAATCCTAAGTCTTACACTCCATGTCCTTCATTAATCAATTAAAATTAAATAACATAATCCTTTCCTACATAATCCTAAGTCACGTTCACACTTACCTTGTAAATATTTCTTACACTTGCTAAATCCTACGTAACCACCCAAGAATATTTCCAAAAACTAATCAAATCCAACATAAATCTAATCAAATCCAAAATAAATCAAAATTAAATCATATCTTCTTCCTAAAATCATTAAATCAAGATCAAATCATATCTTCCTAAAATCTAATCTAAATCAATCCAAATCATATCTAAATCATATCCAATCATATTTAGTAACCTCCTCAACCATTATCCACTCAAAATCATGTGAAAATTAAATTAGAAAAATTCAAAAACAAAATCTACAACCCCCATTTCACACTAGTCAAGTTTAACCACCTAGGAAACCTGCTAAAATAATCCCCACACCTATCCTAACCAACTTTATCCTAATCCAAGCCCATCCCACTAGATATCTCGACCTCACTCTAGTCCTATCCTCGAAGTACCATAACACTATAGTTCAATTTAGCAAATTTATCCATTCTTATCCCTCCCAAACTTGAACTTCCCAAAATCACCGGTGATTCCCCAAATCTTCAGTGATTCTCTCCTATTGACAAAAACTCTTTAAATATGAGTTTCATGCCTTCTTTTAGGTTAACTGATAATAATCTGGGTTTGAAATTTGACAAGAGGTCTTTAAAGAATTCTTGATATATTATATCCCTCTTCAATTAATTTTTCTCTTCTTCATCTCTTGGAGGCCATTGACATATCCAGGAGCTCAACTCAGTGCATCATCTGCATATTTCTTCTGACGCATCTATAGACTCCTCTCGTATGGTAATATCATCAATTATTAGTCTTATACATCAACTAGAATGAGGTAAGTACCTTAATTTTGTATTATTTCATTAATCATTCATCATTTAATAACTTGAATCAATTTTGTCTTGACTCTTATTAACCTTTCTCTATTATTCAGTAATCGTTGTCGATTCATCTAATCACCGGTGATTTCCATCTGTCAGATCATTTATCATGACAACCTATATTTTTTCATCTAGACCACAATCCTAACCAATACTTTACCTTTGCAAGTATCCATCAAGTCCCATCAAGCTCCCTTGAGCCATCTGCAGCATTTTATCATTTATCCAAATCAAACACATTATCCTCGCTTGCCTTTGTGAGCACATATCCATCCACATATTTTCTCCTTTGAGCCATATTGTGATTCCTTGAATCCCTTTGGATCAAGAACCACCATCATATTAGTATATAGTATTAGACCATGGCAGTCCCCTTTCCTTGCATTTTTGGGTGTATCATCTATTATCATTTTATCATTTACTATCATTTCACTTTATCATTGATAGATTAATTTCTTGAACTCAGATTAACACCCTTTCAAGGAAGTCCATTAAATTCTAAGGTACTTGCCTTTTCCAGGAAATCTGTCATATATTTGTTTAATCTTGTCTTATGTAGTGTTTGTGATTGCAGGATTCTTTACAGGAGAGGATCTTGTACCAATCTTCCATGGAGTACGACATTGAACATTGTCCATCCACATCCATAGGTATCTTGCAAACCCCGCCATATTTGAGGTTGATCCAATTTTACCTCATTGTATTATCAATTCAATTGTAAAGGTGAAATTTTTATCAACATTATGGCATGCCCGATGGGAGTCAAGTCCCTCATTTCATTTTTTTGCTTCATCAAAATATAATATTTTTATTTTCTAGTTTTTCTCGCTTCGTAATCACAAGCAATTTTTTAAAGCATTGCTTGCTTTCTCATTAGAGAACTGAGTTGGCTTGATGGTCACATGTCTAGAATGTGGTGCTTTCTTCATTCTCCTGGAGGCACATGACTCTTCACATACATAAAATACAAGCTCATCCATGTGAGTCTACATACTCCATGATAGATGGTTTCGGTGCACGTGGCGTTTTCCATATCTGGATCCATCATCTCCCATCCATATAACTATTCCTTTGTAATAGTGCTCAAATCTAGCACATATATTATTCATTGGGTTGTTGATGTATCCAAGGTTTTTTGTCTGTGTAAATTATTCTTCTTTTTTACCACTAGCTTCCTCACCTATATTTCCCTATGTTTCAACGCCTTCTTTTCTTCTCTAGTTATTTCATCAAGTCCACTAGTAGGTTGTTCGACATTGTCTTCCTTTTCTCGTATCTCCTCCAACGTAACTCTCCTCTTCATGTTCATGTATACTTATACTGGGGATGTCTACATCGAAGAATGGTTTCTCATTACCAATCTCTTCATCTCCTCGCACCACAAGGCTAGGCGTTATAACATCATCATGCATGTTCCCATGTGATGACTCTCCTCATCACTATCTTTCACAGCACATATATACACCTTTTCTTTTTCTCCTCTTTTACCTTCTTTACAGTGTGTTATGAGTGGTGATCGCCTCAAAGACTACAAATTTCCAAAGACTCGCATCTACATTCTTTCACCCCCGCATAGTTTTCTCCTGCCATGATCAAGGGCAATACTATCTTCTTTCTCTTCTTCTTCCCACTCAAGGACATTTTGTAATCCCTCATGTTCTAGATTTTCCTACTAAGGGGTTTATTTTCAAGTAGCCTCTTCATGCCCACAATATGCTTACCCTCGGAGGACCCGATAGTGACAAGTCCTCACCTATAATCACTTTTCCCTCTTTAAACCTTGGCCTAAGGTATACATACATGCGCGCAGGCTCAATTTTCCCTACATCCATGACCTCTGGAGTAATATCAATATTATCAGACTCCATTGTCTCTACATATGCCTCTTTGTTGGGGTAGACATACATCTTGTGTAGAATATGAATTTCTATGTCTACCTTATCAAAGCATCGAATTGTAATTTTTGAGTGTTATGTAATCGGTTTATTGAATCCTTAAAGTAACGAGTAGTAAAGGCGAAGGAAACTTACACCATGGGATATTCTCACCAGTCTTCATGAAATTTTTTCCAAGTATAAGTGTTGGTATACCACGAAATTCACTTGTCCTTCCAACACACCAAGAAACTCTTGCGGTATGCACCACTCTCCTTTGAACACATTGTGCATCCTCCTAAACCACCTCTCTTGGCATTGTTTGTAAGTCTTAGAAATCAAACCCTAACATGTGAACTTCGTAAATTTATTCACTGGTGACTTGTCTTCCAGTGGATAAACCCACATTTTATCTTTTGGCCCATCGGGCACACCAATTTCACAAAACACAATCAACAATAAGATGACACCCCAAGTAATCTTCTCGCCCTTATCATCTTGGATGCGTGCCTCTTCTACTATGCCTTCCACAACATAGCTTGTGATGTTATAATATGTCTTGCTCATAATTTTGTGCACTATGTACAACCA
Source organism: Taxus wallichiana var. yunnanensis (assembly GCA_018340775.1). NCBI lineage: Eukaryota > Viridiplantae > Streptophyta > Pinopsida > Cupressales > Taxaceae > Taxus > Taxus wallichiana. The sequence goes on from CM031242.1 coordinate 788,194,398, forward strand.
ACACTTTTTCACCTCCTTCTAGCTCTCAAAGGTGCCCATCTTGTAACTAACTAGTTGCACCGCTACCCTAGTGACTAGGTCTTCTATGTTTCAACATTAAATTCCCAACCCCCTTATGATACTTAAAGGTAGTAGTTGTTTCTTCTACTACATCATCATCTAAAAAATCACATGTAATCTCTATACCGAGTTGCAGCACACCTATAAATTTTCTAATCAATTTCATAGTAACCCTCATTCTTCTCCTAGAAAATTAAAAGAAGTCTTCATGTATGCATGACATAAGCCACTGGTATAAACATTCGGGCTTTCCAAAGTATGAAAATTTAAACACTTGCATAACCCCAAAACTCTCAAGTAGCTTGTTTATCAAATTTTCCATGACTCTCTACACATCTTCAGTCCTCTTATTTGTCCTTAAGATAGTCTCTTCCTTCAAGTCCTTCACACTTTTCTCAGTTCGGTGGTTAAATTCGTTGATCTTGCATTTTTCCAACTGGGAAGTTCACAATTGTCCTTCAATAGCTTCCATTGAGTATTACATCTCTAGGAACCACTCTTGTGATTCCTATTCTACCACAGGCTCCTTCATCATATCTCTCCTTGGTGCCATCCCTATATTTAACTAATAATGTGCTTTAAAAACTATAACTTTCACCTACCTTACTCTCACACTCCTCGATCTTTGTTGCTGCTTGCTTCAAATGCTTGGTGCCCTAGTGTGCACTAGTTATAAATCTATCTTTTAAAACCAACCACATGAACCTTCATTCCTCACACGCCCTACCACATGGAGCTTTGTTAATGGTGTGTTATGAATTCACCTATTTCGTCTTTCAATTAATTTCTCTTCACACTTAACACTTCGTGACACTTCTTAGCTCGATAAATCAAAGGATGTAAGATAAAAATTATGTTACAAGAACTCGCCTTTTATAGATGATTAAAAATTCCCGTATTAATTTATTCGTAAATACCACCATACGTGAAATTAATTTCATTCCTACACTCTTACGCGCATCACACCATATTATTTTGTGCCTCAGTCATAACCTTCTTCCATGCCCACTACCTCTCTACCATAGACCTAATTTCATGTGCTTTCTTATGCCGAAGTACCTATCCATTGTGCCTCATACCAAGTAGTCTCTTATGCTACTGGTTACCTTGTGTTACACTATGCATTCATCCATCTACATGTGGTCTTTAATCTGAGAAATCTTTCCTTAACACCTTTAATCTGGGAACATGTAATCTTTTTCTTATACGCACCAATATTTCAGGAGACACTCATCTTTTAATACCTATAAATCACTTGTATATGCTCCACCCCACACTAAAAGTATGTGCAGTCCTTTGTGCCTAAATTCAATCGATAGTAATCAGATTTTGGTGCACAAGCACGCTTATTACAACATCAACACAGAACTAAATCAATAAAGCATTACAATGATGAAAGGAAACACATATAAAGAAAATGCATTAAAAGAAAACCTAAGATAAATGGAAATAATGCCTTATTACAAACACCAAAAAGACTTATTTATAGTAGGGCTTCAACCTACTCCCATTAAAGTAACGAAGAAATAAAGTTCCATCCAGCTTACCAGAATCGACAAGTGCCTCGATTCCAATATCTTTGTTACAAAAAGGTTCCCAACCAATGAACTTTTAACTTACTTGGGTGGTATGAAAATTTAAATCATACAAAAGAACCATCTTTCCAACCTCAAATTCCTTATTCTAAATATTTCTATCATGTCATGCTTTCTATCTTGATTTTTCTATCTTTTGGCTCCACTAAGCAATAACGCATCGCTCATCCAACTACATTAATTTTTCTATGCGCTCTTCAATAACTTGTTCATCATCCAATCCTCTTACACACACAATACTTAGGGATGGAAACATGAATTCCACAAGTAACATAGCCTCTATACCAAATGCCAATTAAAAGGTATGGCTTTATTCAATTGTTTGTAAGTAGTCTTTTATGCCCATAGTACAATAGATACTTTATCATCCCATTCTTTCCTTCCAACATCACAAATTTTTGTCAATTTATGTCCCAATATCTTATTGAAAGCCTTTTCGGTACCATTGGCATGTGGGTGTTAGGGTATTGTCTTGTGGTGCGCCACCATAAACTCAACTAAAGAATTGTAATGGTCTCATTAAGAAAATAATTTCCACAACACTTGTCAATCTCAATGGACATCTATACATGTTGCTAATAATTTCCCATATAAATATTACTATTGTAGTTTTTGTACAATCCTTTATAGGTGCCACTTCTACCCACCTTTTCAGATAGTCTATACAAGTTATAATGTAGTGTGTGCCAATCCTACGTGTGGGTGGGGAAATATGGCCCACAAAATCAATTTCCCAATTCTCAAAAGGTTCAACACTTTCAATAGGATTTAGAGGAATCTCATCTCTAGATCTAGGCTTCCTAAGGTGCTTGACAATGATCACACACCTTGACATATTATTTAATATATTTGTATAAAGTTTCCCACCAAAGGCCAGCCATCAAAATCTTGTGCGTAGTGGCATCTCCTGCATAATGACCTCCTACAATTCCACCATGATTTTCTTCCATTATTTCCTCATGCTCATGCTACAGTACACACTGGCACAAAACTTCATCATGGCCTAAATTATGCAAATCTCCATCAATAAACATGTAAGGTGTCACGTGTATTACAAGTTGTTTCTTTTCTAATGTCTTCAAACCCTTACGCACCTAGCTAGTGTGCAAAAAGACTCCATTATCAACCAACTCGGTGGGAAATCGATTCAATCTATATATATATATGCATCTAGCATTATGTTCTTAATGTTCTCGCGTGTCGTCGCCATAATTGATCCCCATCAAATAATCACGCCCTGAGTTTATTTTTCCTAGTTTCCAAATCATTGTAAATTGAAAATCCTGAAATAGTAATATCCACCTATAAATGTTCCCTTGTAAAACATGATTTTTGACCAAATACTTAAGTGTCATATGATCTATGAAGAAAATAAATGATGTATCTAATAAGTATTGTCTTGAACTTTTGTAGCACGTAAATCATGGAAAAATCTTTACACTCAGTAGTGGTATAATTATGTTTAGTTGGTGTCAACTTCCTTCTTGTAAAACAAATAGGGTGGTCCACTATTCCTTCACCTGGTTGTGCTAACACGACACCAATCACCATCCTAGAAGCATCCACATGAACATGAAACAGGTTTGTCCCACAAAGGAAAGTGAAAAATAGGTGCAGTGGTCAACCTTTCCTTTAGTGTTTCAAATGCCATCTCAGTTGTGCCTCACCCCAATAGAATTTTCCTTAGCCTTCAAAATTTCCTCCAGTGGGTACAAATATTTGCATAGCCCTTAATGAATTTCCTGTAATACCTGTATGACCAAGAAATCCACGCACTTCACTTTGATTGTTAGGTTCTTCCAATCCCAAGATCACAATGACCTTGGTTGGATCTACCAACAAGCCTTCCTTACAAATAATATGCCCAAGAAAAGTTCCAAAAGGTGTCACAAAGATACATTTCTTAATATTCAAGGAGATTTTTAACTTCCTGCATCTCTCAAACATAAGCCTCAAATTGTCACAATGGTCCTTAACCAAACCATACATTGTCCAATCATCAAGATACACTTGTAAAAACTTATGAATGAAGTCTTGAAATGCTTGCACAACAATGTGTGAAAAGTTTGCAGGCACATTCTTCAATCCAAAGGGTATAATTGTGTATGTGAAAATTCCCCATTCAGTGGTAAAATTTGTCTTTTCCATATCTTCCTTAGTGATACGCACCTGATGATAACAATAGAATCAATCAATGAAGGAGTAAATCTCACACCCTATAAATCCTTCTAGGATCTCCTCTATAAATGGGGTAGGAAAGGGATCAATAACACATGAAGTATTTAATTCTCTATAGTCCACACAAATCCTTATCCTCCCATCCTTTTTAATACTAATGACCATGGGACTCACCCACTCAGATTCCTCAATGGGCTCAATTATTCTAGACTTCAACATCTTATCAATTTCTTCCTTCACCTTAACGTGCAGATTAGGATTCATCTTGTAAGGCCTCTTTCCTAATCAGCACGAAGACTTCTTTAAGTTTGATTCACATCACACTTAAAGAAGGATGTAATCCTTTAAAATCATCTTGAAAATAAGTTTTTGGGTTAACTTACTATTTTTTTCCTAATCACCAATAATGGCCCAAATTTAAACCTTTTTTAGGCATTTAGTGTGGATTATTTTTCACTCAAGGATTTCTAGAAAATGCTCCATCATATAGATAATTTCTCCACCTTTCCAGAAAGGTAAAGAAATCCTTCTAACTCCTTGTATTTTTTGAGTTATGGAACATAAAAATCGGAGTTGGGAGGGGAAAATTTTCCCAAGGCGGACCTCGCAGACTTTGCATGGACATCTGCATGCATATATATAGTAGTTTGCCAAAGTAAGGAATCTCTAGAGCCGGTGGAGTGAGGGAATAATTTGATAACCAAGCACTTATTGGGTTAAAAAGCACAAAATGCAATTCGCACTCCCATTAAAGCACCGCAAAAAGGGAACAAGAGTGGAAAATGCCTAAGTCCCGAAAGGGACACGTGGCATCATTTCATGTAATGGCACTAAGGCGGGTTGGAAAAGAATTATAAGGGGAGTTTGAACTATTTTCCAAAAAGTTTCCAAAGGGAAAAAGTTTCTAAGTCGAAAGGGAAAAATTTGAGCACATCTTGGGAGGAACCAAAAAGTTTCTAAGTCAGATCGACATGTTGAGGCCTAAACCAGAGTGGACTGTGGGGACTCGAGAGGTAAAAGTGAAAATTTTCCATTTTTGTCAAAAGGCTTAAAAACAAGAAGTGGCCCATAGCTCCAAGGAATTAAGGGGTGAGGTGGCATACAAATGCTATAGTGGACATGCAGGGATTCGAGGTAAAATTGAAAATTTTCCTTTTATCCAAAAGTGGAAAAATAAAAAAAAGGAGCCCTGCCTCCGCCAACCCCAATAGGTGCCATGTAACCAGCGGAAGTGCGGAGATGTGGAGTGTTTCGGGAAATTTTTGTAAAAGTGAAAAAAGTAAAATTTGGGGCCATGGACCCATTTTCAAATCTAATTCACCACCATTTTTGACCTAATTTGTGCCGAATTTATACCCGATTTTGCCCTAAATCTTCAAATGGGCATATATTTTGATCCAAAGATCAGATTTGGGTAAAATAAAACTCATTGGAAAGATCTTGATCTCCTCTATGCATTGGAGGCATAAAAACATCATTTTTTATAGGTTTCAAGGAAGAAAAATCTAGAAACATCTTTCATGCCTTTAATGCAAACCAGATTTCTTGAATGAGTCATTTTTTGCTCAATCCACCGTGGTTGCCTTCTCCCACATGCCAATGATGAATAATTAACTCGATTTGATGGGAAAAACCCCTAAAATGTTTTCTCACATCATTAAACCAATATCAGGTCACTTTGAGAGCTGCGTTTTGCTAAAATTCATCATTTTTCTTCCAACACACAAAACATAAACAAAGGAATCAATTTGATGGGTTCGCAGGCTGATTTGAAAGGGATTAATGGTGGACGGTTGAGTTAAATAATCTAGTTTTCTCCCTCTTCTGATTTCTCTCTCTTTTCTTCAGTTATAAATGGAAAGGATTTGATCCTTTGTTTTGTTGGACATTCTTTATCTTGCAAGCTCTTTGTTTCTCCTTATCAGGTAGATTTGAAGGAGTTTTAGACCTCCCATGAAGAGGCTGTGACATTTTTTTCCTCTCTGTCACAAGTGTAATGCATTGTATCAAACTTGGGAATGATAATGCATGTTCCGTGAATGATTTTACAATCCTCTCATGTGTTTATTATTGTCTTCTGATCTTTCATTATATTTTAGCAATCTGTGCATGTTTTGATGTTGCATCTCCATGATATGTGTCTATTTTACAAAAAAGAAGTTCAACACTCCTTTGGTGTATCACCATTCTATTTTTGCTTAGTTTTGTTTCCATTTCCATGTTTTCTCTCAACCCTATCTCCTTAGTAGTTTTAGAGTAGGAATTTTGAATCATAACCTCTGCAAAAATTACATGCATACACCTAAACAGAGGAGTAAGAACCAACTTCAATCTAGAGAGTTTTCCCAATTTGCAAGGTCCCACACTTAGGAAAACTCCATGTTATGCATTCACACCAAATTGACCATTTGTCTATAGTAGATTTGAGGGTCGATTTGGGGGTGCTGTGAATCTGCACTAACAGCTTTTGCATTCGAAGATTTAAACTTGGGAATGATAATGCATGTTCTATGAATGATTTTCCAATCCTCTCATGCGTTTATCATTGTCTTCTGATCTTTCATTATATTTTAGCAATTTGTGCATGTTTTGATGTTGCATCTCCATGATCTATGTCTATTTTGCAAAAAATAAGTTCAACACTCCTTTGGTGTATCACCGTTCTATTTTTGCTTAGTTTTGTTTCCATTTCCATGTTTTCTCTCAACCCTATCTCCTTGGTAGTTTTAGAGTAAGAATTTTGAATCAGAACCTCTACAAAATTGCATGCATACACCTAAACAGAGGAGTAAGAACCAACTTTAATTTGGAGAGTTTTCCCAATTTACAAGGTCCCACACTTAGGAAAACTCCATGTTGTGCATTCGCACCAAATTGACCATTTTTCTATAGCAGATCTAAGGGTCGATTTGGGGGTGTTGTGAATCTTCACTAATAGTTTTGGAAAGGTGGAGAAATTCTCTATCCGGTGGAGCCTTTTCCATAAATCCTTGAGTGCCTAAAACTTGTGAAATTTGGACTAAAGAAAAAAAAGAGTAAGTTAACCCAAAATAAGAGGGAGCTTATTTTGGTTAACAAATTTGGCAACTCATAGGGGTCATCTACCTACTAGATGAAGTGACCACTTTGCTTGGAACAATCCATTGGGCATGGATTCATGAACTCAACTTCTTGTTACTCTCAATTCATTAGAAAATCTCTAAGATGAAGATTGTGAGAGTAGAAAAATTACTTTGACCTGGAACATGATCTATAAAATATGCATCCTTGGGGCAACAAAACTTGTGCCAAAGCACTTAGGGAAATGTAAATCTAAGCTACAACAAAAAAATGTTAGATCAAAAATTCTCAGCCCTAATGGTGATGTTGTAAGCTGCAAGTAGAGTTACACCTCCCATGGATTGGATCAACATAGAAATGTTAGAATTTAAAGCCTTGAGAAAGTGTTAAAAATCACCTTGAGCTATTGGTCTTTCTGCCAATGAGATTCTATCCAATTTCTTTGAAATCTGAAATTGAAGCATGTTAGCTGCTCATGGGGATCTCTCTTGATAGTTGTCAGTTGCTCCAATAGAGACAAGTTGTCCCCTTTCTCTCCAAACTGGTTATGGAGGGTTGTGCACAACTGGTTCCAATTTTGGATGAAGCCTACCTCAAGGCTCCTAAAATATTGCAAGTCTTTCCCTTTGAATGAAGAGGCAAGCAATTTGACTGCAATTTTCATCTCATGGATTTCGTGGATTAGACAAGAATTCGCAATATCTTAGACATGATCACCAAGAGTGGTCTGATTTTCTCCAGTAAAGTATGGGATGTTCTTCAATGCTACAATTAGAACTAGGTTTTGTGCATTGAGAGCAAGTGGACTGCTACAAGTAAAGTTGACATAAGGATTGGTTTGTGCCATTATGATTGGCTTGAGAACCCTTGTTGATTGGATGAAAGGTCTACCAGGTGGAGGAGTTGATAGAGTTTTGTTTGGTGGAGATGGAGACCTTTGAATCTTTCTTCCTCTTTCTCTTCTTTCTTTTCGTGAATAATTTGAGATAGTTAAACAATCCCTCTTCTCTCGATCCTTGACCTTTTTGGATCCTTCTCATGAATCTTTGATCTTGGACTATCAAACCAATTGATTATATCTTTTGGATTTTCCAGATGTGTAAATCAAGGCTATTTAAAGCAAGAAACTTACAACAATTGCCCATTAACTTTGTTACAATGAAGATGAAGACCTCTAAGGTCCCACTAAGCATGCCAAAACTATTAGTAGTGCACGGTGGCGTAAGATATGTTGTTTTTTCATGAGACACTAAGAGAAGGTGAAATATCTAACCTCGGTGTCCCACCAGGTGTGCCAAAAACACTCGGGTTGGATTACTGACTTAAAGACTTCCTCCTTAACAATTACTTAAATGTGGGATTAAAGACTTCCTCAACAAAGATCTAAATGAAAAATGTGCAAGTTGGATTACTCATGTCATGGAGTATGACATTGAGATCAAAGTCACCAAGCTGGTCCGAGGAAAGGGATTTTGTGAGCAATTGGCCTTGAGTCAACCAATTGAAGCAAGAAAAGAGAAGAATGTTGTTTTGGTACTGCAAGACAACCAAGAACAAAGAGATGTTCAAGAAGAAAATGGTGGTGTGATCACTCCTTATTGGACCCAAGACATAATGCACTTCTTACAAATAGGCTTATGCCCTCTAGAGATGAACAAATCCAAAATAAGACACTTCATATTGCAGGCTATTCCATATGCACTTGTTGATGGCATCTTATTCAAAAAAATATCAATGGAGTGTCACAGAGAGATGCCTTGGGACAAGTCGATTGAGAAGATGTTAGAAGAGTTCCATGATGGATTAGTGGGGTCATTTTGCTCCAAGAGTGACAGATCTCAAGATCATGAAGGTTGTTTATTATGGCCCAAAGTGTTTAGTAATTGTTATGCATGGATCAAGAGGTGCAAGAATTGTGCATTCTTCATAGGCAAAGAGAGATTAGCATCACTTCCATTTCACCCAATCTCATTTGACCAGCCATTCATGCAATGGGGTTTGGACTTTGTTGGAGTCATTAATCCAAACTCAAGCCAAGGGCACAAATGGATTCTAATAGCAATAGACTACTTCACCAAATGGATTGAGGCGGTGGCACTCAAAGAGGCAAATGAATCTAGCATTCTAGACTTCTATGAGGGGATAGCAACTAGATTTGGTATACCTACCACTATAATATTAGATAATGCATTGGCATTCATAGGATCAAAGGTAACTGAATGGGCTATTAGAAATGGGATCTATTTGAGCACTTCATCAAATTATTACCCTCAAGGTAATGGCCAAGTTGAGTCCACAAACAAGAATCTATTAAGGATCATCAAGAGGAATCTTGATGAAAATCAGAGGACTTGGCACACTAAGCTCAAATCATCTCTATGGGCTGATAGGATAACTCCCAAGAGATCCATAGGTAACTCTCCATTCAGACTTGTTTATGGGAAAGAGGCAGTCTTTCCTATATCACTTGAGTTGCCAACATTGGAACTCATGAAGCAATTAGAATTGTTGGAGTGTGAGCCCATGGAGGTTAGATATGTAAAATTGATGGAACTCTAAGAAATCAGAGAGCATGCAACCCAAACAATGGAAAAGGACCAAGCATTGATCAAGAGAAGCTTTGATAGGAAAGCTAAGGCTAGAACTTTCCAAGTTAGAGATTTAGTGTTGAAATGGGATGCGAGACTCAAGAAAATCCAAGAAAGCATTCAAAATTTTATGCCATTTGGAGTGGCCCCTACATGGTCACAAAATGTAAAAACAGCAATGCCTTCCAATTGTCTACATTGGATGGTGAGGAACTGCAGATTCCAGTTAATGGAATCCATCTAAAGCATTGCTACTAGAAGGGAAACTTCTCACCTTGTACATATTAGCTTATTTTTTTTTCATTCCTCCAAGTGCTTATTCACATTTTTTGTTGTAGCTTAGATTTACATTTCCATAAGTGCTTTGGCATAGGTTTTGTTTCCCCAAGGATGCATCTTTTGCAGATCATGTTCTAGGTCAAAGTAATTTTCTACTCTCACAATCTTCATCTTAGATATTTTCTAATGAATTGAGAGTAACAAGTAGTTGAGTTCATGACTCCATTCCCAATGGATTGTTTCAGGCAGCTGGTCACTTCATCTAGCAAGCAGATGACCCCTGTGAGTCGCCAAAGTTGTTAACCAAAATAAGCTCCCTCTTATTTTGGGTTAACTTACTCTTTTTTTGCCTCAGTCCAAATTTCACAAGTTTTAGGCACTCAAGGATTTTTTGGAAAAGGATCCATCAGATAGATAATTTCTCCACCTTTCCAAAAAGGTAAAGAATCTTTCTAACTCCTTGTATTTTTTGAGTTATGGCTCGGTGGAGTTAGGAGGGAAAATTTGCCCAAGGTGGACCTGCGGAGCTTGGGAGAGATTTTTGCCAAGGAATCTTGGGCTGGTGGAGTGGGGGAAGAATTTGAGCACTTAGCACTTATTGGGTTAAAAGCACAAAATGCATTCACACTCCCGCAAGCCCGCCAAAGGGAACAAGAGTGGAAAATGCCTAAGTCCTGAAAGGGACACATGGCATCATTTCATGCAATGGCGCTAAGGCGGGTTGGCGAGAGGATTATGGGGACTTTGAACTTTTTGCCAAAAAAGTTAAGTCCAAAATTTGAATGCATCTCCAAAGGAACCCAGAATCGACATGTGGTAGGCCTAAACTAGGAGCAGACCTGCGGGGACTCGGAGGTAAAAGTGAAAATTTTCCATTTTTGTCAAAAGGCTTAAAAACAAGAAGTGACCCATGGCCCCGAGGAATTAAGTGATGAGGTGGCATACAAATGTTGTAGTGGACATGCGGGGATTCGGAGGTAAAATCAAAATTTTTCCTTTTATCCAAAAGTGGAAAAATAAAAAAAGGAGCCCTACCTCCGCCGACCCCAATAGGTGCCACGTAACTAGTGGAAGTACGGAGATGCGGAGTGTTTTGGGAAATTTTTACAAAAGTGCTAAAAGTAAAATTTGGGCCCATGGACCCATTTTCAAATCTAATTTGCCACCATTTTTGACCTAATTTGTGCCCTGATTTTTCCCTAAATCTTCAGATGGGCATATCTTTCAATCCAGAGATCAGATTTGGGAAAAATCAGACTCATTGGAAATATCTTGATCTCCTCTATGCATTGGAGGCATAAAAACATCATTTTTTCAGGTTTCAAGGAAGAAAAAGCTAGAAATGTCTTTCATGCCTTTAATGTGAACTAGATTGCTTCAAATGAGTCATTTTTGTTCAATCCACCATGGTTGCCTTCTCCCACATGCCAAGGATGAAGAATCAACTTGATTTGATGGGAAAAAACCCTAAAATGTCTTCTCACACCATTAAACCAAGATCATATCGCTTTGAGAGCTGCGTTTTGCTAAAATTCATCATTTTTCTTCCAACACACAAAACAAAAATAGAGGAATCAATTTGATGGGTTTGCAAGCCGATTTGAAAGGGATTAATGGTAGATGGTTGAGTTAAATGATTTGATTTTCTCCCTCTTCGATTTCTCTCTCTTTGCTTCAATTATAAATGGAAAGGATTCGATCCTTTGTTTTGATGGACATTCTTTCTCTTGCAAGCTCTTCTTTTCTCCTTAACAGCAGTGGATTTGAAGGATTTTCAAACCTCCCATGAAGACTGCAGCACATTTTTTCCTCTCTGTCGGTGTAATGCATTATATCAAACTTGGGAATGATAATGCATGTTTCATAAATGATTTTCCAATCCTCTTATGTGTTTATTATTTTCTTTTGATCTTTCATTATATTTTAGCAATATGTTCATGTTTTGATGTTGCATCTCCATGATATGTGTCTATTTTACAAAACAAGAAGTTCATCCCTCCTTTAAGTGTATCACCATTATGTTTTTGCTTAGTTTTGTTTCCATTTCCATGTTTTCTCTCAACCCTGTCTCCTTGGTAGTTTTAGAGTAGGAATTTTAAATCAGAACTCTACAAAAATTTCATGCATACACCTAAATAGAGGATTAAGAACCAGCTTCAATCTGGAGAGTTTTCCTAATTTGCAAGGTCCCACACTTAGGGAAAACTCCATGTTGTGCATTCACACCAAATTGACCATTTTTCTACAACAGATTTGAGGGTCAATTTGGGGGTGCTATGAATCTACACTAACTGGTACATTACTCATTAGAAACCTAGTAGAAAAGGTGATTCTCACCTCTCACCATTCCAATAGGTTGTCTCTATGTGTAGTCCACCAATGCATTGTTGTCCTGCGTAGGGTATAAACTAGAATATTTCTTTTGTCACCCTCATCCTTCCACTAGGCTTCCATGGTGCACAAAAATACATCAGGGTTCCCTTCACCAGTGTATCGAGGTACCTAGTTATGACTCAAGCATCAAACAACGCACGATCCGACTACTCGAGTAAAGATTCTTGATATCTCACCCAAGCTACTTCATACGCGTCTCATGTGCCCAGTTTTCATAAGAAATACTTGTAGTATCACTAACTAAATGAGCATCATCCCATTGTATCACTCCTTCCTTAGATGGCTCAATTACCTCAAGGTCTCTGATTATATGTGTGTATATCTTGTTCAAGTCTTCCTCACTCAAAGGCTCAACTTACGGGCAACCTTTACATATGTCAAAGGTATATCGACATGCTCTTCTTTGGTCACAAAGCTAACATAACCCTTGTTGAAGTAAAAATATGCATTATTTTCATAACACCAAGGGCACCCAAGTAACATTGGGAAACTGTCTACCTCCTGTGAGATCCAATACTTCAAATTCCCCAGTAAACTTGGCTCCCTAAATCATAATAGTAGCATTTTTTAACACCCCAATAGGATTATCCCTAGTTCTATTTTCCATATACAACACATTCAAATAAGGCTAAAATGGTGGTATTCCCATCTCGATTTCTGGTGTCCCTAGATTTCACCCTGAAATCTAGGACTACCCATTTTTAAAAAAATTGTTCTTTTTAAAATAATGGGTCTTTTCGTGTTTTTATTGCCAGAAGATGTCTGTATTATGTTAAGATATTCCCAGTGAATCATATGAGCCAATTTCAACAAATACCCAGATGTTGAAACTCATTTTATCCCTTCACCAAGTTTTGTCTATGAGAATTTTTATTTAATTATTTATTAAATAAATTAAGCCCCATTTGAAGTAAATTGTGCTGGTTGAACATTGTTAAAGTTTTTCATGCCATTATTATCACATATCAACAAGATTTTCACCAAGAATGAATTCTAAGCATTGTCTGCAACTTCTAGCAACGTTTTTTGTTTTTATTTATTTCTTTTACATTTTTCTCCAATTTTCTCCATAGTTTGTCTATTAAAATCCCACAGGTCCATTCTTTGTTTTGTATAGTTTGTTTAATTACCTAGAGTATCTAGATATCATTTACGGTTGTTACACTAGAAGGAATCAGCCTCGGAAAGAAAACTTCGATAAAAAAAGATGAATTCAAGCATAAAAAACCTCTCTAGGAAAGTCTCACTTTTGGAATAAATGGATCTAAGTTCGCAATGAGAATTTTGGTAGTGGCGGGTAGGTGAGAATTTCTTACCTTTGTCTTATAAGGTACTTTTTCCCATGAATTCAAAGTCACTTAAGTTACAATAAGAATATTAGAGAAGTGGGATGGCAAGAATTTCTTACCTTCCTTCAGAGGGTAAAAATTCCCATTATAAAATAAAAAATGACTTAAAGCACTAATGGGAATTTCCTTCCTGCCTAGCAGCTAACTTTTCCCATGAAAGAGGTTTAGTCACCCATGTAAGTTGCACTTTATCAAAGAAGGCTATTTTTAATAGAAATCACACTTTTTGGGAGATGTTTTAATTTGCCAATGGGAATTTTGGGCAGTAGCAAGTGCAAACGAGAATTTCTTACCTTCCTTATAGGGTAAAAATTCTCATTAAGAAAGTCAAATAACTTAAGTGGAAGAGGGGATTTTTGGAGCTGCAATGTAGGGTGGAAATTCCCATCAAGTTGACTTATTATTTTTAGCAATTCCTCTTGCCAAAAAGTTTGATCCACCTTGGGTGAATAACAATGCATTCAATAATATTTATTAATGGTTTATTCACCCAATATTGGTGCCATAAATAGAAGGAAAGTCAATGCAAGTGGAAGAGCTAAGGAGAATTCAAGGATGCTTTCTAAAAATAAATTATTTAAAAAGCAACCTTGAAGCATACTGAGACTTGGGTGCCCAAATTGGATGAATAAACATGGTTATTAATTAATTAAATTGCAAAAATAGGAAGAGGTAATGATTAAAAATAGCACGTTGGAGATTATATAAGCATGGGATGCCATAAAGGAGAGAGATTTAATTATTTTTATGAGGATTGCAGCCCGAGACAAGTTTTAGCACCAAAACAAGGAGGATTTTGCATTAAAGTTTATTTTCCACTACCGGAAGCTTCCTATTTTGAGCCTAGGGTTGGAATAGCCTATGTTTGGTCATTATGAGCATCCGCATGTTGGTATATGTTCCTGTGTGAATTAAATAATACTTTTTCTTACTTTCCATGCAAGCAAAACCTCAAATTTTAGGGCACCAGGCTTTATATGTAGATTTTTGTGATAAAAATAAAGTATTCGTGTCATGGACTCCATCTTTGTTTGAATAAAATTGAAGGTATTCATCACAAGTGCTCAAATAAATGTTAGGTACATTAAATATATCTTTCGAATCTGAATAAGTTGAAAGAACTATACAAATGGATCCTATTACAAGGGATTCAGAATTAAAAGAAAAAGAGCTCAGACAAATATTGTTCCAACCATGTTGAAGCATGATGAAAGAGAAAGATCACGTAATCATGCATAGCTTCCATATTTGTTGAAATCAATGATACATACATAAGCCCTGAACCTATCACCGATTTAATTGATAGATCCAATTCTCATAATTGCAAAGGCTTCTAGAAAAAATTCATCTTTTTGTTTCTAATGTAGACCATGTAGAAGTAGCATGGAAAATTCCTTCTAGGATCTTGTGCATGTGCTCCCAATCTTCCAGTTGAAGCCTTCATTGAATTTACTTGTATTTTCATTCACCCATAGTGTTTTCTAGAATTTAAAATTGCTCATATGTAATTAAAAATTAAAAATGATGAGTTTTGTCTAAATTATTTTACGAAAACATTGTATTGGTGCATGTATTGAAAAAGAATTGCAAAATCTTAAAGGATATAATGGAATACAAGTCAAAGGAAATACCCACAAGTAAATAAGAGGCATGCATAGCTTCCAGATCCATTTTGGTGAGAATCAAAGGAAAAATAGTTAACCGCATGTAGAATATGGAAGAAGAACAAGACTCGGGAGGGTTTCAACTCTCTTCTTATTTTTTTCCTTGTTTCTTTTATTTTTCTCGACAAAGTAATTGAGCAATCAATTATAAAATAAAACTTAAGTGATTGGTTTAGAAGTCGTTACTTCAAGAAGTCAATTACTTGGAAATAGGTGGCGATATGTAAAATAGAAAGTTCTATTTTTCGGTTATAAATCATGCATGTCATGTAAAGAGGAATTCCAGGAGGAAGATTGTCGGCTTTTTCCCTTTTCATAGTTTCCGCATGTGGGAATTCATTTAAAAATTCCTATTTGTAATTGCCCTTTAGATAACTATAAATAGAGGAATAACCTACGGGTTAGGGGATCAAATTTTTATTTATTTATTTCTTTTGAATTTTTCTCTAGTTTTCTCCACAATTTGGTGTTAAATTCCCTAGTTCCGTTATTTGTTTTCTATAGTATGTTTAATTTCTTGGAGCATCGGAGATCTTTTACAAATTTATTACACTAGAAGGAATTATCCTTAGAAAGAAAACTTCGATCAAAAAAGATGAAGTCAAGCACAAAAAGCCCGTCTAGGCAAGTCACACTTTTTGAAATAAATGGATCTAAGTTGCAATGTAGAATTTTGGTAGTGGAAGGTAGGTGGGAATTTCTTACTTTCCTTACAAGGGGGTACTTTTTCCCATGAAGTCAAAGTCACTTAAGCTACAATGGGAATATTAGAGGCAAAAGGCAGGTGGGAATTTCTTACTTGCCTTACAGGATAAAAATTCCCATTATAAAATTAAAAATCACTTAAAGCATCGATGGGAATTTCCTACCTGCCTAGCACGCTAACTTTTCCCATCAAAGAGGTTTAATCACTCGTCTGCAAGTCGCACTTTATCAAAGAAGGCTATTTTTAATACAAGTCACACTTTTTGGGAGATGTTTTAATTTGCCAGTGGGAATTTTGGCAGTGGCAGGAAGGCAAGAATTTCTTACCTGCCTTGTAGGGTAAAAATTCCCATTACGAAAGTTAAATAACTTAAGTGGAAGAGGGGATTTTTGGAGTGCCAAGGCATGGTGGAAATTCCCATCAAGTTGACTTCTTATTTTTAGCAAATCCTCTCACCAAAAATTGTGACCCACCTTGTGTGAATAACAATGCATTTAATAATATTTATTAATGGTTTCTTCACCCAATCTCGGTGCCATAAATAGAAGGAAAGTCAATGCAAGTGGAAGAGCTAAGGAGAAGTCAAGGATGCATGCTAAAAATAAATTATTTAAAAAGCAACCAGCAACATGCAAACTTGGGCGCCCAAATTGGATAAATAAACATGGCTATTAATTAATTAAATTGCCATAAAGAAGAAGAGGCAATTATTAAAAATATCGTGTTGTAGGTTATATAAGCATGAAATGCCATAAGGGAGAGACAGCTTAATTATTTTTTATGAGGATTGCAGCCTAGACATGTTTTGGTGCCAAAAGAAGGAGGATTTTGCATTAAAGTTTATTTTCCACTACCGGGAAGCTTCTAGTTTTTGTGCCTAGGGTTGGAATATCCTAATTTTGGTCATTTTGAGAATATGCATATTGGTATATGTGCCCATGTGAATTAAATAATATTTTTTCTTGCTTTGCATACAAGAAAACCTCAAATTTTAGGGCAGCAGGCTTTATATGTAGATTTTGGTGATAAAAATCAAGTATTTGTGCCATGGACTCCATCTTTGTCTGAATAAAATTGTAGGTATTCATCACAGGTGCTCAAATCAATGTCAAGTACATTGAATATATCTTCTCGAATCTAAAGAAGTTGCCAGATCTACACAAATGGATCCAATTGCAAGGGATTCAGCAGAATTAAAAGAAAAGAGCTTAGACAAAGATTGTTCCAGCCATGTTGAAGCATGATGAAAGAGAAAGATCAGCAAAATCATGCATAGCTTCCAGATTTTCTGAATTCAATGATATAGACATAGGCCCTAAACCTATCACCGATTTAATTGACAAATCTAGATCTCATAATTGCAAAGGCTTCGGAAAAAATTCATCCTCTTGTTTCTAACGCAACCTGTGTAGAAGTCAATGCATGAAAAATTCCTTCCAAGATCTTGTGCATGTGCTCCCAATCTTCCAGTTGAAGCCTTCATTGAATTTACTTGTATTTTCATTCACCCAGAGTGCTTTCCAGAATTTAAAATTGCTCATATGCAATTAAAAATAAAAATGATGAGTTTTTTCTGAATTATTTATGACAAACATTGCACTAGTGCATGTACTGAAGAAGAATTGCAAAAGCTTCAAGGATAAAAGGGAAGACAGGTCAAAGGCAATACCCGCAAGAAAATCAGTCATGCATAGCTTCTAGATCCAGTTTGGTGAGAATCAAAGGCAAAAGAGTCAACCACATGCAGAATATGGAAGAAGAACAAGACTGGGAGGGTTGTAGCTTTCTTCTTATTTCTTTCCTTCTTTCTTTTATTTTCTCCGACAAAGTAATTGAGTAATTGATTATAATATAAAAATTAAGTGATTAGTTTAAAATTCATTACTTGAAGAAGTCAATTACTTGAAAATACGTGGTAGACATACAAAATAGAAGGTTCTATTTTTTCAGTTATAAATCATGCATGTCATGCAAAGAGGAATTCTAGGAGGAAGATTGCCAGTTGTTTCCCTTTTCATAGCTTCCGCATGCGGGAATTCATTTAAAACTTCTTATTTGTAATCACCCTTTAGACACTCAGTAAATAGAGTAAGAACCTATGGGTTAGGGGGTCCGAATTTGTAATCAGCATTCTTGTGTTCCAGACTTTGAGCTGAAACCCTTGATAGCTTTCTGCAAGTAGAGGAATAGAGAAGATATTTCCGGAGAACTTTGTGTCAACGGTGCATTCGTTTCTTATTTCTTTTTAAATATTTGCATAAACTTTGTGTTGTCTTAGATCTAGATCGGAAACTTTCCTTGCTTCAAATTCTGCATTTTAAGATCTATTTGTTTTATCTATGTGCATGTGATCAACTCTATTAACTATTGGTTAGGTGGAACATTTCATTTCCTTTCTTCTCACATTTAATTATTTCCCTTTCCTACACATATTGCTTATAGTTGTTTACTAGCGTGAATGAATTTTCTTATGCTTAGAATCAACAATTGCAAGAAAGGAAAGAATATAAACTCATAAACACCAAACAATTTTTATCTGGAAACCTCTAGAGGAGGAAAAATCAGTCAAGAAGGGAAAATGCTCTTTCTTCCCACTTTTATTGGCCAATTCAAATAAGAAGTACATAATTTACAATAAGTATGAAAGAGAAGTAGATAATATCTCACACTTCCTCCCAATTACTTGTTTTCTCTGCCTCAACACTCCTTTCTTCTACAAACACAATTCCAGCACTAAGAATTCCTTGCTCACTTGCTTTCATGCTTTGATAATAAAAAATCTCCTTCCTACATGTATTTATAGCCTTTCTCATGTCCTCCCATGCACTGGAGGATGGGAAAGGTCATGGAGGAGAAGAGACATGGACAACCTTTCCAATTTTGGGACTATTCATTTTGAATTTTATTTTTCTGTCCGAGAGAGCTAGGACCACCACCCAATAACAAGACCAATGGTCACAGGACCACCACCTCTGGTTGGGTGGAGGTTATAGGACCACCACTCGAGTTGGGTGTGCATTTCTATAACCTCCACTTTGCACAAAGTGGTGGTTCTATTAACATAAAGACAAAACCTCTGTTTCTTCATTTTCCTTCTTTGGTGTTGGTTGATCTGATGAAGTAGAGTCATTTTGGATCCCTATGGATCACACCTCCCCTACTTAGGAGGATTTTGGTCCCACAAAATCTTAGTGGGGGAGTAGATGAGGAAATAATTCCTCACTTTCTCCTTGAGTACCATCGGGCTTGCCTTGGTGTCTTTCCTTTCAGTCCAACCTACCAAGACTCCTGTGGACCTCTCCTAGTCTCTCTCGACCTTTCTACATACACTACATCCTCCTCCAATTCACCTCATGAGTCCAAGATGCAATCCTCAATGGAAGGTAGAAATTGTATTCCTTCATCTTCATCTAGCATGGATGGCTCATATAGGTGCAAGTTCTCACAATTTACTACTGAGTACATCCTCATAAATGATGGAAAATCAAGTCAAAAGGCATTTTCTCCAACCTGCTCCAATATGGTGAAGGGTCCATATCATAGTGGCTTGAGCTTCCGTGCTTGACCTTGTAGTCTCTCCTTGCTCAAGTAAAGCCAAAATCTATCTCCAACATGAAGCTTATGTTCTCTCTGTGTTGATCGTGCCTAGCCTTGTACTTGGCTTGAGATTTCTCTAACTATTCTTTGACTTTGAGATGGATTTTTGGATCCTCTCAATGAATTTGTTTTCTCTAGTCACCTCTTGTGTCTCATGTCTCCTCCTCATCCTACTTCCCAACTACTATGTCCAAGTGGATTTGTAGGTAGATATCCCAAGCATGCTTCAAATGGTGACTTCATAGTGGATGTGTGTACTACCCGGTTATAGGAATGTTGAATGTAGGCTAAGGACTCATCCCAAGTCCTTGGGTATTTACTATTATACCCTCTGATCAATTATACCAAAGTCATGTTCACCACCTCTATCTCTATCCATCTATTTATGGATGGAAATTTTTCTCCTCTATAACCTGGTATCCATCTTGTCCCACAAAGTAGTCCAAAACTTCCCCAAGAACCTAGAATCCCTATCGAAACAATAGACTTTGGCAAACCAAAATGCACCCATACATTAGCAAAGAAAATATATGCTGCCTCATGTGCTTTTATTGTCTTTTTACATGCCATAAGAATACACATCTTACTGAATCTATCAACAACAACATAGAGATAGTCATGGCCATGTTTAGACATAGGTAATCCTCCTACAAAATCCATAGAAATGTCCTCCCATGGATGAGTAGGTACTAGAAAAGGCATATACAAACCCTCCTTCCTAGTCTTAGGCTTGTTGGTACAACAAAGTTTACATCCACGTATAAATTTTGATACTTCTTCTTGCATATTGGGCCAATACATGTACCTTTGCAAGTGGGCTAGGGTCTTACCAACACCAAAATGTCCCACTACTTTTCGAGGTATGTGCTTCCCTCATCAATAGAAGTCTTTCTTCTTTAGGCACACAAAGCTTCCCCATCGGTAGAGAGCAGCCCATCCTTGAGATAAAATCTTCAATCCCCATCCTTTCATCCCCTTGGGACTGCAACTACTGAAATGTCACCCCAAAGTCTTTGTCTCCTGGGCATATGCCTCTCTCGTAAGCTTCCTTGTGAAGGGCTCGATCTGAGAGATAGTGGCCAAGCAGGAGAACTTCTCCTATGTGGGTGGCCTAGACAACATGTCTGCCACCAATTTTGTACTACCCTTCTTGTATTTGATCACTAGATGGAACTGTTGAAGGAACCCCATCCATTTGTAGTGCCTTTCCTGCTGTAATTTAGACTATGCTTGCAAATACTAGAGAGGTTTGTGGTCAGTGTGCACAATAGTTTCTTTACCCAACAAATAATGCTTCCATTTTTTAATTTCCTGAACTAGTGCATACATTTCCTTATCATATACTGAATATCCTTTAACTTGCTGAAGTAAAAGTTTTAGAATGATAGCATACGGGTTTACCTCCTAAAGAAACACTGTGCCCATAGCATAATCACTCGACATCTGTATCTCTACTTCAAAGGGTGATGCTGCAAATTAGGAAGAGAAAGTACTGGAGCATGACTAATCTTGTATTTCAATAACTCAAAGGATTTTTCTTGTTCCTTACCCTAGTCAAAACCCTTACTCTTTGTGGCCACTGTGTGTAGAGGTGTTGCAATCATGGAGAAGCCCGGAATGAACTTCCACATGTATTGTACTACTCCCACAAAAATCCTAGTCTTTGTGGCTCTTGTTGGTGTTGGCCAATTGGTGATGGCTTCCACCTTCTTTGGATCCACTCGTAGCTCTCCTCCTCCAACCACGTGCCCAAGATAGACAAGTGATTGTTTGGAAAATTCACATTTCTTCATATTACAAAGTAGTTGTTTCTCCCGAGAACTTGCAAGACTTGCTGCAAATGAGTTAGATGTTCCTCCCATGTGGCACTAAAAATCAAGATATCATCTAGATAAACAATGACACATGAATCTATGAAATCCCACAATACATCATTCATCAATCTCATAAATGTAGTGGGTGCATTGCATAAACCAAATGGAAGTACTAACCACTCATACAAACCTTGTTTTGTCTTGAAGGTAGTCTTCCATATATCCTCCTCCTTCATTCTGACTTGGTGATAACCTGACTTGAGATCCAACTTCATGAAGAATTTGGCATGTTGAAGCTGGTCCAAGAGATCATCTATGGGGAAGTGGATATTTGTTCTTTATGGTGATCTTGTTCAAAGTGTAGTAGTCGATGCACATTCTCCAAGAACCATCCTTCTTTGGCACCATCACAATAGGTGAACCACATGGTGAGGTGCTCGGATGTATCACACCCTTGGTCTAGTAGTTCCTAGAGTTGTTTCTTTACTTCAGTACTCTCCAACAAGGATTTCCTATACAACCCGATGTTTGGTAGAGGGGACTCTGGAAAAATAACTAAATCTCATGCTCTACTTCCCATTTTGGTGGTAACCCACTGGGAGCCTGAAAAAACTTCCTAAAAAGACTGAATAATACTATCCAAATCCTGTTTTCCCTGGTTAGAAATCTCTAAAACTTCTACCCCATCTTGTTTATCCTTTAACAAAAGTAAACAAAAACTGATTATGATTTTCTTGAATAAGTCATTTTCTTGGTTAACACTCACCATAGTAACCGTGTCTTTCGTTGGTGTGCCCGGATGTTGTAGTTGATCCCATCCTTGACCCATCTATATCGGTTTTCCCTTCTCATAAATATAGCATCCTGATATACAAGTAAGGACTCCCAAAAACAACATCAAAAGCATCAAGTGGAATAACATCAGCTTCCAATACATCAATATATATGGGAATTTATCCCAAACTTGACCTTACATCTTTTTGTTACCTGAATTTCAACACCCTTCTTCACCCAACCCAAAGGATAAGGGTGTGGATGCTCGTAAGTCTCAAGACCAAGCTTCTTTACAACTACTTCAGAAATCAAGTTAGATTGAGAACCAGTATCAACCAAAGCATTTACCTTAGTTCTCTTGATCTGGATTTTGATCTAGAATAGTCTACTCATCTCCTCTTCTTGGTTGTCCATGTTGGTGGTTGTGCATCCAAGCCTCTCATCTACATCAGAGTCATCTTTGATTTCCACCCCTTCTGTCTTTATAGTTGTCATGGACTTCTTTGAGTCCTTGGTTTGGTTCTTGGATGTAACTCTCGGATGCAACTTCCAACATGTAGCATCAGTATGACCATTGATATCACAATTCTTGCAAAATTCTTGGGATCTTTACAAGTATTTAAAGTAGTGGAATCTTGTTTACCTTTCCCTTTCCACTTACCCTTGTTACTTGTTTTCCCATGTTCTTTTCTTCTACTGATTTTTGACTTTTTTCCCTTGGCTTTGCTTCTCCTTGCTTCTTTTCATCATCTATGTAGTATTCCTACACACACACGCCTCATTGAGATCTTTGGGCTTTGTGGAGATGACTTTTCTTCAAAGGTGAGTGTGAAGTCCTCCCAAGTACTTAGTAGAATATCCTCATCCTCCAAGTCCATGTTCAACAACATGGCCTACCTCCAAAACTCTGTAGTATAGTCCTACACACTTTGACCACTGCCTTGTCTAAAATACTACCATTTAATCATTTGGTCAGTCTTGTGGCCAATAGGATAGAAGTTAGCTCTAAGTAATTCTTTAAATTCTTGCCAAGATTTCACAATAGGATGTTTCTTCTTTTCACAAGTGGCTAGATGGGTTTCCCACCAAACTAGAGCATGTCCCTCCATTTTGAGAGATGTGCAAAGGTGATCCTCTATGCCTCTAGTGACATTATGGATGCTAAAGTAGACTTCTATTGTTTTAACCATTTATCAAGAAACTCTACATCTACTTGTCCTTCAAATATTTTAATTTCAACTTTCATCTCAACTTTAAAAGGAGCATGATCAGATTTTACCTTTTCTCTTGCATTTGAAGTCTCTTCTTCATGTTCTTCCCCATAATCTTCCTCATGGTGGCTCCTCCTATGCCAAAATTTTTAGCTAAGCCTCAAACCATTGAGTCCATGGAGTCTTTCTTAACAAAAGTCATCTTCTGCAAATCTACAAGTTCTTCTTGTCTTCTAAACATCCTATCCATCATGGTCTCCAACATCTCGATTCTATGGACCAAGTTCTCTTCCTCCATTTGTCCCCAAATTCTCTGTTTCCACTTCCTTGTAGAAATATCTGGATCGCAAGGTAAAGCCTCTTCACCTTTAGATCTCGTCACTATTCATACAAATCCAAGAATGAATACCACAGTCCTGGATACTTGTTAGCTCTGATACCAAAATGATCTATAAACTCTCTACTTTGGAATTGTTCACAGAATCACAATTAAATATTGTTGTTCTACTTTGATTAGAAAATGACAGAGATATAGCTTAGTGAATGAATTTTCTTATGCTTAGAATCAACAATTATAGGAAAGGAAAGAATATAAACTCATGAACACCAACAATTTTTATCCTAGAAACCTCTAGAGGAGGAAAACCAGTCGGGAAGGGAAAATGCTCTTTCTTCCCACTTTTTATTGGCCAATTCAAATAAGAAGTACAAAATTTACAATAAGTATGAAAGAGAAGTAGATAATATCTCACACTTCCTCCCAATTACTTGTTTTTCTACCTCAACACTCCTTTCTTCTACAAACACAATTCCAACACTAAGAATTCCTTGCTCACTTGCTTTCATGCTTGATAATAAAAAAATCTCCTTCCTACATGTATTTATAGCCCTTTCTCATGTCCTCCCATGCACTAGAGGATGGGAAAGGTCATGGAGGAGAAGAGACATGGACAACCTTTCCAATTATGGGACTGTTTGTTTCAAATTTTATTTTTTGTCCGAAAGAGTCAGGACCGCCACCAATGCAAACCGGTGGTCATAGGATCACCACTGCCTTGGCTAGGTGGGTTATAGGACCGCTACCTGGGTTAGGTGGTAGGTTTGGTAACCTCCTTATCATATTCATGATTTTGGGGAGGCAGATTTACATGGAGGATCTTCCTCTCACACTCATTACCTACTGGTATCTTTTCTCTCATCCACTCTCCTAACAAAGGGATTATGTTCTATCTAACACAACATTCAATGAGACTTCCTTTAAACCATTTACATCCTTCTATGGGATTTCAACATTTTTAGCACATTCTAACACAAGTTCTCGCTCTTTTATGGTTCTTGAATCTCTCCTTGTATATTCTTGATAACGTCCATAGTCTCTAGGTAAACTTCCTTTTGATGTTGAGAATCGGGTACTTTGCTTTTATCACTTTTGGCTTTGTTATAGTCATTTTATACTTTGGAGATTCACAACATGCATAGCTTCAACACGATGAACTAACATTGGTTGTAATCTTGAATTAAGCCTAACGAGTGAGATCCATTTATATCCATCCACATGTTGTATCTTAGTCATAGTTGCTCCCTTATATTACTTGTGTTTCTTTCTCATATGCTCTTACAAGTTAGGGAATTATTTAAAATTAAGTTACTTTTCACGAAGGAGAAAACCAAGTTCGAGGGCATTCAGACGATAATAATCAGAGATCCACAACTTAAAAACATTCCTCTAGGAAATCCTCATCTTCCACCACCGTGACCTCAGCCTCTATATCCACCACGGAAGCCTTTATTCCTATTATCCCCATTATTTGCCCCTTCATTATGATATTCTACCTATTCCTTAGACCCATCATGGCTATAGTAGTCCATTTAGGCAGGACACACAGTCTCAATATCCTCATGAATCTAATCAATCAATATATATTTCTTTGTATCATGAGTGTGAGACTTACAAATCTTAAGATAAAATTATGAGGAATTATGCGCTACACAGTCGGTACTTACTTCAATCATGATCTAAGTGAGATTCACAATCTAAAGCAACATGTTTTGAACGATATATGAGGGAAACTATCCCTGAGTATGTCCTTCAACTTCACAATTTTTATACCATATTCCCTTTGTGAGTCTCATGAGCTAAATTGACTGAAAGTTTCTCCAACTGCTTCACCATAAATGCAATTTGTGCCTCTAAGAATGGACTAACTCTAGTGTATACACTTCCAACTACTTAGAGCGTAGAGTTTCCTCTAAAGCCTCACGTGGATCCATAAAGGTCTTGGAGAGAGAATCCTTCTAAACAATGTTATCAATCCGCCAACAAACCATCATTGCATGTTGGTTAGGTGAATATCATAAAACAACTTGGATAACAAGGTTTTAAAATGTGAATCATACTCCCTTATGTTCCTAGTCATTCCTCGCTTAATCTCCTTCAACGCGTGTAATGTCCCCTTTTCTACGCCAAAGGCCTAAGGGTCAAGTCAATTCCAAGCCGTGGTCATACCCAAGGGGCTGTGGACGTTGGGGGCTATTGAGAAGGGGCCACATGGTACTAATATTCATGTTTGGCATTTGGGGGTCACTTTGGACCATGGCGACTTAAACAAGAAAAAAGTTACTTTTATTTTATTGGCCCCTCCATGGAAAGAAATGTGTTTAGGGTCTATTGGGGCTCTTTTGCCTTGGAGAAGTATATAAGGAGTTGGGGGAGAAAGGAAAAGGAACTTTTGGCATACATTTTATTGACCCTTTATGTGCAACTATTGTTTAAGCATCTACAGCTTATGGAGTAAAATCCCACAGGGACCCTAGCTTCGGAGGTGAGAGAATCATCCCTAGCTAGCTAGTAGGAATTCTTCGATAGTGAGAGATCTACCCTAGCTTGTCATTTTGGAGCCGCTTTCTGGGTATGTGACAGAGGATATTATCAGAGGTTTCAGAGGATGGATTTTGAGGGTTTTTGGGGCATTTGGGGAAGTTAACAGAGGGATTTTGGATCAGATTCAAGGCAGCCATTTGGGTTGGGCATGACAACACATTGAAGGTGCCTCCATCATTTTCTGACCCCTTTCCAATCTGGGCAACTTGTAACCTTTATTTGGAGGGTTTTCCAATTAGTGCCCTTTGGATCTAAAGGTTGAAATGTCATTTCCTATACCTGTTAATGTTATTTCCAAAGACCCTTAATTTTTTCTCTTGTATTTGGAGAGTTACGAACCTCTAAAGTTTTCCAGCTATCTAGGGCATGCTGTGCTTTTTCTGGAAGCATTTTAATTTTTGTAAAACTCTAAAAATAGTGTTATTATGTCCTTTATAATAATATCAAGCTCTCTTTAAATTTTCATGTAAATTTGAGTGGATATTTTGGGAGATTTTAATTTTCTTTAGTCTGTTGTCCTTATTGTAAAAATCTGCAAAAATCAGTATTTTATTTGGCTGCAAATTTTCAATATTTTGTGCATTTTTAAGTAGTATCCCATAAGGGATATTAAAGTGGTATTGGATCTGTTGTTCCTCCACTGTGTGGGTCACGTATCATAGTTTGGAAAGATCTCAATGTAGATTTTATGAAGAAAATGTTCACCAACATGGTGAAACAACAAGAAGGAAACAATGTCTACAAAAAGCTACTAACCTTTATTTGAGCTAGCTCACTCAAATTTAAATCAAAGAAAACTGGGACAATAAGGAAAATGGTGAGAAAATTGATAAAGGGCGCCAATTGAGGTGATTGATGAGGATTATTATTGGAGGAAATATCAATCTTTAAGTAAGGGTTTGAGATAAAATATTCCATTTACATATTATTGCATGATGAAGATTGGTAGCAAGCCCAAGCGAGGTCATCATATGTCGGTACTCGAATTATAAAATAACTCATTTGAAGAAGAAGAAGCTTTTAGTGAAAAATCTCAGAGAAGAAATTTGTATATGCAAGCAAGGAGGATGTAATGGAAACTCTTAAAACGTGTGAGGAATGGAATAGTAGAGCTAGAGCTACTAGGTTGATAGTGACTCAAGTAAGACAACACTTACAAGAGTTCAAGGAAACGATGAGGGAAATTGATGCAAGGAAGTCTACACCCACGAAAGAAGACTCTATGGAGCAGCTGGCACATGAGGAGGAGCCTCACATGGACACTTGTGTGGAATTGCACATTGTTGCAATTTCCAAACTAACAACTCATGATAAGCTGATTTATGAAGAATTTCAGCCCATTGTAGACCAAAATGCTTAGGATTTGTGGCAGAAAAGTCAAGTCATTTTGGAGACCAAGCTTGACAAGGATACTCCAAGGGATGGTGTTTTGGAGGTTTCTAAATCAGCAATAGAAGGTGAACCTTTTGATGATATTCTTTATAAGGAGGTTAGTAGTAGCATGGATTTATTTCATCATCTTCATCCTATATCATTACAACAGTTTTATCATGATGGTATTCAACCTATTGTTGATAAGAATGCTAAGAATTTGGTACATCAAATTCAATTCATCATGAAGACAAAGAGTGATGATCTTCTTTATGAGGAGATACAAGAGAAGCAAAGATGGAAGACCTTACATGATACAAGGGTTCATGGGCATTATAAGGTATGGGATCTGGTAATAGGTGGAAATTATCCAAAACTATAAATTCTAATTTTGAAAACTTTGTGACTGATTTCATAAGCAAAAGAAGGAATTCAAACATGTCTTTTGGGATTACAAGTGTTGGCAAGTATGATTTCTTCATTGGAGGCTCTCAGTGCAAGAAGGGAGAGTACCTCTCAAGGTACTAGTGTTGGTTTTCTTATTGCCAAAAAGGGTAAGAGAATATTCTTTAATCATCTTCAACATGCTAGACTATGGATAATAATAGTCATAATGAGAGGAGAAAATAGCAATATGAGACAACAGGATCAAAGACGTGAGAGTGGACATTCAAGGCAATGGCCTCCCCATTTTTCTGCCAGGCCTTTGGGGCATCATAAACCTTATTTCTTTAAGGATCCGGGAGTTCCACAGGTACAAGTAGCAAGTAGATATTTTGGATGAGGATTCTTGTTGGGAGAGGTACCAAACCTTGGTGAGGGCCTTCATAACAACATGCCATACCAAGAATATTGTAAAATGAAGATTAGCAGTAGACCCAAGAGAGATCATAAAATTTAGGTACTAGAGTTATAGAAGATATTGGGACAGATTTCCATTCCACACTTTGATGGTTCTAAGAAGTGTACTTGCACAATCTTGGGTTCTGGGGAAGTTGAAGACATCTCTGACTCGAACCCTATGTGTGAGGAAGATGCAATTAAGTTTGCAATCTTACATCTCGAGGGAGATGCTCATGATTGGTGGCATCATGGATTGATTACACATGGACACATACACATTACTACTTATGTAGAGTTTTCACGAGACCTGGGAGCAAATTTGATAGAGGGACCCTGACATGTATTTCAGGGAGTTAACTCATTTGAGACAAACCGGTCCCCTGGATCAGTATATCACATATTTTTAGAGATTATTAGTCATGGTACCTGATGTCATAGAGATGAGGTTGATTTCACTATTCGTAGGTTTGACAGATGCTCTCACTTGGGTTTGTAAAGGCATTTGAGCCTTCTTCTTTGCATGAGGCTATTAGGAAAGCTCGGGACTTGGAGTTATCCACTCCAAAGCTGAGGGCTCCACCTCATGCTCAGCAAAGGGAACCTCCATTTGGATCATGAAAAAATTTAGCAGAGGGAGCCTCCACCAAGGCAGGAGGTGGCTAAGAAGCCAATCATTTCCCGAGAGGACATAGATGAGTTGAGGCAAAAGAGACTATGTTTCGATTGCCACACACCTTGGGTTCCAGAGCATGATTGCAAAGGTAGAGGGAAGGCCCAATTCATTGAGGTCTTTGAGAAGAGTGAGGGTGACAGAGGTGAGGATTTCGAGATTCGTGAGATGGATGATGGAGATGGGGTTATGTTGGATAGTGTTGATGTGACGTGGGAGGAGGAGACTTTTCCTCAGGAGATTATAGCCACATTGTCTAGTACTCTGATGTACAAGGAATTTAGGATTAGAGGATTTTAGGCAGGTTAGCGAGTTGGGTACTCATTGATATTGGGGTAACCCACAACTATCTTGATGCCTCATTGGTTGAGAGGTAAGGATTACAAATAGAGGATTTTGAGGGCCTCAACAGGGTTGTAGCCAATGGAGAGTCTATGAGGTGCACACGGCCCGGGTTCCCCAAGTGAGAATCATGATGGGTAACTATACTGCTTACTAATGATAGCCACACAATTGGTATGGGAGTGACCAACATAGTGTTGGGAGTGCAGTGGCTTCACTCTCTTGGTGAGTTTCGGACTAACTTTCAGATGATGGAGCTGAAGTTTAAGTCCGAGGGTAGGAATGTGATTTTGAGGGGATTATCTACAGGAGCACCTATGGTGGTTATAGCTGAGGGGATGGAGAGGATGTTCTAGCATGGTGAGGAGTTTTATTATTGTGGATTGATGTGGAGTATGATGGATGTGGGTGTGGCCAGCAATGTCACACATGAGACTATTACTGAGATTGGGATTACAGAGTTCAGATCATCCAAGTTTATCATTATGTTGGTTATTTGAAGTTTTGGTAGACTGGAGACCTCATTTTCTTGTTGAGTACTCCAAGAACAGACACACTTGTGAGTTTTTGCATGGTCACATACAGGATGACAGCTACATATTGGAGGATGAGATGATCTTCTATCAAGGAAGATTGAGCCTTGTGTCAGATTCATGGTTGAGGATGGAGATATTGCGACATGTGCATTTTCCTTCCATGACTGGGCATTTGAGCTTCAATGAGACCTACAAGTTCATGTCAGAGAGGTTCATATGGCATAGGTTGAGGGAGGATATCCCCAACTTTATACAGGCATATATGGTTTGTCACTGTGACAAGTCAAAGCCTATGGGTTCATCATTTTTTGAATCGACATTGGATAACACTCCTATGTATTTTATTGCTTCTATGCCCGGTGAGCACTTCACCCACATGTTAGTTAGTGGAGAGATGAAATTGACTCATGGTTATTCAGTAGGTTCACATTCAGCGCAGGAGGTGGACTATGTGGAGTTGATATTGCCGGTTGACTATCTACTAGAGTCTTGGGACTTTTCCTCCACGGGACACATTGAGATACATTATGAGGAGCCTTTCTCTCACATGAGTGTAGGTCATGTGGGAGAGTTAGCACCATTTGTGTGTATACATGTTGTTTCACAGGTGGATTCAGGGGATTCTACGGGATCCAGAGTGAACTTTCATACCCAGGAGTTGATTGGAGAGGCAGTGAGTGATCACATGATGATAGCCTTGCATTGGCAGGGATTGGACAGATTGGAAATTTTGGTGTGGGTACTAGGGGAGAGTCGGTGTGGGCATCATACTACTTTAGGAGCAACATTGTTCTCTACATGGCATGGAGAGCATGATCACTACATGGGGTGTCTTGGTTACTTTGCATCACATCGATCATCAGTTGACTATAGGGTGAGGTGGAGAAACTTACGCATGGTATTCAACCTCTACAACATGATAGGATAATGCTTGGGGTCAAGAATTTCTCAAGAAGGGAGGACTGTAATGTCCCTTTTCTACACCAAAGGCCTAAGGGTCAAGTCGAGTCTAAGCCGTGGTCATACCCAAGGGGTTGTGGTGATGGGGGCTATTGAGAAGGGGTTGTGGACGCTGGGGGCTATTGAGAAGGGGCCGCATGGTACTAATATTCATGTTTGGCATTTGGGGGTAACTTTGGACCATGGTGACTTAAACAGGAAAAAAGTTACTTTTATTTTATTGGCCCCTCCATGGAAAAAAATGTGTCTAGGGTCTATTGGGGCTCTTTTGCCTTAGAGAAGTATATAAGGAGCTGGGGGAGAAAGGAAAATATTTTTTTTTGGAATAAATTTTATTGACCATTTATGTGTAACTATTGTTTGTGCATATGTATCTTGTGGATTAAAATCCCACATGGACCCTAGCTTGGGGTGAGAGACATGTCCCCCTAGCTAGCAGGGCATTCTTCGGTAGTGAGATATCTACACTAGCTTGTCATTTTGGAGCCGCTTTCGGGGTGTGTGACAGAGGATATTATCGAGGTTTCAGAGGATGGATTTTGAGGGTTTTGGGGGTCATTTGGGGAAGTTAACAGAGGGCTTTGGATCAGATTCAAGGCAGCCATTTGGGCTAGGCATGACAAAGCATGTCAAGGCGCCTCCATCATTTTCCGACCCCTTCCAAGCGGGGTGACTTGTAGCCTTTATTTGGAGGGTTTTCCAGTTGGTCTCCTTGGGATCTAAAGTTTGAAATTTCATTTCCTATACCTGTTAATGTTATTTCCAAAGACCCTTAATTTTTTTCTCTTTATTTGGAGAGTTACAAACCTCTAAATTTTCCAAATTTGCCTAGGACACGTTGTGCTTTTTTTACGGCAGCATTTTAATTTTTGTAAAACTCCAAAAATAGTGTTATTATGTCCTTTATAATAATATCAATATCTCTTTAAATTTTCATGTAAATTCGAGTGGATATTTTTGGAGATTTTAATTTTCTTTAGCCCGTTGTCCTTATTGTAAAAATCTGCAAAATCGTATTTTATTTGGCTACAAATTTTCATTACTTTGTGAATTTTTAAGTAGCATCCCATAAGGGATATTACAACGCATTGATGCTCTTCTATTCAAACTTAGGTATATGGAACTCAGCCAAGAAGGCATCACACAATGTGTTGAATCCACAATAGTATTAGTTGGGTCATACTAACTATACCAATTATGCGCACACCCTTACAAAGTATGTAGCAAACCGACTTGCCTTCCTCTCATGAGCTATGATTCCCATAGCACACCATAATATCTCACATATGTACAAATGTTCCATTACATCCTCAATGCCTCTATACTCTAGTAGGTGAAGATATATCTCATAATATACTTATTGTGGCTGGTGTTGACCATGTCCACTAGACCCAAAACTTGTATTACCTCCACCTCTAGAACCTCCAGATCCAAAAAAATCCTAAGCCTCCTGATCCTTCAACAATGGGCACCAGACTAGTGGATGTACTTCCTTACGTCCCAACCGTAGTACTAAACTAAAATCCCATAGTCTGTAAAGTTGTAGTACTTTCAGATGTGTTTCCAATGTTCTATGCACCCACACTTTGTCCCGATGATGCGCCAAAAAATACTCCTCCAATCGGTCCTCTAAACAACATAGATATTATCACTTGTGATGCCCTAGATGTTATCTCAAGAACATTAGTATTCAAAGTAAAATTATATCTACCTAAATACACTAGATTACCTACACTATCATTTTTATCAATAGTTACTTTTGGAACTCAAACATCGACTACAAGGGCTAGGTCACTAGGTGGGATCAGATGCACATATGCGGTCCTCAATATTTCTTCATTAGATGTGCTCTCATCAGAAGCCGATGGGATTCTCTACTATGATTTCCTAAGTTGGGGATAGCCTGATGCTCTAGCTCCATGTCTTCCATGTGACCTTTAAATCCTTCATGAGACATCATCCTCCTGTAACTCCATAAACTCCTCAATATCATGCTTCTTTGCTAATTCCCTCTCCCACACTTCATTATACTTAAGTTTCCTTTCTTCTCTCTACTTCTTTGCCGCAAGGTCCACCATCTTTCACCACACCTATTCTTATCCCTACGCGTAATGAGATATTTAGCTATCCATATGGAGGTTCTCTAAACTCAACACCACCATCAAGATTTTAATTGCTAAAGGGATAGCACGTAAGTAAGATCCTTTGGGCTTGCAAAACTCAAACTCAACAACTTCTAGACAAGAATACATTAACACAACATATTCCAAAGTATAACTACTCACAACACTAGCCCACTAATGATCTATAGCATGTGTCCAAGGTTCATCTGCATCAAAAAATCCAGATACTCTTCTTATGTCCAAGTCCTTGGTCTATAACTCCAACTCTTCTTTGATGCATACGCTGACAACCACTCAAATAACTTTTTTGGAAAACAACAGAATAATGTCTCATAGAATTCATGATAAATATGTTCTTCAACCCATGTGTGCACATTGAAATCAGGTCCATAACTATATATCTTTACAAACTTATCTTGTCCATCGATAACCCAATCTTCAATGGCCACAAGATTCAACCGATGTGCCATCATCATGCATCATTATGGTAAATAGTTTGAAAAGAGGTCTCGGCAACAAAACCAAAATATAGTCTTATTTTCTCACTAAAAACCCTAAACATGTTGGCTTATCACTCATAATAATCTGAGCGCTCAGGTACTAGGTCCCTTTTTTAATTTTCTTACCAAGATGTTAGCATGCATATTCATATTAACTAGATCTCAAAGTACATATCCCATTCTAACAATAATATCCATGAACTTGACTTGGAAACACACATAACAAAGAAAATACATATCACATAAAGATTAATACCAGATTTACCACATAATAACTAGTAACAAAGACATCAATAACCAGTAACCATCCACAATGATCCATCATATTAATCCACCATAAAACATAGTAGCTAAATACACCAAAATTATCAATACAAAGTCATGCACGCATCATACCAGTAGCATAACTTTGTCACAATCCAAGCACTAGTGATCATGATCTCAAATCCATGCAAATCAATACATATATATAGGGGTTGGGGACTTTCCCTTCACCACCCATGCACTCTCAAAATAGGTTGCATGCTTATAATAGCCATGCACTACTACAAAAGTAACTAAGGAAGCATGCAAGCTTCACCTAATAATAGATTATCTATAATTAACTCTAGATATAATCCTATTATTAGCTCAAAAGTATGCATGATTCTATAACTTCTTCTTGTTCCCAAAATATCTTGACATATCCATAGAGTCTTCTCATCCTTATCCAATGTGTGCTTATCACTCCATGTCTACTTTTATCCCGTAATATGCAAAAATGGTTAAGTTACAAACTTTGTCTTCCTAGTGCGAATATGCAGGGCACAACTTTGTCAAACTTTTACACCTCCTTCCTTCGTGCCACTATCAAATGTGCTCTTGATACTTAGTCATTATTTCACATGATCAACAGATGCATTTATTGATGGGTGGCTGGTAAGCAATATTTTTATAGATGCGGGTGTTGAGTTAAATGTGTTGACTTTGGATGCATGAAATTAGATGGCAAGACCACCATTGTAGCCATCTTAAAATTTTTGTTATATGGAAAAAAATATGAGGGATATTCCTATTGGGGTATTAAAGGATGATTCCACTACCATACAAGATGCAAAGTTTACTATAAACTTTGAGGTATTGGAGCCTTGTTGAGGAGACTACTTTCAAAGACTACTTGACAACCCTAATGTTATGTGAACAATGTAGGCCTACATTTTAACAAGGGGTGTATTAGATTGAATAATATGTATGAGCACATGACCATACCTTTGGATGAGGAAAAAACTGCACCATACATCGAGCCTTTGAGTGAAGAAAAGATGAATACTATTTATGTGTGCACGGTGCAAGACCCTCGGCACTATGGAACCATATAAGGAAGGCGTACTTCAAAGTGAGAATATTCATTGTCATTCAGCAATACTAGTAGTGTTACTTGTGATAATTGGGCCCATGAAATGTATGAGATGGTCGGGCATGAGATGAAGGGGAGAGTAACCAAAATGATTCGGTCGTGCATGGTCGTGCACATGGGAAAAGATCGATTACCTATATATACCGGTGAGGAAAATCCAATAATTATTCTTGCATGCTATGGAGAGAAAATGGCCAAATGAAGGTCATAGAAGTCATATGTTGGTTTATACTTTGTACATAATAACAACGCACTAGTGGGAAACACATAGAGATAACTTGTTGGGTGGCAAGAAGTGAGAATCACCTTTTCAACAAGGTTCACTCGGAACAATTTGCCTACACTTATCTATGAGTATTATGGGAAGAATCTTGCTTTGGTACACATTTATAATTGTGAGAGAAAATGGGCACAAGGTTAGGAGGCTTACCACCTTCTCTATGGGTGCATAATTTATATTCCACTTTACGTGGATGTGCATGTGCATGCTAAGCTTAAATAAGAGACTGTAAGTTGATGAGATATGACTGAAGGTATGGTACATACATTTGATTATTTTTCTAATTAACCTCCAATCTATGAAGCCTTGCACATCATAAAGTTCATCACATTGAGGGATATCGTGAAAGCATAGGGGTCATTCTTAGTTACTTTGAGAACCTTTTCTCAAAGAACGCATGGATATAATGGAGATACAATAGATGTAAATGGGTCACGCCCTGGAGAAAGAAAGAGAAAGGCAAGATGGTATACCTCATTAATGATAAAGACATGGAGAATTTGGAGATTATTCATACATAAGGTACATGTGAAGTAATGGACACTGCAGATGAAAATGAATGTGTGTACCATGCTACCATGAAGACAGAGAAGGTAAACATCAAGATCGAGAATGCACCCAAGGATGCCATTATTGGTGATTACTGGTCAAAGCATGAGGTAGTGAAGATCATTGAGATCTTTCTTGAATTCTAGGATTTTTTCCCATGAGGTTACCATGAGTTGAAAGGAGTACACCATTCATTGGGAGAGATGAATATTAAGATGAAAGAAGGCACATGTCTAATCTGGAAGAGACCTTACAGAATGAATTTGAACTTGTGCATGAGGATCAAGGAAGAAATAAATAAAATGTTTATTTTTGGGATCATTGAACCCATTGAGGAATCTGAGTGGGTTAGCCCCATGGTTATCAATATCAAGAAGGATGGGTGGATCATGACCTATGTAGATTATACTGAGCCTAATGCATCATCTGTTACAGATCCTTTTCCTATGCATTCACAAAATAAATCCTTGAGGGATTTACAAGGTGTGAGATTTACTCCTTCACTAATGGGTTTTCAGGCTATCATCAGATTGCATTGTGCGTGAGGACCAAGAAAATACTACCTTCTCCACTAAATGGGGAAGCTTTGCATATATTGTTGGACCGTTTGGATTGAATAATGCACCTATTATATTCTCGTGCATTATTATGTATGTTGTTCATGATTTCATCCACAAGTTCTTAACAGTTTATCTTGATGATTAGACTGTTTATGGCTTGGTTAAGGATCACTATGATAATCTAAGGCTGATGTTTGAGAGATGCAGGAAACTGAGCATTTATCTTAACATTAATAAGTGTATTTTTGCTACACCTTTTGGCACTTTTCTTGGGCACATCATTTGCAAGGATGGGTTGTTGGTATATCCAGAAAAGATAGCAATAATTTTGGGATTAGAAGAACCTACCAACCAAAGTGAAGTGTGCATATTTTTGGGGCATACTGGTTACTACAAAAAAATTATCAAAGGATATGCAAAGATTTTGGACCCCTGGAAGAATTTATCAAGGCTAAAGGAAAATATTAATGGGGCGACGTGTAATAGTAGGCATTTGAAAAACTGAAGGATAAGCTTACCACTAAACCAATCTTATGCTTTCCTTCATGGAACAAACCTTTCTATATACATGTTGATTCCTTTGGTATGGATATTGCAGCAATTTTGGTGTAACCTATAGAGGGTAATATAGAACATCCCATATGTTTTGTAAGCAGAAAGTTAACACCAGCAAAGTAGAATTATACTACAACAGAGTGTGAGGCATTTTCTATGATCTATGCACTTCATAAATTTTGACAAGTAGTTGTTGGCCACTCAATTCATCTTTTATATAGACCATATGGCATTAAAATATTTGATCAATAAACTTGTTTTGCAAGGGCACATCTGTCGGTGGATACTTATTTATAATAAATTTGATTTCACATTTGTTGTAAAGCTAGGCATGAGCAACTTGGGAACTAATTCTTTGTTAAGAATTAATTTTGGGAGGATGCATAGAGTATTGAGGAAACAATGCATGATGTGAAACTATTTAGGTTGAATCGTGCACCCAGTAGATTTGGAGGACAATAATATTTTAGTGCAATCTTTGGACTTGTGCTCGAGGGGATGAAAACATTAGAAAAATAACAGATGGCTATACGCGCAATGCCATATCATTTTATTGGAGGATATTTGTATAAAATGGGTTACAACGAGGTCTTGTGTTGGTGTGTTCTAGAACATGAGCGTGAAGAAATTATGGAGGAATCTCATGGAGGTATCGGGATGACATTATGCAAGGATGCCACTACACATAAGATCCTTTTAGGGGTCTTTTGTGGGAGACTTTGTATAAGGATAATAAAGTGTTTATTAAAGCATGTGATCATTTTAAAAGAGTTAGAAAGCCTAAACATAGGGATGAGATACCCTTGAGGCCTATTGTGAGTGCAAAACCTTTTGTGAAGTGGGTTGTTGATTTTGTAGGGCTTGTTGCACCACCCACGCACAGGATCAAGTGCATTACATAATTACATGTATAAATTATTTGACTAGGTGGGTTGAGGTTGCATCTATGAAGGATTCGACTTCAGCCACAATAGTGAGGGTCCTTTGGGAAAACATCATTGGATGGTACAGTTGTCCCTTAAGCTTGACAAGTGATAAAGGAACTTATTTCTTAAATGAGACAATAAAAATTTGTCTAGCATAATTTATGGTGGCACATCATAAAACCACCCTTTTTGGTCATTGTGTGTTTGTGTTGTCATTAATGTTAACTCCATTGATGTAAAATGGTTTCATGGTGTCATGTGAGTCCCCATATGATGTTATTCAAGTGTGTAAGTATGAAGTTTGATAGGTAGTGTCGATTTTTGGTGAGTTCGGTGTTGTCTGGTGCATGGTCTATGGTGAGTCACCTGGTTGGGATCTCTTGATTTGGTTAGAGTGTTTCATGAGGTCATACATATTCCATGTGATGTGTAATCAGTTTACATGGGTCTCTATGAGGTCAAGACGGTCGCAGTAATGATGTTTAATGTTGAGTTAGGTCATTCCATGCTTGTTTCTTACCTTGGACATGTAAAATGAAGTGGAGATTAGATATTTGGACCAAATAAGTCATAACCAATCATGATAGAATCATGATGATAGTTCATATGAGGTTTTTGATGAGTTTTAGGTCATTTTCTAGAGGTTTGGTGGTGTTTCAGGGTCCTTTGGAAGCAAGCAAATGAGAAACAAATATGATATCATAGGAAATGAGATTGTCTAGAGATTTTGAGACATATCTAGACTAGATGGTGAGCACGTACTATTAGATCAGGTTTTCATGATGCTTTATGACAAATTTTAAATCATTATGAATAATATATTTGAAGATATGCATGTTTTGGTGAAACCAAGTAAGTTACATTGTGATTTTAAGAAAACGTTAGACCTTCCGATGCTCATTGTGAATTGTACTATTTACATGGGGACCTAATCTATTTGGCATAGCTTTTAAGTTCATCTATGAATCTTTCATGAAAATAATGAGGTGGTTTGATCATCACATTTTTATGAACAATCATTAAGAAGCTAAAGTAGTTTGAAACCCTAGTTTAACCCTAGCTAGAAGTAGCTTACATAAGAAGAGGTATATTAAGCCTATTCTCGATTGTTTTTCAAATTTTATGATTTTATGTTGAAGAGGAATCCTCTATATTTCTAGAAATGTAAGATAGAGCATGTGGTATTATGTGGGCTCCACCTAAAAAGGCTTATTTATGAAGATTTTAAGTTTAAGGTAAGATGTTCCAAAGGAGTTGCAAAATAAATTGATATTGTTTTTTATACCAAGATTTTTTATTTGTGTCTATTAAGGTTTCATATCATGATTGTGATGAGAAATTGTAAAGTGTGCCTATTTTCGAGAAGACTAGTTTTGGGGTAGTTTAGAGTAGCTTTTAGTAAAATTGAGATTGCAGGAGCTACATGGGGAGTTAAGAATCAATTAAAGTTGTATTGCGATTCTATTTCAGATATATTTCTAATGGCATATCAACCTTGATGATTGGAAAAATTATGAAAAAATTATCAACTTTTCTTTGAGGCTCAATTTTGGAGGATGTTCATTCTAGT
Source organism: Taxus wallichiana var. yunnanensis (assembly GCA_018340775.1). Classification (NCBI taxonomy): domain Eukaryota; kingdom Viridiplantae; phylum Streptophyta; class Pinopsida; order Cupressales; family Taxaceae; genus Taxus; species Taxus wallichiana. The sequence continues at coordinate 788,233,729 of CM031242.1, forward strand.
AGGGTGCCAAGTGACTTAATGAGGTAAGTGATGATTTCTGAGTTCTTCATGATTTTTGAAGGTTTTTATGGATTATACATCATGTTTAAGTATGTTCCATTTTTTTTAAGCTTGGAAGTGGTTTTTTGGTGTGATGGAATATGTTGGGCTAGTTAGATCTTGAGTCCAAGAAAGGATAAAAATTAGTTTGTAGAGATATGTTTGGTTGAAGGCCTACCACTTTGAGCTGGAAGGAGTTATTATAAGTTATGGAAATCTAATTAATATATATTTCTAATGAGATGTGGATTGTCTCGTGATGATGTGTTTTATTCGAGTCATTCAAAGTCAATTTGTGAATATGTTTGTAGTTGCATTTTCAAGACAAGGTTGTTCTTGTTTAAAGATTGAGTTGTTTGGTACATGATATGGTTTATTTGAAGGTTTATATAACCTGTTAATTTAATAGGGATGAATTTTTAATCCAATGCATCCATTTGGAGGTCTTTAATGTATCATAAATGGTGTAAAATAGTTGAGTTTGCAAAACAAGTTTTTGGGCAATTTAATTTGGTGAAGATAAAATTTGTTGTGGTTTGAACTAGTGGATGTTTCATGTGTTCTAAATTGCATAGTGGTGTTTTACAAGAATTTTTATTTCCATTTATTGGTCACATTCCATATTTTAGGTTTTCTTGGGTGATCTTGAGGCTCAAAGGTGAAGACAGGGTGCTGGAAATAGGTGTTTTGTGAAGGTAATGAGCCAGTGGGCCCATTAAATGAAATAATATGATTGTTTCATGTAAATTTTTACCATGGTTGATGTTTAAATTATATATTACTCATGTTTGATGAATATGGGATCTTGAATAAGCATATTTTTACATGAGTGGATTTTTCTCATTCCAATGGTAGGGTTTTGAGGATTTTTAGTGTATGATAAATGGTTTTGGATAGCTTGAGCTACTTGGGTCATATGTGATTTTGTTATGATTTTTGGGATTTTTGAAGATGAATTGGTCAAATTAGTCATGAGGGAAAAATATCTCTCATGTTTGGATGAAGAGAATGTTATAAATCTAGTGTTTAAATTCATTTTTGAACTAGTGCTCTTGGAGGGAAAAGTGTGACCTAGAGGAGAGTTATTTGCAGGTGTGTGTGCTTAATTTTGTAACGCCCCATTTTTACACACAAAAACAACGGTAAAAATACCGGGATAATTTTTTTTTGACTTACATTGCTCACTACACAACGCCATAAGGGCTCTAAGTAAAGAATACTCAAAGTTGCGCACGACACTTACAAATCATCAACTCACATGACACATGACCACATCATCAACATGTCATGCCACACTTTCCCAATAAATGAAAATTAGCAATGACCCAACCACAAGAAAAGGACTCAAGGATTGGTAACCCACAACACATAATTTATTTAATTTCATTTTAGTTACGATCAACATTCCAAGAACATTAGTGTGCAAGGAAAACTTTATCCTTTTTCCATCTATAGATTCTTAAGTTCATTCCACAATTAATTTACAGTTTGACCATTTTAAGTTGGCCTTTTTATCCTTTACGAAAATTTCCATAACTTACATACTTATTTGGCATAATTCAAATTGCATATAAAGTGCTTAATTATCTTGTTCTTATGTTAAGAATATTCTTCTCGAACATTTATTCAATGTCTACCTTTTACCCTTACAACTCAAGTGAATCCGAATTGATGTCCATAAGGAAATATTAGGATTTAAGGGAGATTTAGATACAAGATAGCTTTTTTCCCAAAAACATTCTTCGATCACGGTATAGTTATTTCCCTACAATAGTTATTCTAGTTCAATGACTTGTGGAATTCCATTTTGATTTATATATATACATATCTTTTGTTTCTCGAAGTTTGATCACACCAAGCCAATTCATATTTTTTTGATACACATGAAACTATTTAATTGAGTTATAAGGACTTCAAGAATGGCATTATTCCTAACCTCAAATCTCATTTTTTTACTCTTCTATGCTTTAATTTTTTTTTCATCACATTAAGGTCTCATTATTACCATCGCATTATAACAAAAGAGTTATGAAAGTACTTTTCTGACATCTTAAAGAAGTACATGGTTAGAAGCATTATAAACTACACATGAACCACAAGTGATTTGTGTTCAAGGTAGGGTCCCATTTTTCTACCTTTCACGATTCCACATGTGAAATATTATTTATTTCTTAATGTCATAAACGGACCTAACAAGGTATTACGGAACAAGATTTTGGTTTCTTGGGTTCTCTAAAGTCAACATCTTTCAAAACAATTTTTTTTTGCAAAGAGTTACTTATAATTTTCTATCCACATGTTAACCACCAAATCAACTAAGGTTAAGCTTAATTCCAATTTTCACCCAGGGATTTAATCCCTATTATAGATTTGATTAAGGTTAAAATGTATTTACTCTATAAACCCTTCGTGAGAGTTCAAGGCACTATATTGTCACAAGCCAAAGATAAGACATTTAGCTGCGAGGGACTAAAGAGTTCACTAACAAGAATGCAAGACATAGAACAACTATATCACGATCTCCATTTATGTCATCTGAATCCAACAGGGATTTCATTCGATGAAGAAATTTAATTTTAAATCTATCTTCGGAAGACAAGGTAGTCCACTAGGATATGAAGGAAGAGATAGCTCTACTTACTCCAAATAAATTTTGATTTGTCCACTCTATCAGATAGGTTTATGAAAATGTCACTAAACATACCGACTAAGACGATAAACCCATTCTTGGGCTCTTGTTTACTCAAACTAGGAGGTTCCATCGAGTGCAGAGTTTAAGTTCATTCTATGGTTTTCAATGTCTTCTACGGTAAGGAGTATCACACATGAAAACAAGTTATGCTCCAATATTATACAAGGGTAGAACATTCGATTAAATCTCTTTATTACATTTACAAGTTAAGAATGCACAAGATGACTCATTAATCACTTATTGAACATTGAATATGACCTACATTATTCATTTATATTATATATATATATCAACCTTTTTACCATGTGTACTATGAATCAAATTGAACCTATGATTAAATACACATTTCCTAGATATGCTTAAAAACTAGCATCTCATACATATTAGCAAATTATCAAATATAACCTTCTGTAACATGAGACTACATTATACATATATTCATTTTACAATGAACTATATAAATTACAATGATAATTAATGAATTACACATCGCCTTTTCACCATCATTCTTGCATCCTGCAAAACCACGTGAGCATGAAATCAACAATAAATCACTGGCATGGCATCCACCCTAATCTAACATAAATAACATTTCTCAGTTTCCCATTTACATATGATAATAATTACAATTTGTAATCGAAATAAAAGGTTTAGAGGCATGTACACATTACATTTCATTTCACTTCATTTCGTAACCTAGAGAGAGAAAGAGAGGGAAGAGAGAGAAAACACCATTTTGTCAAAAGTTCTATTTCACACAAAAGTTACACTATAGAGTTTTTTTAAATGGTTATTTACATGTGTCAAAAGTTTCCACGATGGTTCGGAAACCCGACGAGGGTCTCACAACTTTCTAATTTTACTTTTTCTTGCTAACTACAAAAACATTCAAAATGGGCTCGGGGGCTAAGAAACCACTTTCAAACGTGGTCTTCTCGGGGAGAAAACACACCACAATTACATTTATACGTGTCCACTTATATACCAAGAGTTCATAGCAACTGAAACAATTTGGAACTAGCAAACGGTTTACGTTTGGCAGCTAGTTTTTCGGGGCCACTAGTCATAATTGTCCCAGTTGCAAATGAACAAAAGTTAGCTCGAGGGCTCAGAAAACTACGTCCAAAACTGATGTTTGATGGATGAACGTGCAACGAGAAACTTCCTACAAGTTCCCTATATAATAAGAATTCATTAGAGTTGATGGGCTGAGAATTAGAAAACCAATTTCAAATGGCGACAAATTTTCTGGAGTGACAAGTCGTAATTGGTCCAATTTGACCTCGTCAAACTATGACTGGAGGCCCACAAAATGGCTTTGCCAAACTATACAGAAAAGTGTTTTTCCCTAAACTGAATGTTCCATGTAATTGTCTAGTAAGAACACTAGAGGTTTGCAAAAATGGATAATAATTTCTCTATCCAGGTTTCAAATGGCGGTTCAAAACGAAAGCCAACTTTATAGTTTTAGTAGCTTCTTACAACTACAAAATGGTGTAACATTGCTCCCAATATGGCATCAAAAATATCACAAATTTTCATTTGGGGTCAAACCAAAGGTTAAGGTGGCTCCTCACATAACCAGGTACATGAATGAAGCTTAACATCCCATTTTTGGAGTTATGAAGGGTACTTAACGAGTCTCTAAAAATGCAAAATTATCTATTTAAATAGGGAGATGGTCAACATTTTTATTGGGAGTCAATTTCGTCTTGTCGATAAAACAATATTGAAAGCGATCTAGTTGGGTAGGAATTTTTCTAAATCACCTCGTAAAGAGGTTTGAAGCTCATGGTTTAATACAAAAGGGTTATTTTGATTTCGTGAGTTACGACATGACATTTTATTATTTTCAACAAGTTAATATAAAACAATTAAATGTATTATAATCCTAATATTTAAAAATCATATAAAGTTGCAAATGAAAAAATACTAAAGTACGAGAGTTATGAAAGATAAGGGGAGATGAACCATGCCTGGAGGGGTGAAGCTGGTCAAACCTGCAGGATTTGGTTCAACATCTCACTTGGGCATTTCATCAAACAGTTCATGAGCATCCATAGCTCCACCATTTTGCATACACGTCTATCATAAAATTTGTAACTACAGATTTGAAACCATTCCTCTACTCTTTATACTTTGAAGGATGTCCATAATGTGTTCCATAACTCACATCTAGCACAAGACGGGAGATGCTAGCAAAGGTTATGGAATCTGGCTTTAGATCTGCCAGTTACAGTTTCTCAGAAGTTTCTAAAGCCTTTTCAAAAAACCCATTTTGTGTACATCCTGTTATCCAAAATGTGCCCCGCTCATTTTTGTGGCTAACTCCTCTCATTTTTTTCCTCTCTTGTGCCTCAGTCATAATATTTTTTTTCAAAGTGCACTCAAAACCTTCGGAAATGACACCGTTAGATAGAGCTCTTTCTCACTTTCCAGAAAGGTAAAGTTTTCCTCCTAACTCCATGTATTTTTGAAGTTATAGCTGGCGGAGTTTTTGGAAAAAATTTCCTCCGAAAGGCCCGTGGCTAATGAGATTCCGCCACATGGCACCTAGAGTGGCGGAGTGCGGGGAAATTTTGGAAAATTTTCCAAATGACCAAAAAGGTGCAAAATTCAAATTTTTGCCCGCCAACCCGATTTGGCCCCTGTTTTGCCCTAAAACTTCAAATGGCCATATCTTTCGATCCAGATCTGGTTTTTCATGTTCTTTATATCAATGGAAAGATGGTAAAATTATCTACAAGATTCTAGGGTAATTTTTACATTTTGATAGATTTTGAGAGAGAAAATTGAAAAATGCCTTTGGCACGTGGTCATGGACAGAAATGACGTTTCAACCACCATTTTTAATGAAGAATGGCTCACATTCTCTCCCAACATGGCTAAAAATGTCAGGGGATGGGTCTGTAAGGATGACCATGTTGTTTTGAATGTGTTTTGGTCAATGGTTGAATCCCTTCCACGTTTTCCCGTGTTTCTCTCTCCTGGGATCATCCCTTGCACTATAAAAGCCAAATTTGGCTCATTTTCAAAGGGTTGAACATTTTTGTGTATTGCAGGTCCCCTTTCTCACCTTGGAAGTGATTTTGGTGGAATATTAGACCTTTTCTAATAACTTCAACTCATTTTTTCCTCCCAGGTGTTGTAATGCAAGTGATTTTGATGTTAAAATAACAATACAGGCCCTGTGATTAATTTTTCATCCTCTGCTGGTGTTGTTTGACTAATTTCTAATTCTTCATTATAGTTATCAGTTTGTGCATGTTGTTTTGTTACATTTTATGAATTGTGTCAATCTGCAGAAGTGAGAAATTCTCACCACTCCTTTGGTGCATCACATATTAGCATTAGTTTTAGTTTATTTGCATTCTCTATCTTTGTCTCCTTTGGAATTTAGAGTAGGAATTAGGAATTTAAACCTCTGCAACTTGTAAGTGATAAATCTAATCAGAGGAGTTGAGGAACCACCTCTAATCTGGAGATTCCTTTCCCATTTTACAAGTCCCACACTTGGGGAGAGGATTCAATGTTGTGCAATCACACTGGATGTCTAAAATATCAAACTAGAAATCTGATCAACATCCAGGGGTGCTGCTGATTTGCAACAATAGTTTTGGCACGCCCGATGGGACCTTAGAGGTCTTCATCTTCATTGCAACAAAATTTATGTGCATTTGTTGTAAGTTTCTTGCTTTAAAAGAGCTATAAATTGCACATCTGGCGACTCCAAGGAAGAAGAATCAGCTGGTTTTAGCAGTGCAGACCTGAAAACTCATGAGAAGAATCAACACAAGGTCAAGAGCTGGAGAGGAAGAGGTGTTGTTTGAATATCTATAGTTATCTCCAAGAATAAGGCAAAGTGGGAGGAGAATCCAAAGGTCTCCATCTCCACCAAACAGAACTCTCTCAACTCCTCCACTTGGTAGGCCTTTCATTCAATCAACAAGGGTTCTAAGGCCAATCAGAATGGCACAAAACAACCCCTATGTCAATTTCACTGGCAGCAGCCCACTTGCTCTCAATGCAAAAATCCAATCCCGATTCTGCACAAAGATTGAAGAAAATTCCATACTTCACTAGAGAAAATCGACCTCACTCCGGTGATCATGTTAAGGATATTGCTAACATTTGTGCAATCCATGAGATCAATGAGATGCAAGATTCTTTGTCAAACCGCTAGCATCTTCATTCAAAGGGAAAGCTTTGCAATGGTTCAGGAGTCTTGCCTCAGTTCTATTCAAAATTGGAATCAGCTAAGTATAGCCCTCCATGAGCAGTTTGGGGAAAAGGGAGACAACTTGTCCCTTTGGAGTAAGCCGATAACTATCAAAAGAGCTCCCAATGAGCAATTGACTGATTTTAACTTCAGATTTCAAAGGACTTGGGAGAGAATTCCAGTGGCAAAAGCAACAAAGAAGGTGCTTTTCTTTATTACCTTAAAGCTTTAAATTCTGATATTTCTATGTTAATTCAGTCCATGGGAGGCACAACTATCCCCATTGCTTATAGCATTGCCATTAGAGCTGAAATTTTTGATTCAAGCTGGCAAGCTAGCTCCTAGGCCTCCAATGCCATTATTTCCAAGTTTAGAGAGCCCAAGTACTAGCCAAGTGCCTAATTTAGCTTCTATTCCCGCTCCTAGAAATCGGGAATTCAAGTGAAGCTTCCACTTCATCTTCTAGTGCCTCAAATGAACTTCAAGAAGTCATGAAGTAATTACAAAATCTAGGTAATGAGCTGGTTACACTCAAAAGGCAGCGAGCTCAAGGTTTTAGACCTTCCTTCCAGCCTCAAGCTCACCTAACAGTAGCCATATCAACCTCATAGACCACCCAATCCATCTGCAAATCTAAATCAAGCAAGGCCTCCCGCCAATGACCATTTCAGCCCTATAATCCCAATGCTACATCTCGCATCTAAAGCATTAGTGCCAATACAAAACAATATAGCTCAAGAGTATGATTGGTGTTTCCCATGCAATGAACCTCATAACCATCCATGTGCTTCAAATGGTGCCTTGAATCAAGAATTAATGGTGACAACAATGGTGTGGAGGGTGAAGGTAGTCAAGGAAATAACCAAAGCAACAAGAAACATTCCAACAAAGAATCAGCTCCAAATGATACCACACTTGTAAACTGGCAGGCAGAAGATTTTTGTGGCATGAATCAAACGATTTCCCAAAGTGTTGCAGCCAACACAAGGTCAAAGAGAAGAAATTTGGGTGAAGAACAGCCATTGGCCCCAAGTAATTCATGACCTTCTGTCACTCCACAAACTATTGGCAAACAAAATGCAATCCCAAGCATGCAAGGATTGCCTAAAACAGCCCCTAGGCCAACCCAAATGCCAGTTGTTGCTGCCCATGTGCAAGGAATGAATGTGCAAGGCAAAGGGACAGCAGAGGGATACTTCATCTCCATTCAGTATCATTGATCAAATGAAGAAGACAAATGTAAACATATCAATGTGGGAATCACTATCTATCCCAGGCCAAAGAGATTTGCTACAAGCTGCCATGAAGGACTGGTCAACTTCAAATCAGCAAGTCCAAATGCAAGAGAAGGTGCTCACAAATGTTTCCCAGCCTGAGGGGAATCATGGAGGACAGCAAGGTAAAATATTGAATCCCCTCCATTCTATGTTTCATTGATCATTGGGAACCAATTAGTACACAATGCATGATTGATTTTGGGGCAAGTAGTTCAAGTAATGCCCAAGCAAATACCGATCGGGTTGGGAATTCAAGATGAAACCATATCCAAAGGGGTGGTACAATTGGATGGGACAGTAGTAACAATAGTTGAGTGATTAAAACTTGAGTCTTACTTTGCATGCCTATCCCAACATGGTTGTTTTGCAAGATGTCTCAAAGAATAGACCTTCCACCACTCTTTGCCCTATGTTTGTCAAGGGATTTCACAAACCTAAGATCGAGGTTACTTATTCCGCTGATTGGTCACACATGTTGTTCGTAACAAGATATGGAACCATAGCCACAATCAGGTCTAAACCTATTGCAAACTTTCACATTGAGCCTTACACTCTAAGTCAAATCAATACCAATTGTTCAGCATTTGATCAAGAAGATTATCCAAGCACTGATGAAGCTGACACCAAGGTAGGAAGCATCCCATATTTGACTCTTGATGAATGGGCAAGCAAGGTGCATGCTTTTGATCCTTATCAAGAAATAGAAGAATATGAGTTAGAGATTCTATTGCATGCATGAAGAAAATCAGCCTATTCCTAAGATCACCAAGCCGGACCACAAGGATGACAATGAGGTATGGCGCTTGTTTTTTGATGGATCAAGGAGTAGACAAGGTGCGGGAGGGGAGCCATGCTGGTTTCACCTCAAGGAGTTAAGTATTATTCAACTTTTAGATTTCAGTTTGCATGCTCTAACAACACTGCTGAATATGAAGCCTTGGTGCAAGGACTGCATTGGGCAATCAAGAGAGGGATAAAGAACTTGCAAGTCTTTGGTGACAGTGAGTTGATTGTCAACCAAGTTAAGGGGCAGCATGCTGTCAAGAATAATCTGCTCAAGTGCTACAAGAACAGGGTGTGGGACCTCATTGAAGATTTTGAGGGCTTTAGCATAAAATCCATTCCTAGAAAAGAGAACCAAGCTGCTGACAGGCTTGCAGCAGTTGGGGCAGCCTTTGACGTTGTGGAGAGCATTCAAAAGGACAAGGTATAGCCAAACATCCATGTGATTGTGAGGCCTTCAGTACCAAACAACAATGTAAGTTGGAAAGTATTTGAAAATGATCAGCAAATCATCCATTTATTGCAAGAAGAGGCTGAGTTCTCAACCAAAAATTAGGAAAAGTTGGAGCAGAAGATGGTGACCAAGGGCGGTGAGAACCAACAAACTACCAAAGGGGCTTATTACTTTGGAGTCCATTTTCAATCCTAATGATCAGTTTAGGAAGGAGAAAGCAAACATCCAAGTGAAGGAAGAAGATTCAGTGTCCATCTCAGTAGGAGAAGGCAAATCACTCCAAGTTGGCAAGATGACAACTGAGCAAGAAAGGTATGAGTTCATACAACTTTGTCAAGAATTCTCGATGTGTTTGCTTGGAGCTATGAAGATTTGAAAGGTTTCAATCCCGAGTTAGCTCAACATACCATTGAATTGGATCCAAATACTAAGCCCATCAGGTAGAAACAAAGGCCAGTCAACCCCCACATGGAGCCTCTCATGAGAAAAGAATTGAATAAGTTGATAGAATCAAGAATCATATTCCCTATCAAGCATTCTAGTTGGGTTGCCAACTTGGTTCCAGTAAGAAAGAAGAGTGGGGAAATCAGATTGTGTGTTGACTTCAGAGATTTGAATAGAGCATCTCTCAAGGATCATTATCCACTTCCTTCCATGGAGTAGATTTTACAAGTTGTTGCTGGCTCCAAGAGGTTTTCACTACTTGATGGCTATTTAGGGTATAATCAGATTATGGTGAAGGAAGAAGATCAGTTCAAGACAGCCTTTACAACTAAATGGGGAACTTATGCATACAGGAAAATGCCATTTGGGCTGTCCAACTCGGAGCTACCTTCCAAAGAGCAATGGACATGGCGTTCAAAGGTTTGATTAACAATATTGTACTGATATATTTGATGATATCATTGTTTTTTCAAAAAATACAGTAGACCACCTCTTTCATTTGAGACAAGTGTTCCAAAGGTGTAGAAGATTTGGAGTCTCCTTGAATCCTAAAAAGTGTGTTTTTCTAGCCCATGAAAGAAATCTCCTTGGCCACATTGTCTCCAAAGAAGGATTAGCAATTGATCCGTAAAGAGTCAAAGCCATAAGAGCACCGCCATTGCGCAAGCCACAAGAAGGCCCTTCAAAGTTTCTTGGGAAGAATAAATTTTTTTCGAGGTTTGTCCCAAATTTTGCAGCCCTTGTCGACCTATCACCAAGATGCTAAAGAAAATCATGGCTTTCAAATGGATAACAGAAGGAAAGTAAAGTTTTGAAGCAATCAAAGAAGCCATCTCTCAAGCCCTAACTCTCATCAACCCGGATTTCTCCAAGGATTTCATCCTCTATGCGTTTGGAGGTGATGATACTATTTCTGCAATTTTGGTACAGCAGAATAAAGACAATGATGAGCAGCCAATTCCTTTCTTCAGCCAAATCCGGAGGACTATGAGGTGAGATATTCTTTCATTGAGAAGCATGTTCTTACAGTAATCAGGAGCTTGAAGAAATTCAAGCATCTAGTTTCAAACAATAAGGTCCAATTGTTGGTTTCTCATGCGGGAGTTAAAGACTTCCTCCTCAACAAAGACTTGAATGAAAAGAGAGCAGGTTGGATTACTCGTGTCATGGAGTATGACATAGAGATCAAGGTCACCAAGTTGGTCAGAGGAAAAGGATTGTGTGAGCAGCTGATTTTGAGCAAACAAAAGGAAGCATGCAATGAGAAAGAGACTATTTTGAAGTTGCAAGACAGCCATGAGCAAGGAAGCACTCAAGAGGAAAATAATGGTGTCCCCACTCCTTGCTAGACCCAAAGTATAATGCACTTCCTAAGCACAGGCCTATGCCCTCCAGAGATGAACAAGACCCAAAGAAGACACTTTGATTGTAGGCTGTCCCATATGCCCTTATTGATGGTGTCTTGTTCAAAAGAGATGTGAATGGAGTATTGCTGAGATGCATTGGTACAAATTAGATTCATAGGATGTTGGAAGAGTTCCATGGTGGACGGTTGGTGGTCATTTTGCACCAAGAGTGACAGCTCTAAAGATCATGAGGGCTGGCTATTATTGGCCCAAGATTTTCAATGATTTTATGCATGGATCAAGAGGTGCAAGAATTGTGCATTCTTCACAGTAAAGAGAGGCTAGCTGCCCTTCCATTGCATCAATTTCAGTTGACCAGCCATTCATGCAATGGGGTTTAGACTTCATTGGAGTCATTAATCCCAATTCAATCCAAGGGCACAAGTGGATTTTAACACCACAGCATTACTTCACCAAGTGGATCAAGCAAGAGAGCACTCAAGGAAGCAAATGAATCTAGCATCCTAGACTTCTATGAGGGAATAGCAACCAGATTTGGTGTACCTGCTACAATAATATCAGATAATGCATTGGCATTCATTAGGTCCAAGGTGACTGAATGGGCTGTCAAGAACGGGATCTACCTAAGTACTTCATCAAACTATTACCCAGGGTAATGGCCAGGCTGAATCTACAAACAAGAACTTGTTGAGGATCATTAAGAGGACTCTTGATGAAAATCAGAGGTCTTGGCATACTAAATTGAAATCAGCTTTATGGGCTGATAGGATAACTCCTAAAAGATCTACAGGTAACTCTCCATTCTAGGATTGTTTATGGGAGAGAGGTAATTTTTCCCATATCACTTGAGTTGCCAACATTGGAACTCATGAAACAATTAGAGTTGTTGGATTTTGAGCCCATGGAAGTCGGATATGCAGTAATTGATGGAGCTCAAGAAATCAGAAATCAGGCATCCCAAGCAATGGAGAAGGATCAAGCTTTGATAAAGAAGACCTTTGATAGAAAGGCCAAGAACAGATCCTTCCAAGTTGGAAATCTAGTGTTAAAATGGGATGCGGATAGATCAAAACCAGGAAGGCCTTCAAAATTTGATGTCATTTGGAGTGGCCCATACATGGTCACAAAGTGTAAGGACAACAATGCTTTCCAGTTGTCTTCATTGGATGGCGAAGAACTGCAGATTCCAGTCAATGGAATCCATCTAAAGCATTATCAAGCATCGAAGGAAATGCTTCACCCTATACATATTAGTTTAGGTTTTTCATTCCTCCAAGTGCTTGTGCACATTGTTTTGCTGTAGATTAGTTTTTCTTTCCCTAAGTGCTTTGGCACAAGCTTGTTGTTCCTGGGGATGTGTTTGCAAGCCTTGCTCCATCAGGTGATATTTCATCTTCCTCCTTGCAGTGTTCTAGTCAGTTGGGGTATCAAACAGAGAATTCAATGACTCCATACCCAATGGATTGCTTCAAGCAACTGGTAACTTCATCCAACAGCAGATGATGACCCCTCTGAGTCACCAAAATTGTTATCCAAAATGTGCCCCTACTCATTTTTTGTGGCTAACTCCTCTCATTTTTTTCCTCTCTTGTGCCTCAGTCATAATATTTTTCTTTTTAGGCACTCAAAACCTTCTGGAAATGACACCATTGGATAGAGCTCTTTCTCAGCTTTCCAGAAAGGTAAAGTTTTCCTCCTAACTCCATGTATTTTTGAAGTTATGACTCGTGAGTTTTTTGGAAAAAATTTCCCTTGAAAGGCCCGTAGCCAATGAGATGTTGTCACCTGGCACCTAGAGTGGTGGAGCGTGGGGAAATTTTGGAAAATTTTCCAAATGACCAAAAAGGTGCAAAAATTGAATTTTTGCCCGCCAACCCGATTTGGCCCTGTTTTGCCCTAAAACTTCAAATGGCCATATCTTTCGATCCAAAGCTTGGTTTTTCACGTTCTTTATATCAATGGAAAGCTGGTAAAATTATCTACAATATTTCGGGGTCATTTTTGCATTTTGATGGAGTTTGGAGAGATAAAATCAAAAAACCCTCGCACGTGGTCATGGATAGAAATGACGTTTCAACCACCATTTTTAATGAAGAATGGCTCGCATTCTCTCCCAGCATGGCTAAAAATGTCAGGGGATGGGTCTGTAAGGATGCCCATGTTGTTTTGAATGTGTTTTGGTCAATGGTTGAATCCCTTCCACGTTTTCCCACGTTTCTCTCTCCTGGGCTCGTCCCTTGCACTGTAAAAGCCAGATTTGGCTCATTTTCAAAGGGTTGAACATTTTTGTGTATTGCAGGTCCCCTTTCTCACCTTGGAAGTGATTTTGGTGGAATATTAGACCTTTTCTAAGAACTGCAACTCATTTTTTCCTCCCAGGTGTTGTAATGCAAGTGATTTTGATGTTAAAATAACAATACAGGCCCTGTGATTAATTTTTCATCCTCTGCTAGTGTTGTTTGACTAATTTCTGATTCTTCATTACAGTTATCAGTTTGTGCATGTTGTTTTGTTACATTTTATGAATTGTGTCAATCTGCAGAAGTGAGAAATGCTCACCACTCCTTTGGTGCATCACCTATTAGCATTAGTTTTAGTTTATCTGCATTCTCTATCTCTATCTCCTTTGGAATTTAGGGTAGGATTAGGAATTTAAACCTCTGCAACTTGTAAGTGATAAATCTGATCAGAGGAGTTGAGGAACCAGCCTCTAATCTAGAGATTCCTTTCCCATTTTACAAGTCCCACACTTGGGGAGAGGATTCAATGTTGTGCAATCACACTGGATGTCTAAAATATCAAACTAGAAATCTGATCAACATCTAAGGGTGCTGCTGATTTGCAACAACACATCCTACAATATATGTTTTCCCATAAGACCACATTTTTGAAATACATTCATTCGGAACATTTATACGCCATGCATATTTTGCACATATTCTGCCATCAATGCAATCATTCATGCCACATTTCAAGCATTTAGTAGAACAGAGCATATGCCAAGCGCATGATTCCACACCTGCATACATATCTACTAGAGACCATGTAAATACAAAATTTTATAGAAACAAATCCATTTCCATTTTCCTAAGATGGATATCCACGTCCTGCTCCAAGCATTTATTTTTTTGGCACAAGCGAGGAGTATGCTTGAGGATGGAACTGTAAACATGGTTAGTGCATGAAGAACATCTTCCCAGACACAGAAGAGGTAGATTAATACAACAGAAAATATGTGTGACTACAGCGCCTCCCAATCATCAATCTTCTCCTTTTTTTGTTTTCCAGCATACCAAACAAACAAAACCATGGCAGGATAAAGAAACTCTTTTGACAGACAAAATATCTTGTTTCAGATGCATATACAGATCCATATCAGTTAAATTTGTGAAAAGTGATGTGACAAGACATTAGAGTTGTCGTGTGCGCAGGGCAAGTCTAACCCATAATAAAGTGATTTTGGGTGGCTAAAAGTGAGAGCTACATTTGGCGTAGTACTATAAACCTTTTTTTTATCTACTTAAATTTGTTGTCGCTGCAACTATCCAATTGCTGCTAAAATTTACAACATTATTTGGGTTCCACGTGACATAAAAGTGAAAGAGATAAGTATTGGAAGGACATCAGCAGATTAGTAGGAAAAAGTCACATTCAATGTCATTATCATCTCCACAAAATGCTCCATTCAACACGCAACCATCTTTTAATTTAACATTTTTGGGGGATGCACTTGTTGTCACCATCCAATTCCTATACATTTTTTTAACGTTAATGAGGGTTCCACTGGTCATTGCTTTGGATACCAATAAAGATGATTTCATTAATTTATGCATGGGCAAGACATGTTGGAAAGGTTTTAGGATGCATGTGTCCTGACTACACTCCAGTCCCTACGTTCCACCAAACATGCCCCTTTTTTTTTTTTTATTTTTATAATTGTTTTACTTTAAGCGGGGCACTACAAATTTGAATTCTAAGGAAGAGAATGACATGTTGAGGACTGATTGAAGACATGAGAGAAATATTTTAGAGCAAGACAAGTTGAGAAAGAAGGAGATTGTACAAGATTGAAGACCTAGGGTTTGAGCAAGGGTTTGAAGGTGTTTGGAGTTGAATTTTGTGATCACCATCGGCTGATTTTTGCAGAAATTTATCAATGATATTATTATAAAAATATTGTGTGATGATTCATATTCATACAAGTCTCTTTTTGTGAGTAATATCAACAAGGGTTTAGGGGTTAGTGTTCCTCTTGGTGTTGGTGCCTCACTAAAGAAAAATCTTATGATGTGTAATATAAAATTGAGTCTTTGTTGTGAGTAATATCAATAAATTTTTCATTGTTTTTCTTCCCCTTTAGGTTTTCCCACTTAAATTTGGTGTCTTGTGTACTCTCTTTCTCTTGATTTTGTGTATAGTTTTTTATATGATTAAGTAAACACACATATGGTTCATGGTTGAATGAATGATAGTGAATGATGGATGATTAATGAAATCAAATTTTGGTAGGAATGATTCACCCCCCCTCTTAGTCCATTGTGCTTCCAACACCCCTTATCACCCTCAAGCTAAGGGTATTATGGAAGCTTTCAACAAGATCTTGGGACAAACTCTTACAAAGATTTGTGATGTTGGAAGAAATGGTTGGGATGATAAAGTATTAGTTGTACTTTGGGCTTACGGAACCACATATAAAATAGTAAACAAGGCCACACCCTTTCGGTAGGGGTTTTACATAGAGAAAATACTACCTATTGAGTTTTTTCTACCATTCATGCGTATTGTACGCATAGGAGATCTACTAGATTAAAAGGTTTTGGAAGAGCGCATTGAGAAAAACTATGAAACTAGATGAGCAACATGCAATTGCACATTAGATCCAAAAGACTAAGAAGGCCGATATAATGCTTGACATGATAGGCACATCAATAACAAATCTTTTGCAGTTGGAAAGATGGTCCTTATGTATGACTCCAATTTTGTATGCAAACTAGGGAAATTAAAGGTGCATTGGTTAGGACCTTTTTTAGTAACCAATATACTTGAACTAGGCACATGTCAATCGCAGTGTCAATTAGCACTATGTTTCCTAGTTACTTTAATGGGAGTAGGTTGAATCCCTACTATAAATAAGCTTCTTGGTGTTTGTAATAAGGCAAGATTGCCACTTAGATGAAATTTTCTTTCTTATTCTATTTTTGTTTTATTTGTTTTGTTGTAATAAGTTTGCTTGCACATAGAAAGATGATTACTATTTATGTAGATGATGCACAGAGGACCGTGCATAATTTGTGTGGGGTGAACAAGAAGTTTTTGCATGAGAAATTTTTGGTGCAGAGATGTGCGCATGGTGGTGAAGAGGTGGGATGTGGGTTAAAAGGTAAGCACGAGAAAAAGAAAAATAAATCGTATGTGTTAAGAATGTTGGTACTAATGAGAATTTCTTAGATTGAAGACCACATGAGGAATAAGTCACGTAGTGTAATGAGGTAGGAAGCACCATGATGGACTACTTAGTATATGGCATAGAGAAATATGTGTTACGGGCGTAAGGAAGTGCGCATGAGGATGTCTGTAGCCTTTGAAAGAAGTAGCACGCGAGAAGGTTACAACTTCCACACGTGGAAGAAAGTAGAGAAAAAATGGAAAAAAAAAGCATATTTAAATTTGTAGTACGGTGGTAGATGAGGAGAAATAAATGCATAATGTTTTTAGAAATCTATAAAAGGGACACCAGAGAGAGTTCATTTTCACCTTAGTGTGTGAAGAACTTAGGTAGTTGAGATTCCTAATTAGTGTGACCTTGTGAAAATTTGTGAAGAAACTTGAAGAATCAAGCAACCAAGTTAAGAAGCTCCTTCAGGTGGAAGTTTAGAGCTTGAGGAAGGCATGGAGGTTTATTTTTAGCAAAGTAGGGTTTGTAGAGTTCTTCAAGTTAGGGTTTACATATAAACAAGTACACAAAATTAGAGTTAGGGCACAAATTTAGTTGAAGAAAACCAAGATTTGAAAGCAATTAAGGAGGACCGAATGAATATTTGGCACAGACAAAGAGATCAAAAACTTAAGGAATATAATACATAGTTGTGAAGTAAAACTTTATGCATTCAAAGGAATTGCACCAAGAAAGGCATCAACTATTTCACTTAAAGGCAAAGAAAAGGGAAAGGTAAAGAAGCTCAAGGTTGAAGACACGCTAGAAGAATGGTACTTAGAAATGCAGTATCTAGAGGATGTAATTATGGGGCACAAATGGGAGTCATACTTGAGGAAGTGCAAGATCACTGATTTCAATCATCTCTCGGATGAAAATGAGTGTGAAATAGAGGATGAATTACTATAGAAGATGAATGAAAGTATTGTTGATGGGAAGAAAATTTATGATGATAAGTGGTACATGGACTTGGAGAGCATGGGGCTTCTCCAACTCTATGGGAAGCCACGAGCACTTCTATCGTGGTTAATATGTGAGTCCATAAAGACTTATTCTATATCATAGGAAGGAGGATGTACCTCACCGTGTAACTAATTGGGAGAGTCACTCGGTTACGTAGTTAGGTGTTGAATTAGAAACTGATTTTGATGATGTTTTTAGAGTGGAGGTTACTTCCACTACATTGAAGTACTAGAGAGGAGGTTTCATAATTGACATACCTAAAATTATTGACCCCGATTGTAAGAGTGGTTGCATGACTAGTTACTAAGTTAGGAGAAAATAAATATGGACTCGAGTAAACAAAAGGTGGCTCCATATTACACGAGAAAATGGCCAAAAATACCATGTATAATATTATTGTCTTCATTGATGAAGGAATCATAGAAGAAGCATGCGCTGGAGACAAAATAACTTGGGGAGAAATTCTCCTCCCAATTTTATTTTCATAAATTGGGGTACCTGATGGACCAAATGACAATATATGGAAGTATCATCTAGAAAATAAGTCCCTCACAAAGAGGTTTTTGTGTATACTTGTGATGGGATAACTAATGCTTATAAGTTATAGGTGGACAGGTGGTATAAGTGAATGCATGAAGCATTCTAACTTGAGTGGTGCATCCCAAGGGAGTTACCTTCATTTTGGAAGGGAGAGTGGATTTTTCTATCTATCAACACTTTTTCCTTGAAATATTTTACTTGAAGACTAGTGAGAAGAGTCCTTGGTGTAAGCTTCCATATGTTTTTACAAAGTAAGTAATTTCAAGCAATCGTGAACAAGTTTTTAGACACGTGCAAGTTGAAGTTTAATACAGATAAGGTGGATGTGGATTACCATACACTGCACAAGAAATATGTATACCCTAGAAAGATAACATATGTGGAAACTATGATATCAACGTAAACTCCATGACTTTGGTGATAGGAAATGAGGAAGCAACAAAGGTATATATATATATATATATATATATTTGAAGCCCAATTTATTCAATGGGAAGTATGTTGAAGATGAGCTCAAGGTCACAAACCCCTAAGGGTAGGAATATTTTTCGCACAAATAGGACATGCGATGATATCCTCCAATGTAAGAAGAAGAAGAAGAGAATAATAAGAATGAAGATGAGGAAGAGGCAAAAAAGAAGATAGTGTTGCACTAGATTAGAGCTCCAAAAGGAAGTTGAAGAGAACATCCAAAGGGCGGGACGGTGGCACATGGACCTCCAAACCTATGAGGAAATCACTAAGTGTCACTCCACCAAAGAAAATTATAAAGAAGAAGATCCCTCTAGTAAGGAGAAGGTGAAAGCTGGTGACCCCTAAGGAAAGTGATGAAGAGAAGTCCGAGGAGCACGATGTGGGCAATGTAGAAAATATAATCATCCATGATGTGGAGGAAGAAGAATATCCCAAGGATGCAAACATCCTTCACACTAAAGAGGAACATGAAGTGAATTGATGTGGCTACAAGGAAGAAGAGGAAGGAAAAGGTAATGAAAGTCGACATGAGGTGAAGAAGTCTCGAGAAGAGATGGAAGTGGTTTAGGCCCCCAGTGTAGAGATGCAGATACCTATAAGTAGATACACTAGAGGAAGAAAGAAGACAAAGAGGTCTTACACACACCAAAGGTAAGCTATATTGATGATAATTCTAAGGTGTTGCACATAATATTTCAAAACACAATCCCAACCGAGAATCTCTATGGTTGGGAGATGATTGATCCCGAGGTGTGACTATATGCACAAATAAGATGTTCTCCTAGAGTATGCAAACTCACATGGAGGAGCCATATTTTGATATTAGCAGGATACATGTATGAGGTGTAGAATGAAGAAGGCACCAAATGTAACCTATGTTATGGTAAGGCCCACCAAATTGAAATATTATTAGGATAGTAATTCCTTAAATAAGATGGTTGTAGAAGTGGCCCGAGAGAAATTGGATAAAGGATCCACCATACAAGTATTACTTGAGTATAATAAAGATAAAGAACAAGAGATCAAGTGACTCATTGAGGAATTATAGAATGTGAATAAGCGTGTCAAGTATGCCTTTGATAATTTTGTCTAGATTACGATGATGAAATTCCAGCAGACACCCCGATTTGGAAGAAAGGGCTAAGGATGAATATTGTTCATCACTTCATTACTTATAGGATCTAGTCTAGATGCTTTTACGGGGAGTAATAAGATTTGCCAAGGAAATCACAAGAATATTTAGTTGCTAAGAGAAAAGAATAATATTTTGTAATGTGGAAGATAGCATAATATGAGGTATTAAGTACCACAATTAAGGATACACTTTGAATAAGGTTGTATGGGTATTTAAAAATTACAAGACCTTGACATCATCCTTAAGGCATACAACACACAAGAAGATGTGGAGCTTGGGTGAGCATAAGAAACCAAGAAGGATGGAGAAATCATGTGAGAATAAATTTTTGTTGAAATTCCTCGAAGTAGGATGCATTTAAAATGGTCAAGGATGCCTATGAGACAAGGCTCAAGGAGTTAGGGTCTCAAGTTGCATGAAGGATGGATGCCATGGAGGGAATGATTTTAGGTTTATCTAAGGTGATCAGGGATATGAAGTAGAAGGGTGAAAATATGACCCCTGAATAGGTGTCAGATATAGACAAAATGGTACCAAGTATAGTTACTAAGGAACTTATGGAGTGGGAGAAGCTAGAAATCGTTATCAACATAGGGTTCCTATAATTGCTCTAGTAATCCCTAAACTAAACGATTGAGCATGAATTATTTATTATTTCTCACATTATTTTATTCATTCCTCAAAAACATTCTTTGAGTCATGCATTCTTTGATGGGATATTGTTTGATTAGGTATTTTTGATGACAGATAACATAGCTAGTGTGGGGTAATGTTGGACGGAGAATTTTCTAAGTATTGGATCATCACAGAGTCAACGTGTAGTAAATCACATGTGTAAGGAATAAAATAGCACACAAGAGGTATGCACATTATAGGTAGAGGTCATGAGCATGGTTGCACACATACATGAAAAAGAATGGGGAATTAGTCATTTCCCAAAGCACATGCTAAAAATAGAAAAGCGGATTTGGAGTTCTTCCAAAGTAAAGATCAAGAACTAGAGAAAATTAAGGATACTTGGTAGCCAAGCAAGGGAAAATAAAGAATATGCATGGATCAAGATAATAATAGGATTAAATGAAATTGTATAAATAATATAATATATTATTAGTGGCTTATGAAAAAGTATGCAATACTTGTATGCATGGCTATTTTTAGGAAAGAAAGCATGCATGTTATTTTTGTATGCACTCCTATTATTAGGAAGATGCATGAGGTGATGAAGGGAAAGTCCCCACCCTTATATATTTAGGTAGTGTGTCTGTAGAAGATGTATGTGATAGCAAACAAGGTTATATTATTTTGATAAAGGATTAGGGTTTGAGTAGGTTGCGCGCATGGATCTACATATTGATGAAATGAATGACTATATGTATTTAGCTTCGTTATGTAATAAATTTTTGTTATAATGCATAACTATGATTGGATAATGGTAGTTGATGTATTTGAAGACGGTTTTATAGTGATGAATTTTATCTTGATTCTTTTTTAGATTAATTGTGTTTCCTTATTATATGTTCTTCCAAACTTACATCATGATGATGATTATTTGTGTGTGAATGGTTTAATGATTAACAATATGACGAGTATTCATGCTAAATTCCTATCAATCATAAAAATTAAGGATCATAGAAGTTGTTCTCACTTCGGGTGAGCATTCATAAATGTCCGAATGAAGTTCTAACAAGCATAGCTAATGAATGTGAAAATAAAATAGTACAATAATTTTTAAGTCCGAAACCATATTCAAGTTATATTTTCAGGGAAGATCTTCATCCCAAGTGCCTTTAAGAATAATGTTATTATAAACCTAATGATTTCCTAGTTTTTTAACAATAGACAACCTGAAACACTTGCCCTAGAAGATGAATTTTTAGTTTTCAAGAGTTATAGCAAACAAATCACTATGAAATTGGAGCACTGGATCCCAGAGAAAATTCAAATCTGATGATGGTATTTTCATTGCAAACCGATTAATCGGTAAGTACACATTCTAAAAATAGCAGGTGTTTTGTGTAACCACTTAGTTAAAAATAAACCCTCTAAAAATTATAATATCTCTCTCGCTTAAAACATTTGAAAAATAGTGAAAATGTCAAACTAGGCAAAACATGCATTTTTCCCAAAAAATGACTTTTCTAAAAAGAAATGTCCAAAAAGTAACTTACTAAAAATAGAAAAAGTCTAAAAATTAGTAAAGAAACATTAGTGGAAGTATTCCAAATATGTTTAGAGCTTTATAAGACTAAAATTGAGAAAAAGGCAAATTTTCCCAAAATAAAAACTCCTAAACCCTACCTACTAAAAATAGAAAGTTTCATATTTATGTGTTGAAAGTTGCTTTTAGTTTCATTTTTAGTTATCTTACTGATTTTTGGAAACATGAAGTTCAATTTCTCTATTCTAGAACATGTTTCAGCCCTAGTCTTATAATATCAAGGTGTGGGTGACACTGATGTTACTCACATGGACCTAGAAGACCTGAAGAGTTGGATGCTTGAAGGCCCAAGGGAACCAGTTGAAGATAATATTTTCACAAGAAAATTGTATGTTGTAGGAGGTCATCTCATGTCTATTCAGAGTATAGAATTGGTGCTAGCATGTGCTCACCATTATGAGCTAGAATCAAGGATCATAAGAGCAAATGATAATTCCATACTTACAGTGCTCACCCTAAAGGGAATTTCATAATGTATGCAAATCCCAATAGGTAACAACATGGTCATAGTCACAAAAAAGTTTTCATTTGGTGAATGGTCAAAGAATGAATCCTATCTCCAAGGCCTCACACTGGGATCATGGTTAAAATAAGGGAGGAAGCCTTCTCATGTACCAAAAGCTTTATCCGAAATGAGTTTCATGAAGGATATTAAGATGCAATAATTTTTCTAAGTAGGGTAATGGGAAAAGAATCCATAAGATATTTTCAAGATTGGATGGCATAATTCATCCTCATTTTCATCAAAGGAAATTAGATGATTGATTGGGGACAAATCATAAGTGATAACATCCACCATCAATTGCATTGCGTTGCATGTCACCGATAAGGGTCGTCAATATTTCAACATTAATAATGTCAATCTAAGGTTGGTCTTTGAAGGCTATATGTAAGAGGAGAAAGAGATATTTGATAATGGTCTCTTCTACCAAATCCACACTTGCATAAATGTAAACACATTTTATAGGAATTAAAACATATTTTACATGAATTTTAATTTAATATAAATGGAATTAAATCTTATTTTCACAGTAACTACTGTAATTAATTATACAAAAAATGATAAAATAATGTAAATGGAAAATCCACAAACATGAAATAATATGAAACCCTATGGAATAGAGAGAGAGGATATGATGTAATTGATTTCCCATAATCTAGATGTGATCTGGACATGTGAATAACTGGAACAAATTAGCAGCAGCATCTTCAGGGCTCGCCAGAGGTTTGAAGACATGAAACTATGCAGGTAGAAGTTCCCACATGTAGATAGGAGTGCCTAAGAACTTTTGACTAGATATAGGCACTAACATCTATCTAAATGCTCTTATTTTTGTCTTTTTGTAGGAGGAGCTTCGTTGTTAGTCTTAGCTTGTTGCTCTAGTTTTGCTTCAATGTCGCAGATTATACATGTAACACATGAAACAAAGGTATAGCTGCACATACCCACAAACCACATCAATTTCTAAAAATAAAGATGTAGAATTTGGATTCAGATGACCCCGGTGATCACCCAAAAATTGAACTTAATATCGAGCACCGCACTAAAATTTAAACTCCATGTAGTTTTATGTGAAAGTGTGTGTCACGATGCCTCTTGTGTGAGTTGCACGGATGATAGTGGAGTTAGATATAGAATTTATTAGATGTATCGAATGTGTGGGATGAAATAGAATAAACTTCCCCTCCTATGTTTTGTATGCATAAGTGATGCAACCTTGTACCTTGAGTGAATGTACTAGATGAATGATTTGAAATGCTATTGTACCTTTATATGCAAGCTTAGGTGATAATAGATCATTTTAGTGTTTGGCCCTCATTTTTAAAGCATAACTATGTATTTATATGATTCCCTTTGTTTAAATTTCATAATTGACAATTGGAAGGCCAAGCCAAAGTAGTAAAAAGTAATCAATAAGAAAAAGGTAAAGAAGGATAGGAGCACCCAAGAGGACAGGAGCTCCCGGCACTATTGTCCCAATCTGGGAATTAGTCCAAGGCCATAGAAAATAAAACAATCAAATTCCAGTAAGAGTGCAATATGTATAAAGCCAATCAAACTACAAAAGACAAATAAAAAGGCCAAAGGGAGTTTTCAATTATTATTTCCTCTCTTAGGAATCATCTAAATGCTATTATAATTTTAGGACCAAGAAATGTACCCAATTGTATAGATTTTATGTCTATATTTTGACCCCACTTTCTGTTATCAAGTGAATAATTGATAGCATAAAGTAGATAGAAGATGTATACCTTTTAACCTTGTAGAGAAGTGTGTAGCCGATAGCATGTCGAGTGGACAAGTGAAGCATGGAGTGATCTCAATGTGTAACATGGAGACTAGGATAGGTAAATCGACCTTAGGGGTGAAGTGTATGCGTAATGTGCTATTGGAATTTAGGTTCAATGATGTAATATTCTCCTTGTTGCATATTAAGGATGAACCTATAAAAGAAGAGAGAAATAGTAGTCAACGTCATGTTTATGAAAAAATGAGCAAAGTATGTGTAAGTATGTAAAAGTGTGTAAAATTAGTAATAAAGGAAAGTGTGCACCTGATGTATAAGAGTGTAAAAGGATAGAAAGATGTCCTAAAATTATGTGAAGGGTGGGATTTTTGGGTGATCTCGTGCTGAGGTCAATTTTTTTGGGTGATCTCATGCCAAGTGTGAGTTTTTTGGGTGATCTCACGCCAAATTAGAAAAGTGTTAGGGAGAGAATTAATAGTTTTTTTCTCCTTCCATGACAACTTCCCAAAGTGCTACCTACAAATGGCACATTTTGATTTTTTCCAATTTTTCTTATTGTTTTGATTTATTTTGATTTTTCTTATTGTAACTAAAATTAAACCGATAGACTAAATTTTGTGACTAGAGTTCAAAGTGCTTGCTACTAGAAATCTGATCTGAAAAATTATTGTAAACTATGTTGAGCTAAGAAAATGATTATTTTTCCCCCATGACACAAGTTTCCACCATTACTATCTACGTGTAGGTGTTAGTGTATGCTCTATGTTTTGGACCCAAGTTTGATTTTGGGCTAATCTTTAATTGTGTTCATGTGTCATTTATGTGCTATGTTGATCTCGTATTATAACTTTGAGATGTTGTAGGGGTGATTTTCACCCAATAGATTCCCCCTCATTTGGGGTGCATGTGGTGACCGTAGGATCATGTTTTCTATAGGAAAATACCTGATATTGATCTTAAATGGATACCTACATGGGGTAAGGTATGTGTATGGTATAAAT
Organism: Taxus wallichiana var. yunnanensis; assembly: GCA_018340775.1. Lineage (NCBI taxonomy): Eukaryota > Viridiplantae > Streptophyta > Pinopsida > Cupressales > Taxaceae > Taxus > Taxus wallichiana. The sequence goes on from CM031242.1 coordinate 788,259,018, forward strand.
TAAGGAACATGCAAACAAAAGTAGTCTAGTAGCGAGTGTTAGTAGTAAGAAAAGCGTGTAATAGAAGACAATGTAACATTACCAATTCACACTTGTTTGTTACATTTTCTTCTATTACATGCTTTTCTTACTACTAACACTCACTACTAGCCTAATTTGTTTTCATGTTCTTATATTTAAACCATACGATCCCCTACCCCCTTCTGTATCCATTTCATACCAAAATCATGTCTTCCGAGCATGTAAGTGTTAGTAGTAAGCAAAGTATGTAATAGTACATATTTTGAGAGGTGGTTACTTAGTTAGAATTGGTAATGTTGTAGAATACTTGAATGGAGGAGAGATGGAGGATGGATTTTTAAAGGAGGTTTCTTAGTTGGAATTGGTAATGTTGTAGAAGACTTAATAGGAGTAGGAGATGGAGGACAAATTTTTAAAGGAGGTTACTTAGTTGGAATGGGTTGGATAGGTGGCTCTTGACTTACCAAAGAAGGAACATTAGTAATTATGGCATGATGCTCATTAGACATAGAGGGATTAGATTTGGGAGCCCATTGGGATTTAGCAATTGAAGATGAGCATGTAGCAGAATATTGTGTAAAAATGAAATAAAAACTTGATGCTTAAGGTGCTTAATTATTTGTTTTAAAGCATATAAATCATTGTCATAATGTCCATTAAGTCTATGATAATTACAAAATGAGATACCTATGTATTTGGAAATATGATAAGGATGGTAGAAATGAGTAGTTAGCAAGTTGATCAATTGGTGATTAAGGATCTTAGGAAGAATATCATGTTGCTTAGCATTTAGATCAAACTTGAGAGGTGATGGTAGTGGTAAGAATTAGGCTTCACTTATATGAGCACATGTAGAAGACATAGGATTAGGATGAGGTGTAGAAGAAGAAATAGCATGGGCATGAGAAGCATCCTTGAGATGTTAGATTTCAGCTATGAGAGATGTAATCATGGTTTCCATAGCTTGAATTTTATCTTGAAATAAACAATGTAAATCTTGAATTGACTTGAAAATGGATTATTCGGTTATGGTATCAGGACCAATATGGTCATCAAGAGATAATCGAATATGGCACTTACATGTGCACATGGCATATTATGAGGGGGATACATAGTGTCTAGGGATTTTTGGAGAACATCTTTACAATGTGGGTGTATTTGAAGCAATTGATGCAAGGATATGCTAGGAAATCTATTAGTATTTACTTCGGTAAATATTATTTAATTATGGTAAATTTTTAGTAGGTTAGATATATTGTTATAAACAATATATTTATATAGTTTAGTTGTTACACCCGTAAATCATTTAAATGGGAAAGTTGTTGTATTGACTTCCTATTTTATAGGAAGTTGTTTTGTATCCTCCATGGCTATATAGCAATTATCAATGTGTTTACTCTATTCATTTTTTCCTTTGAATAATCTCTCTCGCGATCTTTTATATTTGGTATTAGAGTGACTATACGATTCTGAAAAATTGAGTGGGGCAGCTCTAGTGTTGGTGCGATTTCCCATCTATGAAAACCATTGATATGAGAGAGTTTAGTTAGTTTTGTGAGTTTTTAATACAAAGTTTTTAGGTTTGGATTTCTATTATGATATTTTGGATCTTTCTTCTACCATCTACCCATCAATAAGAGCATAGACGTAAATAGATATAAGATTGTGTCATCTAAAGAATATTTTATAGAGAATCACATTATAACATGGGAGAAGAATAACGTGGCGGTGAGATTGTGAGGAGAAGAAATGTGTTGTCTAGCGGATCTATATCAAATAAATTGGTGCACCTATTTTTTCATTTACATGCTAATATCTCTATTCTTTCATTGTATCTCTTGATTATCAATTCATGAATAGGTGTGTCTTCTAAGGATGTTCTCAGATCCATTCATGTTTACAGTTTCATGCGGTCATCTATCATCAAGATCCAAACAACTCAATTTTGAGACACACACATCGGTAAATTCTCAAGGACCTTCTCTATTTTTTATTGAATATTTATTCATCAAGCTTGACATTAATTTTGGACTTGCTGCTATACAAAGATAACTACTCAAAGGTTCTAGGAAAATCTTGATCTAATATGTGAATTTCTAGTTGTTGGTCTCCTTTGACAAGCTGTCACAAAACGTGATGAGTGAACGTCAAGGTCATATTAGAAAAGGTATTTCTCTCACAAATGTTAAGACGTGGTTGATCCCAATTGACAACTAGAGAAATATGTGGCTTGATTTTTACATCATATCTATGAGCCAAGTATTGTCATGTCTTCATGTAAGTCGTCCAATTCGATAACCCAATGCATGTAATTCATATAGTCCATTTGTTTAGTGATTTTTTGTTGATAGGTTTGAAATTAAAATAATTTTTGTCTTTAAGTCAAATTTAAAAAATTTATTATGTTTTAGAGTCATTCATTATATCCATATAAAAGTGGGTTGAAGTATATATAGTTATAATTTGTTATGTCATGTATTGGTTACTAAAGGTCAAATTATTTAGGTGTAAACTTTAGATTCAATTAGATTTTTAGGTCCTTGTTGTATCGTCAAGTTATATTTCAAGTGATGTCAATGTAAACAATCATATTGTCATTTTAGTGTCAAATATTGTAAAGAAAAAGAAAATTGTATGCATGTCAACTGGACACATTTTTGGTGTAACTCGACGTCCGAGTTGAGGGGAAAATTGTATGATGAGCATAAAATTAATATTTAGTTGAGTTATCAGCTTCATAGTGGAGGTTGGAGGTAATGGAGGATGGAGGGAGATTAGCACCTCTCATCCACCAATGATGAGGTTGATACAACATTGGTGACACATTTTTAAATTATTTCAGTTATTTACTTTGAGTTGCATGTGTAGAAATAAAACTTGGTTTTTATTCCTTGTCAAAGATTAAAAAGAGGAGGATGTGCATTTTCGAACCTGAGAATAGATGTATAGGAGGGCAACTGAACTAGAGTGATCCTATAACTGTAGATATTCTTCGATTGTCGTACTTCTAACATGGATCGACCGGTGAAATATAGTGTTCACTGGAAGTGAAAGTGGGAACTATTGAGTTTGTGTATGTAGGTGAATCAATGGAAGTGTGATCATCTAGTATGGGATTCACTGTGGTGAATCAGATTGGTCATGTACATTAAGATCCAAGCCAGTAAGTATGTAGACCTAAAAGTATTTAGAGGCATACAATTATTTTCCCGATTCTTGAGATGTGATTTCTTCCCATGTAAACACTAAGGGGGAATGTTATGAAACACATTACTATTTACATTATTATTTACTCCGGTAAATATTATTTAATTATGGTAAATTATTATTAGGTTATATATATTGTTATAAACAATATATTTATATAGTTTAGTTGTTACACCCGTAAATCATTTAAACGGGCAAGTTGTTGTATTGACTTCCTATTTTATAGGAAGTTATTTTGTATCCTCCATGGCTATATAATAGCCATTATAATAGAAATTATAAGTGTGTTGGATATAATATTATCAGTGTATTTACTCTATTCATATTCACCTCTGAATAATCTCTAATCTTTTAAGGATACTAGAGAATTTTTAGAGGCCATGAAAGAAGGTATGATAGAATAGACATAGAGGGATTAGATTTGGGAGCCCATGGGATTTAGAAATTGAAGATGAACATGTATCAAAGATGTTGTGTAACAAATGAAATAAAACATTGATGCATAATGGGATTAATTCTTTATTTTAAAGCATAGAAATCATTTTCATGATGTTCATTAAGTCTATGATAATTACAAAATGGAAGACCTGTGTATTTGGAAAGCTGATAAGGAGTGTAGCAATGAGTAGTTATAAAGTTGATCAACTGGTTATTGAGGAGCTCAAGAAGAATGTCATGTTTCTTGAATTTAAATCGAATTTGAGAGGTGTTGGTAGTGGTAAGGATTATACTTCACTTATATGAGCACATGTAGAAGACATAGGATTAAGACAAGGTGTAGAAGAAGAACTAGCATGGGCATGAGAAGCATCCTTGAGATGTTATATTTTGTTGTGAGAGATGTAATCGTGGTTTCCATAGCTTGAATTTTATCTTGAAATAAACAATGTAAATCTTGAATTAACTTGCAAATGGATTGATTGGTTGTGGTATTAGGATGAATAGGATCATTAGAGAGATGATCAAAGATGGCACTTACTTGTGTAGGTGTCGTATCAGTAATTGCGAGAGATATATAGTGTATAGCGATTTTAAGAGAACATATTTGCAAGGTGGGTGTATTTGAAGCAATTGATGCAAGGATACTAGAGGATTTTTAGGAGCCATGAAAGAAGATCAGATAGAGTAGGAAAAATAAGGATCTAAGTGTTTGATCATGAGTGGGGTTCACCAAATTATTTAATATAAATTGAACTAAATATAATTGCATAAGAACTACTATAATTAATGATATAAAAATTATAAAATAAAGTAAATGGAAAAGCCACAAGCATGCATTAATATCAAACCCTTAACACAAGAGAGAGAGAGAGAGAGAGAGAGAGGAGATGACTTAGATGATTTTGCATAATTTGGAAGTGATCTAGGTAGGTGAATACTAGAACAAACTAGCAACATCATCATCAGCATTCATTGGAGGTTATGAGACATGAAATTTTGAATGGTAGAAGTGCACATAGGAAAACATGATCATTTAGGCATTAGTGAATAGATCGGGTGCTAGATCTTCCCAAATGCTCGATTCTCGATATTTTCTTTACAGGAGGAGCTATTGTTAGTATCTTCTTATTTCTCCGGTTTTTCTTCAATGTTGTTGATTGTACCTATAACCTATGAAAAAAATGTCTAGTTGCACATACCCACAAACCACATCAAATCCTAATAAATAAAGATGCAGAATGTGGATTCAGAGACCCCACCGGTCACCCAAAGAGTGAACTTAGTACTTAGCATTGCAATAAATTTTAGTCTCCACGTAGTTCGATGTGAAAGTGTGTGTAATGATGCCCTAGGATTCCCTTATGTGAGTTACAAAAATGATAGCGGGACTAGATCTAGAATGTAGTAGATGTATAGAATATGTGGGATAAAATAGAATAAAATTCCCCTCCTATGTTGTGTATGCAAAAGTGATGCATCCCTTGTCCCTTGAGTGAATGTGCTAGATGAATTATTTGAAATGCTCTTGTGCTTTTGGATGCAATCTTAGGTGATATAGATAATACTAGTGTGTAGCCCTTATTTTGAAAGCATGACTATTTATTTATATGATTCCCTTGTTTGAATTTCCTAATTGACAACATGAAGGTCGATGCAAAGTAGTAAAAATAATCAAGAGCGAAAGGGGCCCAAAGGGATAGAAAAACTTAAAGAAGGGTGGGATCACCCAGAGGACAAGAGCACTTGGCACTATTCTCCCAATTGGGCACTAGTGTCCAAGGCCATAGAAAAATAAAATAGTTAAATTCCATCAAGAGTGCAAGATGTATAAGGCCAATGAAAGTGCAAAAGAAAATAAAAAGGCCAAAGGGAGTTGTCAATTACTATTTTTCTTGCTTATAAATCATGTAAGTGCTAGATGCTTTTAGGACCTAGAAATGTACCAAGTGCATAGATTTTGTGCCTAAAAATTTAAAAAGCACACTTTAAGAATTGAGACACAATTGTAGTAAATTAAAAATCACACTTTTCATGAAATTAAAACACACTTTGCATTGAAAGGAAAAACACTTACATGGGAAAGGAAATTCTGAATTGGAAAGAAAAATATAAAACACCGCATATTTACAACACACTATACAACAAAAGAGTAATTACATTATGCACATAAAAGACAAAAAAATACAAGATAAAAACAAACATAAATATACAGATCCATCTTCCTTGGAATGAGTGGTCAACTTATTCCTCATAAGAGTATTTTAATCAACACTATTTAGAAATGGACAGTAATGAAATATTTAATTGATCGGAAAAAATGGTGATTACATTCAAAGGTGTGGGAGGTTGCATTTATATTTTCATGCTTCCAACCCACTCCTTATTTTAAGGCATGCATCTTTATCAACTAAGATTGCAATCTATCCAAAAAGCATCAATCTCCATAAAATATGGAGAGAGCTTATCTAACTCTAACTAATAATTGATTCTATTATTTTCTTGTTGAGAATAAAAATGAATATTGATTCTTATTTATTTTACAAATAATAAAAACTTATAGAAATATATATATATATATATATATATATATATATATTTAGAATGAATTCCAAAAATAGATAACAATTCCACTCTTGGAGTTATGTTCACTTCTATAACTCTATTATTCATCCCCAAAGCTCTAATATCCAACTCGAGGAGACTCAACAAACTAAGGAGACTCAAGTGATTTGAGAAGACTCTACAACAATATTAAAACCATTTTTTTAATAAATTATGATAGATGTAGAAAATCAGAGAAGGTTTTTATCAAACACATTCTTATGACCAGAAACCTCTCTCATATTTTCCTTTGACTTTCCATTCTTTGATTATGCAACTTGTTTTCATGCTACACTTTTTCTCAAACTGTCACATCGTAATAACCAAATTTATTCCAAATAATGAGAGTTGTAAAAAGGAAGGAGGATTTTGTTCAAATCATTTTTATGAGTAAAATAATCTCTCCAAATATTGATTTAAATTTTATAGTTTAAGTTATGTAATACTTTGTAGTTATACCGCAGATTTCAAGCTAGCCCTACTGACTCTAAAGTAAAAGTCAAATTTCTTTCAAATGGTAAAAATTGTATGGAAGAAATTTTTTGTTAAACTCATTATTATGACCAAAAACCTCTCTCAAAATATGCATTTGAATTTTATTGTTTAATTCATGCAAGACTCCATAGCACTTTGGGAAGACTCCAAAGCATTCTAGGAAGACTTCGAAGAAATACTATAACGGCTATAAATTTTGCATATGAACTCAAAACAAGATGATTTTTTTAAACTTGTATAATTTTTGAAAGGAATCTGAATATGTAATCAAATTTGAGTTTGGAAATATTCTTGATGATTATTTTTCACTTCTTCCCAAACATATGCTTTGGAGGAGTTGTTCATATAATTGTTGAACATTATAAGAGCTAACGAAGGAACCTCTGGATCCAATGAAGTGTTGCAATGACAATATTTAGAGATGATACAAAGATTTTGAAAATACTCCAAGGATTGTTGTAGCTGGTGCTTAGTGCTCAAAATTTTATTATTCAAAACGTATAGCAAAGTATAGACCGCATATGCACAAATTGACATCTTTTCCCAATAATCATTAGAAATAGCTAATAGAAATATAACAATGAATTGTAAAAAAATAACCATTATATATACTCTATATCATATCCTAAATAAACCATAAGTTTAAAAATTATATTTAGATTCAATTTATGTAAGGAAAACAAATGCCAAATATTGTATGAAATGGGCTATTTTTTGGGCTCATCAATCACCAAAAAGTTCTCAATGACTTCATATTTGGTATATGCTCTTGAAAAATACCATTCAAAGGCCTAAATATTGCTTGGAATGTTTCTCAATGGGCCCTCACCTATGAAATATACTCACATTTTTACTTACTCTCAAAGAAATTAATCATCATTTTTCAAGGGTGAATGATGTATTCACCATGTTCATCATACGTTTGTTGGAAGGTAAACCGAAGTTAAGATTTTCTTCTCAAGCATCAACATTGATTAATAGATCTGGGTCCTATTTCACTTAGTTTTCAATCTTCTTTTATATTAGAGTTTCAGGTTTTATTTCACCCCTAAGCTCTTGAGATACTCAATGATAAGATTTTAACATTCAAGCTATGTAGCCAATTTCCCATGTCAATGAAAAACTCAGGAACCGCAAGAAGAAAGGTGTTTCATTTCCTATCTCTCTTGGAATATTCTCATGTAAGAATGTCACTAATGCCTCAAATCTATAAGCTTCATTTTCCTCATTAAATTTCTATTCATATACACCCAAGGCTTATTTTGAAATATGAAGCAACCGTGAGCCCTTCCATCTTCCCGCTTTATATTATGTTCCACAAATTGAAGATTATTGGGTAAATTACTTGGATGATTTTTAAGTAAGAGAGTGTGAGCAAATTTTTGGTGTGTGTATTTTCCACATAACATGGTGAGTCATCTCACTTTGGTGAGGTCATATGTCTTAGGTGTCATAGAGGTTATGATATATTTTGATGCGTCAATGTGAATCAATGCATCATATGGGAGTTACTTCCATTTCAAGAATGTAACTCCCTTCTTCACTTAAGGAGGTATGATTAAATGAATTGGGGTTTACACAACACCCCTATTTGTACCCTTTCTTTTTAGATCTATGAGATGGTGAATGACATGTGACCCTTTCTATTATTTGCATGCACATTTCATGGTTGATTTTCAAACCCTCATGGAACCTCATCATGTTACCGGATTACAACTCCATTGATGTTTGTGTTATCCGACATGATCCTCATGTTTTCATGTTTTTGCTTTCTTTGTCATGGTGTTAGAGTGAATTGTTGGGATCCGCACTCACTCTCTAGTTTATGTTATTTCTTTCTCTTAGTTTCAAGTGTAATTTTTGTCATGGATATTCCATTTGTGCATCAAATGCATTGATTCAGTGTTATTACGGGTTTTAAATATTGTTCGAGGTGGTTGGTTTGTGTTTTCTAGTGTTTTCCATTTTCCATATTTTCATGTAGTTTTGGAGTGTTTCAAAGGATCAAGTTGCACTTTGAGGTTTCGATAAAAATTTAAAGTGTATTTTTGAGGTTTTGTCAAGTTGGTTTGGGCCCAACTCGACCCCATCTCGTCAAGCTAGGAAATGAGATGCACCAGATAACCCTCAACATTTATATCTACACTCTAACTCAACTATTCTCCTTGACTCTCTAGCCTAAGCCTCACATCAGTCCCCTCCCTGTGACATGTACTATATATATCTTCAACCACTCATTCTTCCATTTAAATCATGTTTGACCACTCGACCTCTCCAAGATGCCTCACCTCTACATCAACCTAGTCCCATGGCTCATGGTTTTCTCACCATTCTCTTGTGTTGGTCTTGTCGCCATGCTCCATGTCATTATTCAACCCTCTACAACCTCCCCAAGCTTTGTCTCTACTTTCCATATGACCTTGTCGCTCCACAAACCTACTTGCCCCATCAATTGTTTAGCTTTGCCTTGGTTATTTATCCGAGCTCCTATGTGTTTCATGATCTTGTGACCTTGTTGGACCCTCTTCTATAGCCTCCTGCATTTTTTTTGGTTTTTACATTCATCTTCCTTGGTCTCAAGCTCATTATCGACCAATCTCCTATTATGGACATTCCATGTGCATTGCACCATATCCCACATCTACACCGAAGACATCTTTATGGGTCTATCTTTTTCTCATCATTGTGTGACATTGACATTGGCTCAAAACCTTTGGTGCATTACTTGGACCTCGCCGGTGATAGTGACTCACCTCGATCTCATCTCTTTATCCGACTTACCTACTCACCTCACAAGGTGAGGAGTCTCCCAACTTGGTCATTACACTCTCAAAACAACCCATCGTTAAATGTCCTACCTCACTAACATCCCAATGTGGTTTACCCCTCTAGTTAGCTCCACATTTATTTGGTAACCCAAGTGACCTCTCGGCTCGAACCACTCACCCATGAGCTCAAAATGTGGACCCTCCTTTGTTCACCTTTGCACCACGTAACCAACTCACTTGATCCGAGCAAATTTCTTCCTCTATATGAATCAACACTAGCTCACCCGATGAGCTCACCCACAACTTGCCCTCTCGTAGTGTTACTCACCCTCCATATTTTCCCAAGCTCCCGAGCCAATTTTCCCTTCATCTCATCACCAACTTGTCAAGATGAGTTGTTTCACCCTCAAGCCTAGCCACACACTCTTCCTCTCTCCTTTGAATTTTTCATCATTTTTTTTTCCTTTTTTTCAAGTTGATTAAGCATAATTAAGAAAATAATAATAAAATTCATCTTTTAGGGAGAGTGCTTTTTTTTTGGGCCTCGTTATAGGGTTTTTGGTCCACTTTTCTAGCTCATCATGCATTTTAGTGATCTTCTTTGATGCAGAGAGGTGAGTGAATCTTCCAAAACTTATGGAAAGAGAGCCCTTTTTTCATGATGTGAGACACCTTATCTCACAATTGAGCATTATATGTACCCTTATTTTTCTTACGCCCTTTTTTGTTTGATTGTGTTTTGTTCCTTTTCTTCCTATTAGGAATTTGTGTGGCCTCCACTCTTGCATGATTCATCACCTACTGCAAGGTGAGTGGTCAACTATCCCATGTTACATGAACAAACCTTATTATAGTAATGCACTACTTATAAATTTCAGCAAATAGGGGGTTATCATTATTCTTGGGCGTTGTATTGAACATAGATGCATTTTTGGCTAAGTCCGAAATCTTACAACCTTGTATCCACACACCTTCTTCTCGTGCATTTTGCACTTCTTTTAGACACATCATAAAGGATGCTCTTTAAATACTTGAGCATCATAGGATTATTGTACAACCTCTGAAACTTCTTCTTGGTAGAGAGAACTACACATCATGGAGTTCTTCTATAGAATGTTACTTTTTCTATGAGGTCCTTACTCCCTTTATACATGGGCCGATTCTCGAACCCACTGATCCTTGTCATCTTGAGGAATATCTCAACACGTGTGACCATGTTGTTGGTAATTTGATGTTGCATGTCTCTATACCTCTCTGATTTCATTTTTAGACTTATATCCTCCCCACAAGCATCTAAAGCATCTTTAAGTCCTTTTTGGAGACTGCTTAGTCACTATATAATATTTCTTCCACTAATACCATTGCTCCTCTTCCTCTTCATGTGATGACCATTATGCTAACATATACTCACTTGATTCCATCTCTCGATGATGAGGATTGTGTTTTTTAGTTTTGATGACAAGATTATTATTGAGGACTCCTCTCCTCCTTCTCTCAACACCATTCCAAATTATGTTGACATTCCTCCCTTCCCATCAAACATCAAGTAGTCTTGTTCCCAACCTCATACTATCATTACATCTACCTCCTTTCCACTTCTAGTGTGTGAGGCCCTTTATACTCCTCCTATTTCATGTGTTGATAATTGATATCTCGTTAAACATCGATCTTTTTTTGTCGAGCCCCTTCTTGGGGTGAGTATTTACCAGACCTTCATCATCTTTTCATAGTTCCTACTTTTGATGTAGTACAGGGGAGTCTCTCATCATCCCACATATGTTTCAAATGAGTTCTACATCTCTTTTTTTGGGATTTCCCCTTCTGGGACTCTTATCACTTCCACTTTTGGTAGATCATCAAAGTGATCCACCCTTGCTTATGGATCCTCTTTTATTGTGGGGGTTATTACATTACCTTTACTTCACTGGGTATCCTTTCAATGGATATTCCTCTTTCAATGATCTGACATTTCTACACTTGTGGCATTACCTTTGGTTGTTGTATGGTCATTTGCTAGAACTATGTCCCATTTCCATGGACCGGATTCACAATTCTTTGTACTAATTCCTTCGACTTCCTTCATGGAGTGGGAAGATTTATAGTACTCCATTTCTACCTTTGTAAGGGAAGGCACACTATTTAATGTGTGTGGTTTTTCTTCATTCCACAAGCCGAGGACCACATCATCGAAACTCTTCTTAGGGACTTAATAGAGTTACTGAGTTCAAATCCATCCATGTCTTCTTCTACAGTTCCTCTTGTCTCCTCTCTCCTCTTACCAAGTTCCGAGATAAATTTCTCTTTTACACATGGGTACCTTATTAGGATCCTTAATTTATGGGATTCATTTGAGGCACATTTCTTATATTGTTAGATATTTTTTTCATCTCTTTTTTTGGATGATTTTCCCACTGATTTTTCCTCCATTACTTGAGATCCTTGTTGTTCATGGGTGCCTCACCAAGATTTTTTTGGGACCCATTTCTTATTTCTAAATTTTTGCCTCATCCTAAGTTACAATGAAGGTAGGTGTTAGTGTGTGTACTTTTCACATCACATGGTAAGTCATCTCACTTTAGTGAGGTCATAGGTCTTAGGTGTCATAGGGGTTAAGAAATATTCCACTACATCATACATGTTAGTGTGTGTCATATAAGAGTTACTTCCATTTTGGGAATGTAACTCCCCTTATCCACTTGAGGAGGTATGATTACATACACAAGGGTTATATAATAGCCCCTATTTGTACCCATTTCTTTTCATATCTATGAGATGGTGAATGAGATGTGAAATTTCCTATTATTTACATGCACATTTCATGGTTGATGCTCATTCCCCATGGAACCTCCTCATGTTGTCGAATGTAACTTCATTGATGTTCATGTTATCCCGCATGATCCACATGTTATCACATTTTATATTTCTTCATCACACATGAGGATGACCATTGACCAGATGATGAAATTCATATTTGATTAGTTCATGGATGGTGTAGAAGATGATGGGAGTGAGTTGTATGATCTTGAATACCAAGCAGTGAAGGTCTCATCTCTCCCATGGGTCTCATGGAGCATTTGTGAGTCAGAGACATCAATGAAATAACTAAAATGGTAATCCAAATATCCAAGGAATGGTTCAAGAAAAATAGGGTTACACTCATTAAATCAAGTGGTATTTTTAATCTTAGAAGGCGGAGCATTCCATCTCTCATCTTCGAAGGAATTTGAGAGGACTATAAGATTTTCTCACTTAGAGAGCCCGCAAAATGAAATCAATAAACCGAGGTCCCCCACTAGAAAAGGTTACACAAGAAATAAAAAGTCATTCAAGACCTTGTAGAAGATATAGATCAAGGAGATATTGATACTTATCATCCACCAATTCCACATCGATCTCCAAGCATCTCCTCCTATGTGGTAGGGTTGTGTCAACTCGAGAAATGTAGGATGTACCTCTCTCACTGAGCCTAAAGCTACAATCATGCCTAGTATTGAACCTAAGATAGCTGATATATTTCCATGGGTACACGAAATGATTAGAGGAGATACTCTCATGGTCCAACAGGAATTTGTGCTAGATTTTCAAGTTATTTCAATGATGGTGAATACAAAGTGAGGTAATAAATTCCAAGTTACTTCGCTGCTTCTTCTATGGTACCTTAGGAAATTAGTATGTGGAAGTATCTCAGCCAAAGGTTGTAAAGCCCATTGGTGATATGACCCCATCTAACTATGAAATGACCACAATTCATTTTGGGTCAAAAACGCATGAAGGTGACACTCATATATTCAAAGAATCCACTAGTCTTTTTGCAAGAAATGAAGAATACAAGGAGAAGATTGAATAATTGGAAGATCACATGAGAAATATCACTTCATATGTTCAATCCTTCATGGATCCTAATGTCATTTTATCTCTTCTAGCATAGGAATTCACTCCAAACAATATTTTTGATCTAAAATCAATCATGAGGATCCAAGGCTACACAATGCAAGGTAGAGCCAATGATAAGTGGGTGAACAAAATCCTTGAGAAAGGTAGGACCTTGTTCTATAAATTATTTCATTGTTTTAATTCATGCTTTCCACCACTACAAAGTGAAGATGACTAGAGATGAGATTGAAAAGGAAAAATATCATTGGGATCAGGTATTTCCACTAGTGACTGAGATGGGAAACATCAATTCTTTTGTATTGGTAGGCATAAATGTGTTCAATTCTACATCTGAAAACATGTCTCCAATTTGGTCCCGAACGTTGGTTGTTTGATATGAGATGTTGAATCATGATCTTGATGATTTGGATTCATGTGATGAGCTCACTTTGAAAATGCAAGAATACATCAACAAGGAAGTGTAGAATATTGGAGTACCTGTGGTAAATGAAAATACCTCAGTGAATGGTCTCTTGAATCCAAACAAGGAACTAGTTAATAAAGAGGTAGGAAACCCATTATATTTTAATGAAGAAACCTTAGAATCTCTTGTAGAGATCATATGTGTTATTTCCAACACTATAAAGGAGCATCAAGCCTAGTTTACAAAGTGTAAAATTATCAATAGTACTTTGAAGAATTAGCTTAAGGATTTAAGCTTGATACACATTCCTCAAGTAGAGAAGGTTATGCCCGTAGCTGCTCATTTTAGAAAATATTTTAAGGGAATCGAGATTTTTCCATGATCACTCTCCTTAAGTCCTTTAGTAAGTGGATCTTCATCAATAAATGCACCATCTTCTTAAGAGTAGCTATCTCCCCTTATCTCTTTCCCACCCCCTTATTCTCTTTTCTCATGTTCTATTTCTTTGTTAAGGGAGTTTACTTTTCACTTTTCATCTTATTCATTTAAATGTGACCTATAGTTAAACATTGTAATGAGTTTCCTTCAATTAATAAAAATGACTCACTTTCTTTCCTAGGGATACGAAAGGTCACAAGTTGTAAAGGTTAGTGAAAAGTCATGTGGGGTAGGAAAAGAGTCATTTTGTAAATCTATATATTATATGACTCCCTCATTTTAAAGGGTTGTCAATTTGTGAGTCTCTGAGTAGATAGATAGTGCACTACAAAGAAACAAGAAATAGATGGCATTCTTCTATTTATTTTCTATATGTTTCCTCCATCTCTATTTTTCAACTTTGTGCATGTGACAATCTTGTATAACCAAGAAAGGTGTTAGAGCCTTTGATGAATGGATAAATGAAATTTTTTGTTCATGATTCATTGTGTCTTTCCATTGTTAACAAAGTTTTTTTCTTCTAATTGTGTGTGGATAAATTCTGGTTAAAACTTGTAAAAATATGTTAGTGCCTATTTACAAGATTAATCCCCCTCTCAAATTTCTCACTCTTACTATCTCACCTCTTAAGAAAATTCTTCCCTTACACTAGGTGCAAAGCATTTTCCACAATTTTAGTAGAGTGTTCTTATGTGATCCCCGACCTATTAGCCACCCACGATATTTTTTATTTACATTCAATAAAGGGAGCCTCCTTTCACAAGAAAGAGGGACATAGTCCCAGAGCGTTGGTGAAAATCAACTAATTTTTCCTTGTGACAAATTATTTTGTCAACATAACTCTATCTATTTGAACACTTATTGCTTATGGTTGCAACTTTATCTATATTTTTGTACAACCTATCCTATACATTCTAGAATTAATTTTTCTATTATATTGAATTAACTTGCTTATATAGGTTTTTGATGGTTATTATGTCATGAAATGTCAACCAAGAGGGAATATTAGTCCACATGAAGATGATGGAATTGAAATTTTTAGTGCACAATGTTTCGGTCCAAAATTGTACACTAGGGTCAACTTGTAGATTTCAAAAACTAACCAAAGCTCGACATGGTTTTGACCCGGGAGGAAAAATTTGATTTTGACTTCATACAACTAGGAAATATGTTTCTAGGTATGTATTATACAATTAAACCTTTGAAATTAATGATAGAAGGCTATGCAAAGATTAAAAAAATTGACTAAAAGGATATTAGGGTGTGTTAAGCAAGAATGGGGAGGGTGTATTTGTGTATGCAAGTGTGTAATGTCAAGACCAAAAATATCAAAGGATAGATTTATAAATTTGAGTGTATACACATTTATAAACTTCTCCTTAAGAGAATAAATAAGGCCATGGAAAAAGCTATATTGAAATTCCAAACCGGGGGGATGATAAATTAGTTGTTGAATGTAATATATAACTAGATACCATATATTATTTTCCTTAATGTAATGAAGGTAGATGTTCATTAATAACCTTAGGTATTTTTTATTGATGAATAAAATTAGGAATGTATCCTAAAAATCTATAAATTACTGAATGATCAACTAGGGAGATATGATACTAATGAGATACTAGGCTTGTGAGACTTTTAGGAAAGGCTTTAGTAATAGCCTGTCATTATCAAAAGAACCCTATAATTTCTATAGCTATTAAGATGCAAATAAGGATTGTTAGTCCCATCTAATAAATGAAACTTAGGCATAATGAAATATCTAGAGATTTAAGAATAAAATATCTTGCGCACAATTGGATTTCTATATATAACATTAGATTTGATCAAAATATTATAGGTCTTTCTTTCTAAATATATGGTCTTTAATTTATGTTTTAAACTACCTATGGTGTACATCAAGAATATGACCTCTTGATGAGGTTTATAGTAGGTATGAAGAGGGTTATTAGGGGATAATATTTTCCATTGATAGTGGACATGAGAACATTATTCCATCTAGAAGAAGGAGGACGATAAGATTAAACATAACGAATGGAAATGAAAGGTGTAACATCATGAATTAAGAGATTAACACCACATGAAAAATATAAATATACATCAAGAGTAGATAAATCATGTGTAGCATGTTCTATTTTAATAGATTTGCTAGAAGAACTTTCCAAATTATCATGTATAAGAGGAATAGAATTAGCACAAGTAAATACACCATTTTTCTTTCATTGTGAAGAGAATGGATAGTCCATTCAATTGTATACTTTTCCACTTGAACACAATAAGAGGAAAGATAACATTCAATTGCATTATTTTCCATTTTAATAATTGTATCATTTTCCATATTAATAAGGAGGAAGAAAGGAAATTCAATTGAATCACTTGTTATTTTTAAAATGATAAGAGTGAAGAGAACATGCAAGTGCACAAGTTTCCATTTCAATATGAGAAGAAGGTGAAGAGTATTCAATAATATCATTTTCAATTTCAAAATTAGAAGAAGTAAAGGGACATTCAATTGTATTATTTGCTATATCACCAAAGAAAAAAGAAATCATAATCCTTATAGAATTCCCTAAACTATGAGAAGGAAAGGTATCTCATGGATTATTTTTATTTCTAATATCAAAAGAGTATAGAGAAATATCATCATTTCATTCAATCCCACTATCACTATAATTTTCATTATAATTTTTTTCATTCAACTTAACAATAAATTTCATTAGAAAACCTTTTTGTTATCATTATAATCACACGTGATCATCCTCATAATAATAAGTATTATAATCATCATCAAAACATGCCCCATGTGTATCTTCAATACTAGGTCTGATATATTTGATTTAATTTAATTAAGATTTTATTGTTAAACGATAATTGCAAAGTCACATACAAAAATAAAATGCTAAAGTACAAATTTGAGACAAGAAATAAGCTAATAAAATATGAAACCCTAAGTGAAAGAGAGAGAAGGATGGACTTAGCTAATTTTCACTCAATCTAGGATCGATGCGTACTAGGAAAAATTCTTTATATGAAGTGTCATCAACACCAAGGATAAATTATGCAACATTTGAATAAATATGGACTACGATGCCCAAAATGGGTCAGGGGCGATTGGGCGCTGTGGTCCCGCCCTGAGCACCCGTGATTACAAAAGTGGTCAAAATCTGATTTTTGGAATGTTACACAAGTATCATGGGTATTCATTATTCTTTGCTTGTATTTCACACCTTGTTTGCTGAATTTACCTATAATCTAAAAAATAGATGTTCACCTACAAAACCCAAAAAACCACATCAAATCTAAAAATAAATATGCAATATGGAGATCCATACTAACCTATGCAAATGTTACCCGATTGAATGAGCTTGAGTAGACATAAAATCACGCACATATTAATATATTACTATGTTACCAAGTATGTTGTTATATATATATATATATATATATATATATATATATATATATATTTATATATATATATATATATATTTTTTAGTGAGAAATTATTCATTGGTGACACATCCCCATGTCCATCCCCTTGTTTTCATTGACTTCATTTGTATTTCTCTTTTATATAGTCACATTTTACATTTGTCTCTCCCACACTTTTTTTCCGGTCAAGTCAAAGGGATCCCCTGTCTATCGGTCTTTTCACATCTATCTTCATTTGCTAAATGACACTAGCACTTGGCATAGACATTAGCACCCAGTGCTTATGTCTAGATATGAATGCTACTATCATGCTTATTTCTTTCACTTATTTTGACATTTGTGGTTGGTCTTTTTAGTTATCTTACCCTTATCCCAATGTCTTAGTCATCATGTTGTGTCAATAGTGTTGAAATTTAAACAAGATATCCCTATATATACACAACATACATACCATTATAAGGTTGGAAATTATCAAGGATAATAAATCTACATACTATCAAAGGGACTACATTATTTGGGCTGATTATTTTGCATACACTGCATAGGAAGGGGAAGTTCTAAATTTCATCCACACATTTGGATTTTATCTATTCATATCCCATTATCTTGGCATCATTAGCACGAGGTAAACCTAATGACACTATCATCCACACAAGCACATAAAACTACATGGAGTCTGAGATGTAGTGAAACACTCGGTCCTAAGTTTACATTTTCGGGTGACCGTCGGGGTCATTCCGACTCCCCATTTACATATTTATTTTTTAGGATTTGATGTGTCTGGGGTTTTGCAAGTGAATACTATTTTGCAGGTTACAAAAAAAATTGGAAATCATCCAACAACATACAGGTGATTAAGAGTGAATCTCAACGACACTTGCGTGGCACCAAAATTTCACAATTTGAGTCCCTACATAGTCACATGCACTTAGAGAAGGTCTCGATGCCTATGTTCCCTAGCCCTATCCGTGCACCTCGGTCTAGCCATATTTGATAACTCTACAAATTTCTAAGTGGCATTGTGATAGTCTTCCATCTTTGTTTATCAACCTTCCAGCACATAACACTTCAGGATTGAGTGATTATCAACTAAGTCACTCTTTTCTTTTTACTGCACTTAGGGTTTCTAATTCATTAGGTTATATACTTGCATTGTATCATTTTTTATCATGTGTGACTCTGTAATTTTTATTTAATATTAATATTTTATTAAATCAATTTCAAACATTGGACATCACTCACAATATCAAAAAATAATCAAGGCCGAAGTGACCAAAAGCATACAAACAGTGATCAAGCAAAACATAGGGCATAGCCCATAAAAATGGCATACAATAGCAAACAATGTCAAGAAAATTTTAACAGAAAACCGTGGTGGCATATACTCCTTCAAAGTAAATGCTACACATGAAGCACCCATTAGCATGTTAGAAAGATAAAAAGTATGTCAAAGTGTGTATGTACCAATATAAAGTAGTGTGCTCGTAAGAATAATAAGTAGTATATAATGAAATTATATCATTTGTTGTGTAAGAGTAGAAATTTAGATGCCCTTAGGAGCCTCAATTATACTTTGGTAAGAAGCAACAAAGTGCTAAACATCATTGTTGCGTGTAAAGATCTATAAGAAATATGCATTTACAACTAAAGAACAAGTGAACGTACATGTGCATACGATAAATATAATAACATACTGGATATCCACTAACATAGTAAGCAAGATGTAACATGTAAGTATCAAGTAAGAAATAATAATCAAAACCAATATATGCAAAATGTAGCATGTGAATGAGATGGGATAGTGTGCAATGTGAATGTGATAGGAGTAGTGTTTCCCCAACAGATGTGTGTGAGTATGAGATGAGGTTCATTTATAAAAGGTCCCTCAATAATAAAGAATGAACCATAAAAAAGAGTGCATCATCAAGAAATGGTTTGATAGTGTGAACTAGAAAGATATACCAATGAAGCGTAGAGCATAAAGTGTGAATGAATAATGTGAGGTTCATTTCAGATTGATACCCTCGGCGATCAAGTATGAACTATGGAACTAGTTTGTTTCATAGGGTAATGCTTGGAAAATGTGTGCTATAAAGATAGACCATGAAGCATAGAGCATGAAATGTGTGAAGGAGGGGATGTTCATTTCAGATTTAGACCCTTAGCATTCGAGTATGAATTTTGGAACTAGAGTGCTTCACATGGTAATGATGATACAATGTGTGTATCAAAGGGGTGTAGGAGTATGTTGAAAGACTAGTCATGAAGCGAGGAGTGTGAAGTGTAATAATGGATACTAGAGACAACCGATATTGTTAGAGGGGGAAGAAAGTGTGATGCCACACAAGTGTGTGATGGAGATCTATGCAGCGATATGAGAAGGACCATGTCATGGTGGTGGATCTTGAAATGTGTTTTGGCCATCGATGTAAGGAATAGTTTGTTTGAAAAAATGAATTGGACACTGAAGTGGAGGTTTTGAAGGGATCTTGAATTGTGGTGGCTTATTTTGGATTGATAACATTGTAGAAGATTTGAGAGGATGAGGGGATAAACTTATTTTTAGAATACGATACTTAGGTTGAATTGGTAATTTTTATCTCGAATTTTCTCTTGGGTTAAATTCAAATAACTTACACTCAGCCATTTGAGCAAGACAAGTTCTGGGAATGACTTATGAATGTTTTGCATGAGATGAGGACTATAACTATGAAGGCTCTATTGAAAACATTGAGGGGATAAGCATCGAATGACAAATTACAAATTAGTCTTTAAAAATGGACTTAACCATTTTTAAGAGCAAAATACGTCCAAACGACCGTCAATTTCCATGTCTTAAAACACCACCATTAGCATTAAAAAATCCATGTGGGGAAATTTTAAATCATTGGAAAATTTTATAAAATTCATGGGACGTTCAAATGCCCATTAATTTTAAAAAGCAATATAGGGGCTACGTGTCTACGGATCAACGACTCAGTAAAATCTATGTGGCATCATTTCATGCTCTTTATTATTTTTAAACTATGGTGGACCTAAGCCCACAAAATGATCTCTAATTTACAATATTTGGGGTCCATTGTAGGTTAATGAGGTCAAAGCTATGTGTCGGCATCTTAGAGAGCCGGCGATCAAAGGGAAGATTGACGCCATAAGGTTTTGGAACCTTTTTATTGGTCGAGCTTCACAATTGACAATCAAAGATATTGTTTGCAAAAGGCGAGGTGTTTTCCTATTTGTTCACATTTCACATCCAATCTAATTAGAAAATGCATGGATATTTCTGATTTTTCTTGGTTCATACAAGTCACCAAGCTAAAAGGTGAAGAACATAGCAAATCAATCAAAATAATTACATCATAGAGGTACATGGAGTGCTCAATGGTTCGTACTTCTTTTATAATCCCGGCATTGTGCATATGTGGCATATTTTTATTGGATCATGTTTTAAGGGAAAGAAAATCCCTATTTTTTAGTTGATCATAGGAGGACACATGGAAAAATTCCAATGCGGTAGACACATGAGAAATCCCAATTCCTTAGCCAATTATAAGCTAAAATGTGTCAATTTTATGTGCATTATGATAGATAGAACTTTAGGAGGCCATAACTTTTGATCTACAGCTCCAAATTTATCAAAATTGGTCTCGTTGGAAATCTATTGCCAAGCTCTAAAATTTGGTTTCATTTATTTCAGGAATTGAAGACTTTTAGGAAAATCCAAGAAACTAAAGAACAAGGGGTCATTCAGAAGGATAAAAATAGATAAAAGCATGCACTAAAGCTTGTTTTGTCATCTAGAAGAGATTAAAAGGGTAATAAAGCATGTAAGATAGGAGAAAATCTATTTTTACATGCAAAGATTATTCTTGGGAAAAAGATAAAATGAAATAGAAAAAACGCATTCTTTCTAACATAATGAGTTACTTTTGAAACAAGCAAACAAATATAGCTTTTATTCTATTTTTAAGTCAAACTTGCATGTCTTGGATTTTCTTATCCTTCTTCTCTCTTATATTTCTATAAAATACTTCAGAAAACATTGTAAATAGATATCTTTGATTCTTCATTCATATTTCTTGGAGCAATTCAATCTTTTGAGTGAGAAAGAAAGGGTCATGAGTGACTATTTGTGCTTATTCCACCTCTTGGAGCAATAAAGGAGTTGTGTTTTACCTTCTACAGTCTATATTTAGTGCATACTCTATTTAAACTAATTTATTTTGTGATACTTATCTATCCTTGTCTGATCAGTTTAATCTTTCATGCTTTATGCAGTTTTGTGTCAATTGGAGATCATAGATTGTGTTTGACAAGTTGTTTGTAGGATTTTGTTATGATGCAAATTGTAGCCCCTTCTTATTTAGTGACAATCATTCTAGAACCCTTTTATGAATCATCTTTAATTTGACTCAATTACTTGTAGTTTGTGTATGGTGTGTGTGGCTTCTTTGCTTCATTTGTGTGATCCAAATAAGTCTGAAGTTCTCAAAACATTCTGGTGTATCACCTCCCTTTTAGTTCTTTTTCTTTCCTTTCCTTCTCCCTTTTCCCAGTCAGTTTTAGGAGGTAGAATTAGTTTAGGTGTTGCACTAGGGGAACCATCCCTCTCTGGAGATTCACTCCAACATACAAGGTCACCCACACCTAGGAGTGTTTCCATTTTTTCAATTGAAAGGAGAGTTATCACACCATTCTCCAAAGGGTGTATTTCAAAGTGACAACAATAACATTATAGATGACTTGGTAGGAGGAGATAATGGGGTACATGGTTTTGAATATGGTCCGATCTTGGGTTGGATAGATGGCACTTGAATGGTGAAGGAGGAACATTAGTAAATATGAAATGATGCTCATTGGAGATGGAAGGAAAATATTTAGAGCCCACTGGGTTTTAGAATTGGACATGTATGATCCGAAGGAAAATTTTGAAATTAAAATTTTCCTTAAATATCCATTAATAATTAAAATATGTTAGGTCACTTCAAGAGCTTTGAACGGTGTAAGAAACATCAAAAACGGATGTCGTATGCTCAAGATATCGTTGGTCAAAGTTTGGTCAAAATTGGGAGCAAGACAAAGTCAAATGACCAACTGGACGTGACACGTGGAAAAAATGAAAATTGGGGAAAACGTAAAAATTTGGTTTTACGACGTTGGTCTTCAACACTCATTTTCAGATAAGGTGGGCCCCACTATTTTCTAGTCGGGGCCCTCAACCAAGGTCGACACACTTTTTGACAGAGGGGTGTCTTGGCTGCCGTAACCTCACATTTCTATTGCCACATTTTTATTATTTATGCCTCAAAGTGCATTGGTATTTTTAATGTGGTATTTTATTGCAGAGTAATTATATTTTACATAGAAAGGGACCAAGTTAAATCACTAGCTCAACGATTTGGTCACCTATCTCACCCACACTATTTGGTTGAGACGTATCAACCATGACTCGACCCATTAATTCCACATTCCAAAGTCAACATTCCACGCCAGCCACAACGTGGCATCACAAAAAAATATGACCAAAACACATGGGCATAATAAACCATGCCATATACCACACTTTACATGTAAAACAAAGGGTATGTGTGGCCCATGCCATGAATAAATAGGGCGGTCAACTCAATTTAAACCACCACTCCACTTTTATCCCAATAAATGTGGGATTATTCCCAAATGGGAAATCAAAATGATGGAGGGTGTTTAGGATGGTTTGAACCCCCAACCACCAATTTACTAAAATGATGCCTAAGCGATAGACCATTATGGCTCGGTGAGTTATTAAAGGAGCTTTTTTTATTTAAAGAAGCTTTTGCAGTGTCCAGAAAAGGGCATATTAGACTAGTTTGCAGAAATCATCATTTTTGGAGCACTTAAAGGAAAACCAGTCTTCGGAGTGAACTAGTGAAATGTTCAAACTCCTGATGGTTTTTAGTCACTAGAAGACAAATTACAAAGTCACTAGGGAAAACCTTGTAAGTGATTTAGGAAGGTTAAATACGTTTACTAAGCTTCTCCGGGGTCTTTTAAAGGTCTGAAAACACATTATTGTAGTTTTTGATCTATTTTTGTTTATTTTAAGGGTTATTGTACTTATAGTTTGATCAAATTTAATAGATCGATTCGTATAAACCTGAGACGTGGCCATTTTCCGAACTCGGTAAACAATTCTAGTGTTGTCTTTAATCTTGTATAACTACTTTTGAATTCTAATTTATTCACATATTTAATTACTTAAATTAAAATTCAAGGATGATTAAATATCAGTTATGACACTTTGGGTGAAATAGTAAATCTAGTAATCTGAATTTTTGATAGAGTAGTTGGATTTTGGTGAACTTTGGAATCAATTCTAGATCAATTTATTTTTTAGATTCATATCAAATTTTGATTAATTTGGGATTAATTTACATCCTAGAAATTGATGAATTTATAAGATCTGGGTAAATAGTTAAAAATTAAAATAATTACTCATCTTTACTAATCATGTTTTGTATCATATAAGGTTTATTTAATTGTGTAATTACTTGGTTTATGCGGTTGGTTGGTGTGATTGAACAGGCATAGGTGCACTATGGGTAGAATGTCTAAATAGGAAAATCTCAATGAGATTGACATATTCAATCACCAGATTCTCAAAGAGAAATATCTCCTAAGATCCATGTATTACTCCTTGGAAGAGGAGAATGCATGCTTGAAATCATAATTGTAAACCAAGGATGAGCTCTTGGTAAGGTCATAGCAGTGTGGTGATCGGAAAAAGGAAATGCCTTCAACTTCCAATGTAAATACCATGACCGATGAGTGCAAAGTGTAAGTTTTTCCCCACGTGAATCTTCTTCCCATTCAAATTCATATTCAAGTAATGATGCTTTTGGTTCATTTGAAAAACACACTAAAGGCATTGGAGTTCGAGAGATGGATACTAAAGTTGATATTTGATTAGATTTTCCGAGTCTAGATGAGTGTGTGAGTCCGTCTATCCTTCAAAGAAACTTGTGCTCATAGACACTAAACATAAAGGATTAGATAAATGGATAGATGAGTTGCTCGGCAAAGGTCGATTCTAGGAATCCAAATGGACTTCCTTAGAGGATGTTAGCTCATTTTTAAAAATTAAGTAGATTGATAAAAGCAATGATAATAACATGTAATAAATATTGGTAAGTAGATTATAGATGAATACTTTTCTAAAATTTAATATGGATAGGCAAGTCCTGAGAAGCTTTGAAGGTGGCCTAGGAAAGTGTGGATGCGATCTAAATGTGTTCAAGTAATCATACCAGAAGTCGTCAGTCTCTTATTGGATATAATGGAGAAATTCGATCGATCCTTAAGTGTCATGTTTGTTAACGGTGAATCGGATATTAAAAAGTGTCAACTCACGTAGGATTTTGTATTGTTCCCAGAAGAAAGGGTGTTGGACTATAGGAAGGTTGTAAATTCTTGTAATGAGATGTGAATGACTAGGAGCTACCAACAAAGAGCCATACTTGGAAACAACATGTTGAATGTAGGTGTTTTGATATAAATGATAAAAATATGATAAATTGAATAAAATATTATTTTTGATCAGGAATCATCGGTGATTTAGGCTAATCACTAGTGATTAAGTTGAATCACTAGTTATTTCTATAATTTTTGAAAGATTTGCTAAAAACGATTATAAAGTTATGAAAATATGGTTTTGATTAATGTAAGAGCTACTTATGACTTTAATAGTGAAGGTCAAAGATATAGGAATACCTTTTGAGAAGGTGTGGAGCTAAAAGATGCCTCAAATCCTTTGTAGAAAATATATGAGTTGATAAGTTGTCCGTGACGTTCTTCAAGAACCGAGTGATGCAAACGAGTAAAAAAGTGCTTGAAAGTTATTGATGTTGATGTTTCAATGTGCTTAAAGATTTTATTGTGTCGAAAACAAAGTGCAGGAGTGAAAAGGTGGTCAAATATTTGAGCTTGAATATCCCTAAGGGAGAGCACAAAAGTGTTATTTATAATCGTTGGTGATTCAACTGAATCACCGACGATCCACTTTTTATGGGGAAACAACTACAAGAGTGGTTGAAACCACTTCTAATCATGGATTTTTGGTTCAAGGTGTGGGTAAATGACTAAAGGGATGTTGGAGAATGAATTGAAGAGGTTAAGAAGGTTATAGAATTATTGATAAATAGTTAATTTGTTTGTGTTTTATTTTATTTTAGTTTTTAAGTGATTTTAGGTGGTTTTGAGAGGTAAAATGATATTTTTACGATTGTGAGATGGTGTGAGAGGAATATTTACATGGATTAAATATTGTGGGGAGTTTGGACTTAGGATTAAGAGATTAAATAATGTCTTTGTTTTGATTGATATGATAAGGGAAATTAATGGTGTGAATTTTATGTGTCTACATTTGCCCCTTTTTGTCGAGTAGTTTGGTGTAGGAAAAGTGTTAGAAAAAAATGATAGTTGAATTTGTATGGGTGATCCCCCTCAAAATGGGGTGACTGAAATGCAATGTAAGGAACACCAGTTTGATAGGTTGGATTTGGATAAGTTTGATATGTGTTTCTTTAAAAAATTCCCAAGATGGGGTATCGAAACGATGCATTCTATTACGAAATCAAGTGATAGGGGAACCAAATGGTTCATTTACCTATGGAGATATGATTCGTAAGGGTAGGATCATAGGATAAGAAATTCAAGTGATGGGGGCCAAAGGGCACATATCCCATAGATGTATGACATATCCCATGGTTTAATTGATATGGATTTTTAAATTTCTAAAGATTGAGGGTCTTTTAAATGTGAAAATTTGTTGGAAAATGTGAAGATGTAGTGTTGATTTGGGAAAATAATGATGTGATGGTAAATAAGTATGAATCACTACTGATTCATGATGATCGTTGGTGATTGAGATGAATCATCGTCAATTCAAGGAATCATCGGTGATTGCTACGAAAGTTGGGGTAAGGCTATAAAAGCCCTAGGTCGGTGGTGAATAGTTAACTTTTTCAGCTTGTTTTTGTGAATTGGAGAGCTTTGAGGGAGTGAAAAGGGTGCTTTGAAGAAATGATGTTGTCGAAAGCAGGCATAGGAAGCCCACACAGGTAGAGGTGAGTACTTATTATTGTTGTTGGTTTTTAGCTAGTTTTGATTATTTTTGTTGTTTTTGTGCATACAGAGAGTTTATTTTTAAAATTGCTAGAATCATTGATGATTCAATTTGATCACTAGTGATTTGTGTGAATCATCGGTGACACTCTATTTTTTACGCACTAAATTTATTTATTAGCGATCGATGTGTATGATGAAATTTCTATGATGTTTTGATTCTAATGTGTGTTTTGTATATTTTTATTGCATGTGGATGTGAAACTTACTATCTCGAGACAGGATTCTAGTGATCTTAGAGGAGGTATGGTAGGATATGTTAGATGATGATTGGTTTTATGTAAAGTCATGGGATTTGTAGGGATGCGTGATTATAGACACATCCATAGATGTAGAGGATTATTGTTGGCATTGATGGAGAGACGGATCCAACCACCTGCACATTTTGGATACCGATAGGTGAGGTTACAATCACTATGGAGTATGTTCATAGGATTATGAGATTACTCGTCTCATGGGGAGGGTACTTATTGTATTGATGAGACAAAGAGAGAGGATGTGATGAGGAGATTGTATGGAGATGATGCGGATAATGTGATGTATACTTCAAGAATATTTTATTAATAATTTGGTTCAGGTTGCAGATAATTAACACAATAAATAATATTGTATATTAATTCAGCATCATATGTTACAATTAAATAGGGAGGATGTTTCCTATAAAATAGGAAACTTCTTATAACAAATCTCCCTAAATACATGAGTGGTTTTAACCACTATTAATCACGTATATAACAACTAAAAATTTAACCTATATACTAACTTACCGTAATATAATATTTTACCATATGGTAAACATATGGGGAACTAATAAGGATCGTTCCTAACATTCCCCCTTAGTGTGAACATGGGGAAAACCTATCTTTGTACTTGCACATGCTTTCATGATTAGGTGATTTTTACTGCAGGATGATCACAAACCTGTTGTATGGTTTTCAAATGGTTAACACAAACCTGAAAATGGTGGTTTTCAATTGGAGTACCACAAACCAAAAATGAAGGTTTTCAAGTGGTTTACCTACAACCACATCATGATGTGCCAAGTACTATTATCATCCCTCATCACATCTCACTGTAAGGAATAACATAGGAAATTATGTTGCTCATACACACATAGAAAATGTTGACATGATGGAAATGGAACATTGGAATCATGTTCCCCCATCAATGTGAAATTTACACTTATTCAATCAGGAACATTGAAACTGGCACTTTGATCAACATAATGAAATCACACAAAACAAACTGCAAACACACATGTCACCAAACCTTCATGTGGCCCCATCATTGGTGAATAATGAGAGGTCATTGATTGACCTCCAACATCTATTTTCCTCCATCCTCCGGTGAAAAGTTGCTAAGTCAACAAAATGTACTTTTGAAGCTCAAATGTATACCTTGAATAGACGTTAGATTCCACCAGAAAATGTGTTTGTAAGGCTTTTTTTTAACAATTTTGACATCTTAGTAAGACTTAGAAATAATGACTTAAACAAACTTTGACAATAGACTCTTTGACAAATAGATCAACTTTACGATTTATATGACATTATTTTGACACAACAATTAAATGACGTGGAAGATGTTACCTTATCGAGAAAATATATAATTATGTAAACAAATGGAGTTAAACTCGTTTATAAAACTCAATTAAAAATTAAAACTTGAAAAATACACTTATAACTACCCTAGATGACACAATAATAAAGGACTAAATTCAATCACATATTGAATTTAACAATCTAAATGAAACTTTTTATACCACATACTAAATAGCCATTAATAAAAAATTTGACCGTCTTGACATAACAAGTAAAAACACTATCTAGACTATAATTTATTGATAGTGTGAGAATAGAACAATACTCTTAAACATTATACTTCCTTATACTATTTTTTTTGGAACAAGGGCTCAATTAAAGTTTGACAACTTTGCATTCCATGACACATGGTAGAATAAGATGCTCCTTGGAGTGTATGAATCTATAAACCATGCATTATTGGTTTTGATAGGGCCGGTCTTTGTGGGAAGTTTTCTAGGCTCGAGTTGAGACCGAATGCATTCAAGAATTAGATTTCGATTGGGTTCAATGTCATATCGTACTAAAATATTCTAATGGAAAGTATGAAAAGACCGTTGGTAAAAGTCACAATGGGATAGAAGTGTTGATTAGAATAATTAATTCTCTTAATTATTAATATAACATCCTTGACATTTTTGAAAATGTTCTAGTTGATTCAAATTCAGTGTTGAACGCAGCTAAAGGAACATACCAAGCCATAGGCACTTGGGAGTGGATCAGGAAGGAATAATTGTAGAGTTTATTGATATTCCAAATAATGTCCGGATAGATTAGACACAAGCCTCCTCAAGAGCACATGACACCATCATATCGTTCCTCACAAATACATGCAGAATCGCACTAGATTCCCAACGGCATGCCTACATCCATAAGCTCGAGTTGCTCTAGACTATTGTAGCAATAAATAAAACTCCACAATTAACACAACTCCAAACAATAGAGTAACTCGGATATCAAAATTCCATTCGTGCACCTATGGAAGAATTCAATGTTGGTGATGAGTTAGAATTCTACGTTGGAGGATCACATGTAGTCCAAAGATCCATGAGGTCAACATTCAAATGAATACACAAGATCCAATTTCAATGTTGTCCCCTCCAAATAAACATCGCTCTGATACCAAATAATAATTTGGTTCATGTTGTAGAGAATTAACATAGTAAATAATATCATATATTGATTCAACATCGTAGGTTATAATTAAATAGAGAGGATGTTTCCTATAAAATAGGAAACTTCTTAAAAAATCTCCCTAAATGCGTGAGTGATTTTAACCACTATTAATCACGTATATAATAACTAAAAAATTTAACCTATATACCAACTTACCGTAATATAATATTTTATCATACGGTAAACATATGGAGCACTAACAAGGATTATTCCTAACAATTATTATCATTCTTTATATTATGCGGGAGAGATTATTTTTCACAAATGACTATGTTGATGAGGGATATTCCATGGTTTGCTTTTCCCGATTCCATAGGGGGTAGATTTCCATGGATGATGACTAAAGTGGTTATAGAGATGATGGAGCATTGGACTATTTTTGCTTGGGCCCTTGCATTATTAACACATACATATAGGGAGTTGTGGGCTTGGAAAGTCCACAAGAGATATGGGATAGATGTTGCATTTCAGATTATAGTGTTCGGCTTTCATGCATATTCCCATAGCTTGTCCACTGTGGTTTACCATGGGAAGGTGTAGATATGATTGGTAGATCTACAGGATTTATGAGGTGGAAAGGAGATGTGGGTTGGTTGAAGGGGAAGCAAAAGGTGGCTCATTATAGATATCTTCTAATAGGGTTATAGGTAGGATATGTGTTGTGGAGACCTTATCTTGAGTTTTTTGAGTGTTTGGGGTGTAAGCGTGAGCTTAATGGGGTCAGCAAAGTAGAGTACTTGGGTGCATTGGAGATGATGGAGAGAGTGGGAGCTTGTCATATTTATTCATGTTAGATGATAGTTTGGTTTATTCTAGGATGTGCCTAAGGCTCTAGTGCTTTATAGACGTGATGAGGGAGATGTGGATACTCCCAAGGTAGTTGTGGGACAGACTCCTATTATAGCTGATGAGAGGGGAGCCATGGGTCTAGATGAGCATGGTGATTTAGTGTCAATTGATGATGTTGGAGTGACCGCTGGTTACAAGTGGTGGTGGACTGGTGCTTATGTTGAGTTTGAGAGAACTCAATTGATTCAAAGAGGGAGGAGGGTGTGTGCTCAAGTGGAGGGAGCAAAAGATATTGTTGATGTTAGTGAAGATGAGGAGGGTGATGGAGATGAGTAGGATCTTGAGGAAACGTTACACACTTGATAGTCAAGAAGACCATTGTGGAAGCACATAGAGATAGTTTGTAGAGGGAGATAAATGATTTGATTGGGGTGAGGGATACTTTGATTAGTGAGAGGGATGGTGTCATTATGAGTGTAATGGACTTAAAGCACAAATAGTGCATACCATGACTGATTGATATTGATATAGGTATCAACGAGAGGCCCGAAAATGGATCTTAGTATTAAAATATCTTTGACATCAAGTGCGAGTTGGTGGCTCTTGCACAAGCTAGCAAATGTGGGAGCACGTGGTATGGTTAGTTTTCCTCACTATCATTCTTTGAGTCAAAATTTATCTTATTATGAGGATATGGTGATATGGGAGTTGCCTAATGTGGTTCCCTATGCTGATCATTAGCACAACATGGGAAGGTCCTAGTATCAATTCGGTGAGTGTGAGTCAACCACCTCGAGGAATTGTTGGAGGAGATGGTCATGATGGTTGTATGCAGGAGGGTGATGGGAGTGTTTTTCATGCTAGTGGATTTCTTAGTGATGTCCATTTTACTGGATAGTTATATGATATGTGTTGTTATTGTATACGACTCTTTTATGAAGCCTTTGATGTATAGTTTTTGACATACAGAGTGGGGGACTCCTTTGATGATGTATCTAGGAATTTGATTATGATTATATATATATATTGCTTTATTTTGGTGTATGTTTTATGTGTTGTGTATGGTATATGTTGTTATATGTTTTTAATGTTTTTAATTGATGCTTTTATGGGATTGGAATATGAAAAAGATTGTATGATGTTTATATATATGTTGGATATTTATGTGATGTAGATAGTGATGTTATTAAGATGGTTGTGACTTTAGATATGATAAAAAATGTATGTTATCTTTGTAGAATAGGATTAAAAGGGAATGATTGCTTTAATATTAGATTTGATACATGTGTGATGGGTATAAAATGTGAAAGCACTTGCACATTAGGCCTTTTTAATAAATGTTAACATAAGACTATCAGTAGGTAGTTACATGTGGGATATTTGAGTTGAAGTGACAAGATATACCTCCCTAGGACATGAAAGGAGTTTAGCATGTGTAAGTTGATATGGGATAGTATGATTCTCCTTTTCAATAGTTTCATAGAGGTATGCCCCAACTATACATATTTTTGATGCAAATTGATCGATACAGGAAGTTTTCTTTGATGGGAAAGTTGATCAATGCAAGAATCTTTCCTAGGATTTTTTTGAGACTTTGTCTTTTTGAATGTTGATCAATGTGGGAAGACTTTTTACATAAGTAGCCATCATTTGAGGGAGTGGTCTACAATTTTGATTTTTGACTTTTATTTTTACAAATATATTCATCCTTCAAGGGTTTAATATATATGTGATAGGTAGTTATCCTTTGAGGTATCAGTCTATTATTATTTTTAAGTTTTCTGATAAGAAACATCCATATATATTTTTGAATTTATTTTGAGCTGAGTGTAAAACCATAATAGGTCATTTCAAGGAGGGGAAAGAGATGTGTAAATGACCTACACATGCATGCCCCATGACATGCCTTTAGTTGGTACATAAGGTAGATGGATGTAATGATTATGGGGTCCCTACTAAGGAGGAACTTATCCAAGTGAAAGATGTGATGAACGAGTTTTGGTGCTCATCTTTAAGGTTTTTAAGGATATTATGACAGAAGACCACATGATTTTAAATCGTTATGATGAGAAGATGGTTGGTTGATGATGGATTAAGATATTTTATGTGACTATTATTCTAATGATCAAATGGTTAACAATAGAAAGGCCTCAAGTACAAGGAATTCAAAGGTTCCTTTTAAGGTGTACCATTAAGGGAGGCTAAGCGATCAGCTCCCAACCCAAACTTGTGAGTAATAACGTATGGATGGATCCAATTAGGGGAAAACTTTCTATGTTTACTCCTTTCAAAAGTAGTGACATTTTGATTTTATTTGAGAATGAGATCACCTATTTTGAATTCACTTTATTTTGCATGCTTATTGTATGCATTCTTGATAAAAGTTATGATATCCAAGGGAAGTTAAACATTTTTCATCTAATAATTCTAGGTTTCCTATACGGTCTTGTTGGTATTCTTCATCGAGGATAAAATATTTGAGTGATACATGGAGTGATGGGATTTGAACCTCAAGAGGTAAGACTACCTCAGAGCCATAGATGAGTGAAAATGCATAGCACCCGTAGGATTACGGATGCTAGTTTGATAAGCCCAGAGAGCAAACAGGATTTGGAGATGTCAATTCCTTCTTGCTTCATCTACTATTTTCATGAGAATTTTATTAAGTGTTTTGTTAGAGGCTTCAGCCTATCCATTTTCTTGGGGATAGTATGGTGATGAGAAACTAAGTTTAATATTGAATGCATCACAAAGTTTCTTAACAACCTTTTTTTTAAGGATTTTCCATTGTCCATGACAAGCTTATTAGAACACCAAAGTGGCATATGATGTATTGATAGATGAAATTGATGATTTGATTTTATTTAGTTGAATTTAAAGGAATAGCTTTAACCCATTTTTTAAAGTATTCAGTGGTTGTGATGATGGAATGATGTTGTTAAGATGAGTGGGGATTGATAGTTCCAATGAGGTCTAACCCCCATTGTGAGAAAGGCCACAAGTCATAAGAGGGTTGTAAAGCTTGCCTAGGGACATGGATGAGGTCTGAAAGTTGTTAAAATTTAATGTATTTCTTAATATATGTGCAACAATCTTGATTAATAGTAGACCAATAATAACCCAGTCGTAAAACATGCTTAGCGATGAAAGGAATGATAACTAGATCGTGCAAGCCAAGAACACAGATGCTAATCAAACATCACGATTAATAAGATGAAAGAAATTCATCGAATAACTTTACATAAACCTTTGCAAACAAACGAAAGCGAAATATCATATATTATTATGAAACTCAATGAAATACAATGAGAATGGACCTTGCTTATATAGGCAAGGAATAACAATCTAAGAACCAATCAAGGTCATAGATCAAGCCATAAATCATGGAAAGAACTAGTCATCAAAAAACTAGTCAAGTCCATAGATTTATGAGAGAACTAGACATCAAGGATCTAGTCAATACCATAGATCTAGGAAAGAATTAATCAATACCATAGATCAAGGAAAGAACTATACCTAACAACTAGATAATATCTCCTAATATCTAAATAAGATAAAAGAAATATCCACACACATAAGTGGGTGAGGATAAATACAATAAAGGTAAATAAATTACCTAGGTGAACATGAGCTAAGGTAAATACCTACTCTAACACCCCCTCAAGTGAAGCTAGGGGCTAAAATAGAAGTGGCATGTCCACGGTGATGAGTCCCAGTAACTAGGCCGATGAGGTACTCATGTACAATAACAAAACCTACTCCAAGGCATCCCAAGAAGCTCGGCTCAAAAAACTTGTACAATGTTGAAGAATTTTGGTGTGCACTATGGTCTGAATCCACTACTCGATCACAAAACTCAAAAAAACAATTGACACTGGGTTTCACCAGAATAGCTCCATACAAGGAGACAATGAAATGATGTTGAAAGTGCAAAAAAGAAACACCAAACATAATTCGATCAACTACTGCAAATAGGTGTGCCATGATCCAAGAACAAAAACCAAAGCAACAAGGTAAGGACAAAAAATCTAGAGTGTCACAATCCAAGAAAATCCAAGGTAACAAGGCAAGGACACGAAACCCGAAGAAGCAAGATCAACACCACACCCTCCCATACTATTGAATGGGTGGAGTGATGCTACAAATCTATATGAGTTACCCAAAACAACTACTCAAACACTGAAAAATAACACTGGAATGCACCAAAATAGATCCCCATAAGAGATACTATCAACATGCCAAAAGTGTCAAAAATACAAATACAAAATCTCTCAACAAACAAGAGAGATACACTACACCTGCTAAAGAAAAAATGCTCAAAACAAAAAGCATCACAATGTAGAAGGTATAAAAAGTGGAGCAAGAGGTTGAATGGTGGAGGAGCCACACCTATAGAGTCCTCTCAATGAATGCCTATGTCGCTGCCACGAGTGATCAGATATCACCCCAAATCAACACAGATGGATGAAGAAGATGCTGCATATGACTTGGTGCAAAATGCACAATGGGTGCATGCAAAAGAACATTAGAATGTGTGTCAAGTTGATCATGTCTGGCAGCTGAAATCTCAGGTTTCTCAAGCCTGAGTGAAGGTGCAAAAACATGTGTGTTGCTCATGATCCTCAGAAAGATTTGAGCAAACAAAAAAGGAGCTCTGTCAATGTGTGATCCCAATGAAGTATTTTCTCGAAAACCAATTTCATGACAAGAATTCCACTTAACATGTGGAATAGAGGGAAAAATACCCTGTGAATGTCCGCCAATGACTCCACTATTAAGTCCCATATAATGGAGCATGTGAGAATTGAAAGAAATGGTATGCTTCTTAAAAAAACCATGCACGGAAAGGTAAGTAGGATACACAACATGTGGTACTATAATAGGCACAAATGTGGAAGAGCATGCAGTAACAAGCCTCACAGGTTTAGAAGCATCAAAATTAGGTTCATGCTCAAAGACTGGCAGATCAATGTTAGTGGGTATAAGAGCAAAGCAATTCTACAAGTGGACTAGAGCATGGATATGGTTGTCCACAATATGATGGTGATGTTGTAGGCTAGCAAGTTTGTTCTGGCAGGAGTGTAATATTGTATCCTTATCATGAATGAGTGATTGTAGAAGAGAATTTCACTTCTTGAGTGATCTATTTTCTTCCACAAATTTTATAATATCCTCTTGAAGTCCACATACTTCAGATCACCAAAATTGCATATCATTCTCCATATTTGGCACTTTATAAATCCATTACAAGCACTTTTTGCAAAAACGGCACTACAATACAAGATTTTAATATTTTTCTGTTATTTAAACTAAAACAAAATAAATTATTGTTTCCTTCACCACACAAATAAAATTAAAGGGGGCTAAAGCTAAGCACCTACTAGCAGAACCTGACAAGTTTTAAGCCCTCAGTATGAAGCTAAGCCCTTACTATTTTTAGGGTGCAATGTTCTCCCAAAAATTTAGGATGTTGGGCTCAAGGGCTAAAAATTGCATCCACAATTGATTACAACACTCCTCCATATTTGGAACTTTATAATTAGTATTGCAAGTATCAAAATAAATAACTCTAATGAAAATAACACGCAAAAAAACAAGCACTTTTGCAAAAAACGGCACTCAAAACCGAAGTTACCGATCAAAAGATACAATATTTTTAATATTTTTTCTCAAAATATTTATTTTAGTTGTACTAAAACAAAATAAATTGTTGTTGCCTTCACCACACAAATAAAATTAAAGGGGGCTAAATAACTTTAAGCACCTACTAGTAGGAATCACATTATAAGCTCAATGAAATTAAGACCTTGCTTATATAGGAAAGGAATAACAATCAAGAACCAATCAAGGTCAGTAGATACCATAAATCTAGGAAAAGAACTAGTCAATACCATAGATCAAGGAAAGAACTATACCTAACAACTAGATAATATCTCCTAATATCTAAATAAGATAAAAGAAATATCCACACACATAAGTGGGTGAGGATAAATACAATAAAGATTAATAAGTACCTAGGTGAACATGAGCTAAGGTAAATACCTACTCTAACAAGCGATGGTGTTACCATTAAAATGTCCGCCATCTATATCATCATGGACTTCTTAAATTGCTTTGATAGATTCATGAGACTTAATACATCTTAATAAAATGCCATCAAATTTAAATTTATATAGGATACTACTAATAATGACATAGTGAATGACACGTTGAAGAAATTATCTTTTAGCATTTCTTGGATAAATCGGGTGGTATTTTAGATTCTGAAAGATAGTCAAATATTTTAGGATACCATATGTCAATTGGAAAATTTCGATGATTTTGATGGTAAGGATTTCATTTTTATGATATGGTTCATCTAATCTATGAACAACAACAAAAAAATTTAGAATTATCGCATTGATTCTTCAGTTGATAGAGGAATAAGGGATCCTAAAGAAGTCATGGTATCAACAAACTTATTAGAGGATCATGGAACTTCTTGGATGGTATAATGATCAAAGGCTTTGAGGAGAAATTCAACATTGGCTTTGTACTTTTGCAAGATTTCATTTTTACATTGATATTCTCCTTTAATTTGATTAATGATGAGTTGTGAGTCTCTGTATATTTATAAGATTTGAATTCCTAGTAGGATAGCGGTTTGAAGACCCATTATTAAAGCTTTGTATTCATCCATATTATTAGTGCATTCAAAGTTAAGTTTTAATGATAAAGGAATAGGATTCCCTGAGGAGGCATCATAACGATACCATCCCCTCTCCTTGGTATCATTTAGATCCATTGAAGAAGAGGGTCATTTTGATAGGAGTGAATTTGTGTTCATCAATAGTGTGGATAGATTCATCAAGAAATTATTCATGAGGAAGTTGAGTGTCGAGAAGGGGTGCTTCAGCAAGCTGGTCTATAATGGCCTAGTCCTTAATGGACTTCTGTGATAGAAATTCAATATCAAACTCAGTCATAAGAATAAGCCACCAAGTGATGCATCACTATGATATGGTTTAGAGTGCATGGTTTTGAGTGGATTGAAACTAGTGACAATGTAAGTTTTGTGGTTGAGTAGATAGTGGCATAGTTTGGAGGTTGCTAATTATAAGGCATGGCATAGTTTTTGGCTTCAGTGATAATGAGTTTTAAATTCATGGAGTGTATGACTTATGTATTAAATAACTTGTTCACGACCCTACTCATCTCGATGAGCGAGCATGACACCCAAGGCATGATCTATGACAGATATGTAAAGATAAAATGGTTCTCCCTCACAAGGAGGTGTGATTACAGGTGGTGATAAGAGATATTGTTTGAGTTCATTGAAGGATTTTTGACAATTAAGATCCCATTTAAAGTCAATGTATTTACGAAGGAGATGATGGAATGGTTGATAATGATTAGAGAGTTGAGACACGAAATGTTGGATAGATTGCATTCACCTTCAAGGCTACACATTTGCTTGAGAGTTGATGGAGGAAGTATTTTGATAATTACTTTTTATTGGTTGGATCTACTTCAATGCCTTAGATAGATACAATGAACCCCAAAATTTTCCAATGAGAACACCAAAACACATTTAATGGGGTTAAGATGAAGGAAATATTGAATGATTCAGATGAAGATTGATTCAAGGACAATGAGATGATCTTTGCGTTGTTTATATTTACCTAGGAGATCATCTACATAGTCTTCTATGGTTTTCTAGATAAGATCATGGAAAATATGTGTCATGGCGTGTTGATAAGTTGGCTCCAATGTTTTTAAGTCTAACGGGCATAACATGTTAACAGAAGGTTTCCTAAGGGGTAATAAAGGATGTTTTATGTTGATCGTCAATGGTGATGAGGATTTGATTATAACTAGAAAAACCATCCATAAGGGAGATCATTTCGTGGCTAGTTGTTAGATCGACAAGATGATCGATGTTTGGAAGAGGGAAGTCATCTTTAGGGCAAGCAAGATTGAGATCTTAGAAGTTAGTGTAAATGTGTAACTTTCTGAATCTTTAGTTATGGGGACGATGTTAGAAACCCATTATGGGTAGTCAATGGGTATGATGAAATTATCAAAGAGTAAACATTGTAACCCTTTTTTTATGAGAAGAGCTATGCGAGGGTGTATTCTAATGAGCTTTTATTTGACCGATTTAGCATTGGGATAATGAGGATGTTTTTCACGATGATGTTGGGATCGATACCTAGCATATCACTATATGAGTAGGTGAAGGCTTGAATATGTTTAGATAAACAGTTGGTGAAATCATTTAATTCTTGTGGATTTAGTGATTGACTAACCTTGACTATACAAGGTTCTTAAGGGGTGCCTATGTTAATGTCGATAGTGGATTTGTTGAGGAGGGTTGATGTGTTGGGTGGTAAGGTTTTTAAGAGGATGGTCTTATTTTCCCATGTGGGAGAGGATTTCTTGATCATCATGACATTAAAGGATATCAACGATGGGTGAATCCTCTTCAATCATTTCTAGTCGTGCAAGATGAAGTGTGATTGATAAGTCAAAGGTCCTAAGGAAATATTATTGACTAAAAAAGTTAGGTGGGATGGAGATGGTGTCATCAATGTCCATAGGATCATCAGGTTCTATGGGGATGATGGTTCTAATTCTGTGATATGTAGGGATGTGGTATGGGAAGATGATTCAACAATGGGTCTTTCATATCCTAGCCCATACTTTTCATGTGGTTTGAGATAATTTTGGATAGTAAAATCATTTACTCCTTGTTCGTAGCATCCAAATCCAAAACCCTTCCATGTGTAGTGATGGAGGTATATTTGAACAAAAGAGGGATTATATAAAGAGTCAAAGTTAGATTTGAAAGGCATGTCCATGGTGTTGATGAATGTATTGTGAGGAAGGACGATCAACTCACCCATAAACAAGGTTGGTTTTTAGATATGTGGGGCCATAGGAGATGACATCTCCGACATCATGCTCATACAAGGGTTTTTTTAGTCTTCCATACATTTTAGGTGTAGAAATTGAATTAAGTATGAGGTGGTACTCTCTCAAAGTGAGAGACATCCATAATGTCACCGAGAGAGAAGTCATCGAGTAGTTTGGTTGATGGAATGGATGTTCTAGTGGATGCTTCATCAAAGGATTTTGATTTTTATTCAAGTATAAGAACATCATTCGTAGAATATCTTGTGTCATAAGCTTAGAAAAAGGGTTTAGATCCGTAGGGACTGTGAATGTTTTACCCTCGTGTTCATATTTAAGGCACCAATGAAGTGTCGAGGGGATGCATTACATGATATGAATCCAAGGCCGTCCTAACAACATATTATATTAGAACTCTCCTTCTATGATGTAGAAGAGTTATGGAAGGGTTTTGATGTCAACTTTAAGAGTTAGAATGATAGTACCTAGCATGGGCATGATTGTATCATTAAAATCTTGAAGCAAGACTAGTGTTTGGGTGATAACGGTATTTGGTAATCTAAGTTGATTGAAGGTGATAGATGATATGATATTGCATTTTATCATATTTACCCCTTTATCATTTTATCACCATTTATCATTTCCTTTTAAATCATTATTATATCTTATCCCATCCTTAATCCCTTTTATTCCATTATTATATCATATTATCTTATTTTAAATCCCTTCATTAACATTTATAGGAATTTAATATTCCTACATCTCACCTACCACCTACCCTACACATCCCTACACCTAGCCTTTCCATCAAATCACATCCCTAATCATCATTAATCAACCTAATCTAATCCTAATCATGTGCACATCCTCACCTCTAAATCTAGAGGCTTCTAAATCTAGAAGCTTCTCTATCTTTCCCTCTTATTTTCAAATATTCAAATGAATCTACACTATTCCATTGAATTTTTAATTCAATGGAAATCCTCACAAAATCTAGAATTTTCCATTCTAGAATCCTCCAATCCTCTCATCTCAATTTTCAACCATTGGATTCAATCCAACATGGATTAATCCTCACCCTCCATTTTTCCACTCACAAACTATAAATCAAGCTCTCATCCTCCATGAGAGACATCTTCTAGAAATTCTAAAATCTTTATTTTATCTCAAAATCATTTGTCATTTTTATCATCAATCAATTCATCATCAATCAATTTATCATCCATCTACAATCAATCAATCATCCTTCATCCTTCATCAATAATCAAGCAATCTTCATCAATCATCAAAGGGGAGGTGTTGTCCAAGTGCATCCACATCCAAATCTGAAAGCAATCAATCATCTTCCAAGCACATCCACCATCAAGGAAGGAGAATTGCATGCTAGATGGTAAGTGCAAGTAGTTTTTTTCTTCCTTTTTCATCTTTTTTGATTCGAGGTTTATTAGTTTGAGAGTTTGAATCAACATTGTTTTGAATTGGTTTCATATTCATTTTATTTGTGCATGCTAACTTGATTTTTCATCTACATTTTTGGTGCCCACCATGGGGCTTACCCCCCAAATTTTTAATTTCTTGTTTATTATCATCTAATTCTATCAAAAATCAAATTTTTTTTCATAAAAATTTTGACTTTTTGGGATTTTTCGTTTGTTCAGTTTTTTTGTTTTCAGCATGTATATTTCACATTTTTCAGCTTTTTTCATTTATTTGTTTTATACCATTTTTATTTTACCATTTAAAACTCATTTTTTTTTACAAAGTAACGCTTTTAAACTAAATGCAGCGTATATGACATTTGGCACATATGTGAGCTATTTTTGCATTTTTTTTTTTTTTTCCTCTTCCGAGAGCCATAAATTTTGACCCCGAACTCGAAACGAACTCCATTCCATTTTTTTTCCCGGAAAGGTATTGAAGAGATCTATGCAATGAAAGTGTTAATTTAGAATTTTATTGTATAATTTATTCATGGTTTTCATTTTACTAAATATTTTCATTTTAACTACACATTAAGTTATATTTTCTTGTTCCAAACTACTAACACTTTGTGTGCAGCTTCTTACACTTACCAAAGATTAAAAAATCAATCTAAAACTACTAATATTTTTTGTTTTTGTAGCACGTTTGTCCAAGAATTGGGGTTATTTTCCAAACTACTAATCCACTTTTTTGTAGGGCCTCCTCTTGAAGACCCCTTTTGCACATTTTTTTAATCATATTTTTATCATTTAAAAATAAAAATATTTATATTATCTTGCATCTTTCATTTCTTGCATTTTGCATGTTTGTTTGTTAAACCCGAAGGTTGGATTTCATGTATGCTCTCCTCTCGCGTCCTTGGATGATCTTGAGGATCAAAAATTGGTCCACCTTCTTCCCTTTTTCATTTTTAGGGGCAACGTGACGTGGATTTCATCACCACACTTTCATAGTCCTAGGGGTCTCGTGACCATGGGCTTCATCTCCACGCACGTAGACACACCCCATGTTCCTGGGGGTATATAAATTCTTGGAGAGATTGTCATTATTGGCTAAGCATCTACATGTTTTAAGCATGATGTGAAGTGAGGGGCTTTCCACGTCCCAACACCAGGCCTAGACAACATCCTTGCAACACATGGATTGGGCCTCACGTATCGAAAGGTATATAGAGGACTCCCTTAGCAAGCCTTGTTTATCCTAGCATAGGTAGCCTTCAGCCACAATCAAGCTATAGTGCAGGGGAAGGAACCACCAAATATTACTCGCTATCGATCACACATCGATGTAAAGGTGGGCCAGCTCAGTGAGTGCCACTATGTGTGTGTGGTATTAAAAGTGGGCTATAGCTTGTGTTGCACACCCACTTGACTAGCTAGGTTGTGTGTTGCATGTGTGTTTTTGCTTACATATCATTTTGACCACACATTAATCAACCAATCAAAATTAATCAAACAATCAAATCAACCCCCATCCAAACATAATCAAACCTAATCCATCCATCTAATTATCCCAATCTTATCCCCTTTCCTAATCCATCCCATCCACATCTAATCCCTCCATCTTAATCCTATCTTACCTACATCCTATCCATACCCAATCCTATTCCTAAATCTTATCTAAACCCCCATCCTCATCATGGCTCCCATCAAAGTCAAATCCCCACCCATCAACCTTTACCCTCCCACTTTGATCAAAACATCCCTATTACTATCCAATCTTTAAAAACCAAATTATGACACTCACATCCTCTATCCAAAAATCTCCTAACCCATCCCAAGTTGATCCCACCATCCTCACAACCATCCAAAATCTTAACCAACAAATTCTTGACCTCCAATCACACCTTAACCAAACATCTTCTCAACCATCCTCCCTCACATCCACTTATGATAGTGAGGACCTTATTGACATCGACCAAGATGATCCCCATCCACACAACCAATCATACCCAATCCTAAATCCACATCATCCAACATCCCTAACCATCTTCCTTCTTCACACACAAGTAATTACATCAATTTTGATCAACTCCAATCATCCCCTTCCACCAATAAAGATCTCTTTTCAAACTTTTCCAAACTTTAACCAACTATGATTCATCCACCACATCCACTTCCAAAAATCAAAATCAAAATCATCAAAATAAAAATCTAAACCAAAATCTCAAACCTAAATATCCCAAAACCACCACCACCTAATGACCTTCTTTTACAATTTTCTAACCTATTATCTAAGCCTAATCCTTCATCACCACTATCCACCCCTAAATCCCCATCAACCAATCTAATCCCCAACTCCCTCCCATCAAAACATATCATAATGTACCTTATACATACCCATCCACATCCAATCAAGATCAAACCAAACCACAATCCTTATCCCCTACATCACACCTTAGTCCTAAATCCTCATCATCCTCATCATCCCAACCTCATCCCATGGACTTTCTCCTAGATAGTCCCAAGTCCCCTCCTCTAACATCTACTTTGGCTCCTAAGCCTCCATCACTTACATCCAACCCCATCCAATCTAGTGTGACTCCTAAGTCACCCACATCCTCTTCATCCCCTAATCCTACTTCATCCAACGTGGCCCCCATGCCACCTTTATCCTCTCCATCCACATCTAATAAATCTACCAATAACCAATCCAATCCCAAACCATCCAATGTGACTCCTAAGTCACCTCCATCTCCCAAATCCAATGTGGTTCATCCACATCACATCCCCTACCTCAACTCAACCAAATGGTTTCCACCACCCCCTCTACCTCAACTCAACCAACATCACCTAAATTCAACCCATCTCCCTCATCAACATCTACTCCATCCTTTAAATCCACACAATCTACCTCCCCAAATCCAACCAATCTAACATATCCTCTTCATCCAAATCTAACACATCCTCTTCATCCACCCCTACCTTATCCACTCCATCCCAAATCAAACCATCTAATCCTACACAAAACCAACCCTACACCATCCACCTCTCCCAAATCAACCAAATCCAATCCCAAGCCAAAATCCACTACCAATCCAAAACCAAACCAACCTCCTAAAGCCCCCAAGGCTAATCTTCCATCCAAATC
Organism: Taxus wallichiana var. yunnanensis; assembly: GCA_018340775.1. Taxonomy (NCBI): domain Eukaryota; kingdom Viridiplantae; phylum Streptophyta; class Pinopsida; order Cupressales; family Taxaceae; genus Taxus; species Taxus wallichiana. The sequence continues at coordinate 788,302,886 of CM031242.1, forward strand.
CCAACCATCTAATCCACATCCTAAACCTACATCCAAATCACATAAATCCAATCAATCCTCTCCTATCCTACCCACTCCTACACATATCCTACCTAACCCACCCTTATTACCCACACCATCTCTCTTACCAACCCCAATCACCTTCGCCTCCTTAGGTGAATCCTTGACTACCATCTTCCATCATTTAAAAACTTTCAACATGATCATCCATCCCCCAATCAAATCACATGATAAAAACCTTCCCAAACCATCTTGGTATAGGGACCATTATTATTGTGACTTCCATCACACCCATGGACATTCGACCAATCATTGCATGTAATTTAGGTCTTATGTCCAAAACCTCATTAACCAAGGAATTCTTATCCTTGTACCTCTCTATCCACCACCTTTCCATCCTAACCCTATCCTAACCATCATCCACCATCCAAATCCCACTCTAAATCCAAACATCATCAACCATCCAAATCTCATCGTACATCCAAAAATCCCTCACCAACCAAAAATCAAAAAAAAAATCTTACCTCCCATCCTTCATCCAAATCCCGACCCCCTTAGCCCCTTAATGATGAAAAACTACAACCCCCAATCTCATGATGACCACATGACATCATCTTCCCCATCCACTTCATATCCTATAGCTAAAAATATTTTCCAACATCAAACATCATGGTAAAAGGCTTAGGTATCCATGAACAAGGCATCCTTACTCCCATCACCCATCCTCCCAAATCTGGACAATTAGGCTTAGGTTATAAACCTAACACTAAACAACCCTCCTACTAATCATCAAAACCGATCCTACCATTTTCTTGATCCATCCCATCCCAACCAATCCATCTACCAATCCCCAATATTCTAATCCCCTACACATCCCAAACACCTAAAATGGATTGAGCATTTAGGTTTTCCTTTGCACATGGATGTTCTTTCCTCATCCCTCCATCCTCATTCCAATCCAATCCATCTTCACAAATACTTAATTGACTTAATCACACATGATGTAATTCATTAGTACCTATTACACTTGTGTGACCTTGGTCTATCCTTACTATCAACATCCAAGACCGATCATATCTTAGAGATCCAATCACTTAATCACACATCTTAATTAACTTGTGGTGAAGACCCTTGGGTGCATCTTTATGACACTCTAGCCAATGTCATCACTACACTCATCTCCATCCCCCATCTAGCCACTTGTGATTCTTAACCCCTAGAGGTCTTAAGAGAGTGGATCATAAAAATATCAAAATATCAAAAAAAAAAAAAAAAAAATCATATCAAAATTAAAAATATCAAATAAAATCCACCTCAAGACTCTCTCTAGGGGTGTTTCAAAAACTCTATCTGGGGCTATGGATGCCTGGCTAGTAGTAGAGAAATGTTGTGACAAGAATCAGATGTATCTCCATTGGGGCTATGGACACATGGCTGGTAGCAATGGAGCAATGCACGACTTAACCTTCCATTCACCTTCCATCAACCTACTTGACTTAATCACTCCCTATACATTGGCTAGTTTGTTTTTACATCCTACCCATTAAGTCTTCACTTCAAGTGGTAATTAACTATCACAATGCACACACTTCATCTCGAAGAGACATCGTGCTTGTATGTTGCCAAGTATGGCTTAGACCTTGGTCACACTTTTTTTAGTCCTACTTTTATTTTACAACATGTGCTTTTAAGCTCATATTTTGTTCATCATCCATTACAAACCATCCATCCTTTGCATCCACATCCTTTTGCATCCATCATCCATGGGAAATCGATGATCCTATTGCTTTATCCTATCCACCCCTCTGCTTCCCCCTTCTTTTTCTTCCTTTAACCCATCATCATTATGACTGGGGAAACTTTATAATCCATTGGGGCACCATCCCTTACTTTTTTTCCACACACTTGGGGGTACACCACACTTATCGCTAAATCCCCTCCCATAGCTAGGGGCATATCTTATCCCCCCATCTTATCATATATCCTTCAATCTATCTCCCATCCCACACCCCAACTAATCACTTAACCAATCCCTATCCTATCTAATCTATCCTTCAACCATCCAATATCAAACAATCCTTCTCCTATCCTTCAATCTTATCTAACCAATCCCTATCCCAAATCAATCTCTCATTCGATCCTCATCCACCCCCTTATCCTATCAAATCTATCCCATTTTCCTCAAATCCTCATCCATCATCCCACCCTTGGGGGTCTATCTTATCTAATCCTCTTGCATCCTACCTTATCCAATCAACTAAGTCATCACCTAGTCCCATATCCTACCTCATCACATCCCTCATCCTATCAAACCTCCTTTATCTTATCCAACCAATCCCTTTATCCCACATCCTTATCCTATCCAAAATCATCCCTTTAGCCCTAATCCCTATCCACATCTCCCTTGGGACTTATATAGAGAAATTCACCTCCTTTCAACCCCCCATCCCTATCACATATTCATCCCACCACATCTAAACTATCTTTAAAAAAAAAAAAAAAAAAAAATTAAAAATCCATAAAAATCAACAACCCACATAAAATCTAAAACACTTTTGCATGCATTTGTGTGTGTGTTTGTTGCTTGTTTATCTTTTCTTGCATTTGCATCATATTTTGGCCGATGATATGAGGCCCTTTTTTTCTTTTTTTTTTTTTTGGTCCAATGATATGAGGACCATATTTTCTATATTAATATGTCAATGATATGAGGACCCTCTTTTTAATATGTCCAATGATATGAGGATAAGGGCATTTAGAAAATTAAAATCATCATGGTCTTTATACCTTGATGCATCTTGCTCTATGCCACATCTTAATAAAATTTGCTAATGATGATAATTGTGGGCACTTTACGATAACACCACCCCTTTACATCATCACTTAGCTTAATCATCATCACCTTATCCAACCAACCCTTCATCAATCATCTAACATCCAATCATCAAATCTTATTCATCCAATCAATCTATCCAACATTTTCAATCAATCCTATCAAGTCCTATCATCCAAACATCTTCACATCCAACATCTAAACATCCAAAAATAAATCCAATATCCAAACATCCAAAACATACCCTCTTCTGGGGCATGGGGCATCCAACATCCAAATCATCCAAATCCTAAAATTCCCCCAACTAGGGCATCCAAACATCAATCATCAACATCACATCCAACATCAATCCAAGATCCTATCTAAGTCTACCCCTTGACTGGGGCATCAAAATCTAAAATAATCCCAAATCTTGTGATCCCAACAAAATCCAACATCCTAATATCTAACATCCTTAAATCCAATATCCTAATATCTAACACCCTCAAAATCCAAAAATCAAACAATCACCCCTTTTTGGGCATCATCAAATCTAAATCAAAATCAAAACATCACCCTTGTCATATATCGATGACTAGGGCCTCCTATAGTTAACATCCTCTCATCTTCTCATCCTCTCACCCACAACCCCTTCATCTTCTCACTGGGGCATCTCCTCTCTTTTTGAGTGGTTACCCACCTCATTCCTCCCCTACCTACCCACTCGAGGGGGCATCATATTACCATCCTATCATCTTCTACTTCTTCTTTGAACGATCATTGCTATGCAATAATCCTTCAAAGAGGGGAAAAATGTAGACACCTAAAATGTCTACATGACTAATTAACATTAATCATGTCCCACATTTTAACCTCATCACCATTTATCCGCTACCAGTCCATTTTAATCTATTTTAATCCATTTACCCATTTATTAATATTAATAATACATCATCCATATAATAATTAATGTATTATTAATTATTTTTATCATATCATATTTCCCCTTTATCATTTTATCATCATTTATCATTTCCATTAAATCCTTTTATCATTATTAATATCCATTTCATCCTTAATCCTTTTATTCCATTATTATATCATATTATCTTATTTAAATCCTTCATTAACATTTATAGGAATTTAATATTCCTACATCTCACCTACCACCTACCCTACACATCCCTACACCTAGCCTTTCCATCAAATCACATCCCTAATCATCATTTAAGCCAACCTAATTTAATCCTAATCATGTGCACATCCTCACACCTCTAAATATAGAATCTTCTCTATTCATATTTCCCTCTCATTTTCAAATATTCAAATACATCTACACTATTCCATTGAATTTTAAAAATTCAATGGAAAATCCTCACAAAATCTAGAATTTTCCATTTCTAGAATCATCCAATCTTCTCATCAAATTTCAACCATTGGATTCAATCCAACATGGATTAATCCTCACCATCCAATTTTCCACTCACAAACTATAAATTGAGTTCTCCTCCTCCATGAGAGCTAGCTAGAAAGCTAGTAAAATCTTTGTCATTTTTATCACTCAATCAATTTATCATCCATCTACAATCTATATCATATAATCCTTCATCAATCATCAAGAAATATTCATCAATCATCAAAGGGAGGTGTTTTCCAAGTGCATCCACATCCAAATCTGAAGCAATCAATCATCTTCCAAGCACATCCACCATCAAGGAAGGAGAATTGCATGTTAGATGGTAAGTGCAGGTATTGTTCCTCTTCCTTTCATCTTTGCTTGATATGAGGTAGTTGATTTGTTGAGTTTTCATGTTGCATTTGAATTGGTTTCATATTCATTTTATTTGTGCATGCTGGTGACAAAGGTCTTGGGTTTGTTCTATTCGAAGGATTGGATTCGTGGGTACGTGCTTGGGTAGTAATGTGGACAATGTAAAATTTATGGGGGAGGAGTTTACTCAAATATTCCTCAATAGTGGTGGATGTAGATGTTGAATGGGATGTCTTTGATTTGCGTAACTCTAAAGGAAGAAGACCTTTACTTTCAAGTTTCTTAATGAATGTGTGAAAGGCTTTACAGTCTTCTACATAGTGTCTTGACCCTTGATGGTGAGCACAAAAAGATTTAAAATTATACCAAGAAGGTTTCCAACCTCGAGAGTTGGATGGCTTAAGAGGAGGTAGCACTATGAGTGATTGTTGAAGGAATTTCTCTAAGATTTTTGCATAGTGTCCTTTTGATGTAGATGTCAAAGGTGATGATGTCTCATTTGTTTTGGTGATTACGAGAGGTGTTGTTTTTTGTGTAGGTTCTTTAGTTTTTTGATGAGTGGTTTTTGATTATGGGGTGGTGGTAGGTGATTTAGATGAGGGATGTTTCCTATGATATAAAGTCATTTTTTTAATTTTTATATAGGTGTAGTTGAACGGTTTATAATTGTGACTTTTTTAGATGGGGGTGGCATAATTTTTTAATGGTTATGAGGGTGATACTGGGTGAAAAATTCATCATACAAAATCTTCATGATTTGAATAATGGGTTATTTTTGAGATGTTTGAGAAGAGTTTATAGATGAGCTGGATGGAGAAGTGGTAGATGTGGGTGAAGATGTTTTGTCTTTCGTGGGTGTTTCTGATTTTTTGTCATGTGTTGGTTTGGGGGTATTACTAGAGGAAGGTGTGGGTGTAGATTCAATGATAGGTGATGATTTATTGATGGTGTTTATGGTATGGTGGGTTTGTACGTTGTTTTTTTTTGGTTGACTACTCGATGGGGAATGATTCAAAAATGGTTATTTGAAAACATCAAGATTCTGATTTTGGGGTGCATTAGGATTGTCTAAATGTAGCTCATTTTTTTCCATCAGCTCACGAAGGAAATTATGGAATGAAAGACACCTTTTGATATTGTGACCTTCAAATCTATAGTTTTTCAATAATCCTTATCCCTGTACCAAGAGGGATTCAAAACAGAGGTGTCGATAAGATGGATAGGTGGAAGGGAGATCATATTAGCGGTGAGAAGTTTATCGAAAACCTCACTATAAGTCTCTCCAATGGGGGTATAGTTTTGTTGGGGATGAGAGTGTTCGGAGGTCAAACATTCCTTAGGAGTGCGCTTGATGACTATGGCATTAGCTAAGGATTTGGGTTTATCTTGACTAGAGGATGGTTTGGATGGGAATTCAGATTTTGGTTTCTTTGGTCTAAGTTTGACTATGCCTTCTTCAAGAGCGTGAAGTTCAAGTTTATGGGCCATGGTAAAGGCTTCATAAAACATTTGAAAGGATTGGATTTGGAGTGTATAAGAGATGTGTTTGGTGCATGAATGGGAAAATAATTTGATTAACTCTTGTGGGAGAGAGAATGATAATTGATTGATTATACCCTCTCAGTGAGTGAAAATCGTAATAGATTTATTTTCAAATTTTTGATTACATAAATGTCGGTAATGGTTATTTTGAGGGAGATGTTGATTGAAAATTTTTAAGAAAGAGTTGTCTGATTTGTGTGAATGAGAAGATGGAGTATTTTGGAATGTTATTATACCAATCTAAGGAAGGACCTACAAGGACATAGAAAATGTTCTTAACATAAGGTCCTGGTCATGAGATATAAGGTAACAAGCATGACGAAAAGCTTAGATGTGTTGTTGGGGATCCTCCTTACTATATAATTTGATAAATTTGGGAGCTCCCAGTGGGGAGGATAAGCTTTGTAGGGTACAGATGGGTGAATAGGCTCATTACATATTTGTTCATATGAAAGTGTGTTTTTAGGGCCCATGGAAGTGGCTTCAAGGCTAGATATCCTATTCATTAAAGCCTGAAGGGGGTCAGTTTATGGTTGTTATTGTGTACTAGATGAAGATGAACCAAGTTGATTAAATGAAAATTGATTAGATTGTTGATATGATAGGTCTTTTTGTGGGATATGTCTTGTTGTGGGATAAGCTTTGTAGGGTATGGATGGGTGAATAGGCTCATTACATATTTTTTCATATGAAAGTGTGTTTTTAGGGCCCATGGAGGTGGCTTCAAGGTTAGATATCCTATTCATTAAATCTTGAAGGGAGTCATTACGTGGTTGTTATTGTGTACTAGATGAAGATGAACTAATTTGATTAAATAAAAATTGATTAGATTGTTGATATGGTAGGTATTGTTGTGGGATATTTTGTTGAAAGGGGATGTTTTGCTAAGGAATATTTATAGGGATGTTATAAGTGGGTTGTGAGACTAACGGTTGTGATGGCTGGATATATTGATACTGAGGAGGGATGGATGTATTCAAAAGAGGTTTTGATTGTTTTGGAATGTGTTGAAAAGGAATGGATATATGAATAAGGGGTTGCGAGTATTGAGGTGCTTGTTGAAAGGGTATGGAGGTGAAAACAAGGGGTTTTGATTGTTGTGGGAAGTTCTGAAGAGGTATAGAGGCATGGATAAGGGGTTGTTGTAGTTGTGGTATAGATTGAGAGGAAGAAAGTGATAGAGACAATTGAGGTATGTGTTGTGAAATAAGCGGGGTCGAGGATTGTTTTGAAACTGGATGGGTACTGGAAACAACGCTAGTATTGATTAAGGGTAAAGATGTAGGGATGGACATGGTAATGTTTTATAGAGGTGGTGTAGTTTGTTGAGAAGGTGGTGGTTAGGATACACTAATAAAAATAGTGGTAGAACTCATAGGAGGTGTTTGGATGATAAAGGATATTGGGTGGTTTGTGCGGATGAAGAGGCATTTTTGTTGTTTAGAGGTGTGGAACCATTTGTTGGGTCGGGTTGTTGAGTGGTTGTGTCTTGTGAATAAATCATGTTACGATCAAAAATAGGAAATGAAGACACAACAGTAAATGTTCTTGGTCTCTTGTTGGAAGGATAAGGATATATCTATTGGATAACTGGTTCATGATTTGGATCAATGAGATGGGAAAAACCACATGAAGGATCGGTACATATAGCTATGATTCAAGTAAATGACTGCTGAGATGAACACCTCGTGCTGCAAGATAGGAATTAAGAGCAATAGGATTTGAATCCAATATTTATGAAAAGATAGGATCCCCACTATCAAAGAAACAGGGACTAAAAGGATCAGGTGTCTCAGATGAGGCTGATTAGCTACTAGGAGAATGGGGTTGTTCTTGATCTTTTGGTTGAGGTGTTGATAGGAATGTTTGGCATTGATCAATGATTCATTGAGCATCTTCTATACAGGCTTGAGCATGTTGTAAGGTTTGATGGGCATGTTGTGTAGATTGTTGGAATGGACTAGACATGTTTTTAGAAGTTTGGATACAAGATTGTTGTCTTGTGAGAACCATAGAAACAAAAAACAACCACCTAATGAAATAAAATGAAATCTAGATTGGTTGATTACAAACAGAAAGAAAATCACATAGAAAGATTTTGATTATCTTGATTAACTTAGAAAAAAGTGAAATGTGTAAAACGGTTGATAAGGTCCTAGGAAATGGCCATCTATGGATGGTTTCGGGAATGTTTAAGGTTGGAGTCCTCAATATACCCGAAGGTACGTGAGGCCCAAATATGTGTTGGTGTTGGTACGAGGCCTAGTATTAGGGCCTACCCCCTCACTTCACGGTCCCATAGTGATAAGGGATTTGGGTGTTTAGCCAATATACCGATAACCAATTATTTATACTCGGTCGAACATCGAGTCAATTTCCCTATTGGGTGATGAAATCCCAATAGTTATCACCTAGGTGGGAATGTTTGATGCAAATTATGTTTGATGTGATTTGGTTGTGTGTGGGGGAGGATTATGTGAATGTAATAAATTAATCCTTTAATTAATCTATGTGATCAAGTAGGATGCAAGGTTCATTTTAAGTCCAAAATAATAATTGATTTTGATGAGGACAGACAAACAAAATTCAATGTTTGAAAACAAAAGGAAAGGCAAAAACACATTTTGTAAAACACTTATTTTTTAATTTTTAATTTTTGATTTTTAGCAATGCAATAGCTAGCAAGAAAATTCGCCAAAAGCATAAACCTATGAAAGGGGTTAGCAGAAGATAGAAAATAACATAATCAAATGATGTTAGAGATTGAGTGACTGAGTAATCAGAAGCACTCACAGAGATCATCGGTGATTGAAAAGAATGGTTGGCAATTCACCCAATCGCTAGCGATTTGACTAGATCACTGGAAATTACAGAGCAAAAGGCCTAAAGAATGAATGAAAAATTAATTTAAATTAAATACAACACAAATAAAAAAGGGACTAAATTTTCTACTGGGCATGCCAGAATGTTCAGAGATATTTTTTCTTTTCTAATTTAAATTAATGAAGTGAAACAAAAAAATCAAATCTGACCTCATAAGACAGCAGGGTTTACCTATATCCACGGAGATGGATGTTGAAGTTGATGTTTGATTAGAGTTTTTGATTCTAGATGAGTGTGTGAGTCTACCTATCCTACAAAACAACTTTTTCTCATAGACACTAAATAGAAAAGATCAAATAAATGGATAGATGAGTTGCTCGGAAAAGGTCGATTCAAGAATCCAAAGGGACTTCCTTGGAAGATGTTAACTTATTTTTATACAATTACGTAGATTGATAAAATTGATGATAAGAACATGTAATAAATGTTGACAAGTAGATTATAGATGAATAATTTTCTAAAATTAAAGATGGATAGGTAAGTCTTGAGCAACTTTGAAGGTGACCCAAGCAAGTGTGGATTTGATCGAACGTGTTAGAAGGAATCATACTAGAATTGGTCGGGTCTCTTATAGGATATAATGGAGGAATTTGATCTGATCCTCAATGTCTTATTCATCAATGGTGAATTGGATAGCACAAAGTGTCAACTCATGTAGGATGTTGTATTATTCCTAGAAGAAAGGGTGTTGGACTATAGGAAGGCTGTAAATGCTTGTAATGGGATGTGAATGACCAGGAACTTCCATCTAATAGAGATCCATACTTGGAAACAACATGTTAAATGTAGATGTTTTGATATAAATGATAAAAATATAATAAATTGATAAAAATATTATTTTTATCAGAATCGTGATGGTTTAGGCTAATCGTTGACGATTAAGGTGAATCGCTAGCGATTTTTGTGATTTTTGATAGTTTTGCTAAAAACAAGATTTAAAGCTATGAAATGATGTTTTTGATTAATGTAAGAGCTACTTATGACTTTAAAAGTGAAGGAAAGAGATATAGGAATACCTTTTGAGTAGGTGTGGAGCTAAAAGATGCCTCAAATCCTTTGTGGAAAATATTTGAGTTGATAAGTTGTCTGTGACGTTGTTGAAGAACTAAGTGATACTGAGACAAGCATAAAAGTGCTTAAAAGTGATTGATGTTGATGCTTAAAATTACTTGAAGATGTCTTAAATGTTATTGTGTCAAAAGTGCAAGAGTGAAAAGTTGGTCCAATATTTGAGCTTGAAGATCCATAAAGGAGAGCACAAAAGTGTTATTTATAATCATTGGCGATTTAACTGAATCGTTGACGATCCACTTTTTACAGGGAAACAACTGCAAGAGTGGTTGAAACCACTTCTAATAATGGATTTTTGGTTCAAGGTGTGGGTAAATTACTAAAGGGATGTTGGAGAATGAATTGAAGAGGGTAGGAAGGTTATATAATTGTTAATAAATAGTTAATTTGTTTGTGTTTTATTTTATTTTAGTTTTTAAGTGGTTTGGGTGGTTTTGAGAGGTAAAATGAGATTTTTACGGTTGTGAGATGGTGTGAGAGGAATATTTACATGGAGTAAATATTGTGGGAAGTTTGGAATTAGGATTGAGGGATTAAATAATGTCTTTGTTTTGTTAATATGATAGTGTATATGATGAGGGAAATTAATGGTGTGAATTTATATGTCTACAATTGGATCTCGATTATTTTTGAAAATGGGATTTGATGGAAGATGCCTTGGTAAGAATGGCCAAGGTATATCTAATCTAATATAGGTCAAGGAACATCCTCATTTTTAGGTTTGGGTTTTCCTAGTGTGGGAATGTATATTGGAGATTGTTTGTAGCATGTTGATGGGAGACAAGCTTCTAAGAGCAAAGTGAATACCCCACTAGTCCTGTAGGAAGATTCTGAGCAGGAAAATGGTGCTTCTTTGTCACAGGATGAATTTGTTAAAATAACACCGTGAAGAGGTAATGAAATTCCACCTCCACATTCTTACCATAATCATAAGAACAATATAAATTGTAAAACTTCTAAGGATCCACTCTTTATGTTTAAGAAATTTGGTTTTGATATACAAAAATGATGAATACTTTTCCATGCATTTTTGTGGATTGCATAACCATTCTATGGCCAATTCTTTGGAAGAGAAGGATGTTCTTAAATAATTTGGTGCCATTCGTCAAGAGAAAGGAAAATAGAAAATACTAATCTTGGCATTCAGAGGAGTGAAATGACAAGAAGATTTCCTCATCCCAAGAAGAAGGTAATGAGGAATTGTTTTCTCATTTTCATGTGAATGGGCATCGGGTGGACACTTGCTAGAAACTTCATCCATATAACCATCGATTAATGGAAAGGGAAATATGGAATATAGAATTTTGGAGAGAGGCAAATGAAGTTATGAATCCACCACCGGTTGACAATTCAACCACAGGTCAGGTGATACTGAAAAGGAAAGTCCTTTAAAATGGGTTGGTCAAAAAAATTCAATTATATATTGCATAGCTCTTGATTGTTGAATAACATGCATTATTTTCAGAGAATTTGTGGGATTCCAATGTATGTTGACAGGAAATATTCCCATATTTTCATTTTCTTTGAAATTTGATAATGGTGTCACCAATAGGGAAGATATGAGGGAAAGGTTTATCACACTTTGGTGTAGAGGATCTAATCCAAATTGTCTATGTTTCCTTGAGTAGCAAAATGTATCTTGTTCATGGTCTAACTTCTTCTATTATCTCTATCCTTGGTTGTTTACCTTGACTTCTTATACTCACTCATGAGGTTTTAATCCTACTCTTATCTGTTATATCCTCTCTTAGAGGATCAATTTTATTAAAGAAATCCATTCTTCAAACCTACCTTTTGACACCTCATACACATTCTCCATTTTCTTTATCTTATAGTCGCTCAATGTTGTCTATTCTTACAATACATATACAACTAAGTCTCCACAATGAGACTATCACCATGTTTATTCCTAGACCTCTCCATGCTCTTAACTCAATGTTTTATACACCCTAAAATTGTATTCCTCACGCATTTCATCTATCAATCTTCATTCATTGTATCATGCACACACTTCGTACACATAGCCTAATGAGGCTTTTCCTAGTTCCACCATGACTGAACTCTCCACCATGTTTCTCATCATTATAGATTGGTATGAGACCCTTTCCACCCATACCTAAAGTGATTAGGCAATCCATTCATTCATTCCTTTGTCAACTAACATACATTTCAGAGTTAGACCACCTAGGCAAATTAGGTTGATTTACCACCATAGGTATAACAATAGAGGGTTAGAGAATGTTACACCCTTGAAACTTATTTGAGATACCTTCATCATGCCTCTAAGTTACTTCTTAACTATTATTATGCCTTCATTCCCTTTTATCACCATGCATGCATCACCCTTTTCTCTAATTTGTATCATTTGTGACAAGCTAATTATAACAAAGTGGATATTCATGATGATGATCTTACCTGAAACTTGATGTGACCACCTCTGCAATACTTTGAATATACTTCTAGAAAAATTGTATATTCCTACTCTATGATGAGGCCCTCCAAGCATGTTATTTGCATATTTCTGCAACATGTGAGCCGCATCCAAGTTCCTTATGCAACTCCTTCCCACATGAGAATCAATCCATGAAACTTTTCATGCTTCTACAACTTCCTAGAATAGACATCTTCTCAAAAAAAATTCAAATTTGACTGAGTATATTTCCTAGAAATTCTTGCCCTAGTTTAGGGCATGATAGTACATAAATCAAGTTACAAGAGATTAGGGTTGATACCATGGCTTGGAAAATTTATATATTAGTCCTCTTATCATTATCCTTCTTTTAAAACCATCACATATTTGTAACATTTCTTCTAAGATGACTATCAAAATGTTTCCCCTAGCATGAGAACAGGTCTATGTACAACCTAAGTAGAATATTAACAAAATATGCAACTTGAATTCAATCTCCTAAAAAAATAATCATTTCCTTTTTATTAAACATTATTAAATCATGTTACATACATCTCACACTTTCTCACGAGACACAATCCCCTTCTCCTTAAGTGTTTTTCATACTAGTATCAAGAAACAACAACTCCCAAAATGGTGCAACCGCTACCATTTTTTTCTCCACAATATCCTCCACTTGAAACCTACTAAAATCACCTATAAACAACCTATGAACATGTATGAAAACAAATCTTACAACTTTTTATGGCCTACGTGGCCTTATTTGGCATATAAACACCTTATCTAATCAAATTAACCTTCACCCAACAATTCACTTTCACTACAACAATTTACACACAAAATTTGAGTTTGAATACATCAATATGAAGACAAAACATGCTTGACCCCATGACAAGACCACTTGGCACACCTAAACTTTTAACCACCCATGATGCTCCCGCATCACACTTAGATTATAATTCTCACTTGTTGATAATGACAAAATCTATTTATATTATTAGCAACATAATGTGCGATTCAATGGGCATGTGTATAATGTCTATTTTTAGAAATTTACATTTCAATATCTATTGTTGATTTTCATTGTGCAAATATGGACACCATTTTGGTATTGTAATTAATATAAAATCTTATTGTGTCCATATATGATAATTACACATGATTTAAGTCCCTTAATTTGGGCATTTATTGTAACTATCCTATATGGTTACAATTAGAGTGTACATTTATTGCACTAACAAACTGGTTTGTAGATGTTTCCTAGTGAACTTTTGCAATGGATAGCAGTTTCACCGTTGTGGGTATGCATACAATTTTTTTCTATCCTAGTTGCAAGTGTGCGAAAATGTTGGGATAGATATGTTATTGGTAGATTCACATGATTCAGATTTTGACTATAGCTATTTTTGGCATGTATGGTCTAAACATTCTAGATCGTGATATTTGTAGTGGTTGACAATTTCACAGGGACAGTGGACACTAGCTATTTTGGCATGTAGTTGTCTTTTTACATTGATCTATTTTGGTGGAATTGATTTTACAATGATTGGCCTTATCATAGAGTATCATTTGAACACTTTCCTATTTTAGCAATAGGTGTTTATTTGTATTTGAATGATTGTTTGTGATGGCAATTATCCTTCTTTGGGTTTTGATAGTTCACAGTTGTTTGTAGAGATGTGAGAATCATAGAGTATCGAGGAAAATTACTATTATGGCGAAATTGTCTAATTTTTATTGATCAATTTTTTTTTATTAGTTAATCAACAATTTGCAATGTTTCAAGCCTTGATGCTATTTATTTCGGATCATGTATGTGTTTTTGAAATACATGATGGGTAAAAACATTTTTGTGAAAAATAAATTTTTGTGGACAAAAAGTGTTCCCAATTGGGAGGTGTGATCCGAAGGACAATTTTGAAGTTTGGAAGTTCCCAAATCTTCCTAAAGCATAACAGACAAGAGAGAACTCCAAGATATTTATGATGGTATAAGGAACACCAAAAACGGAGGTCATATGCTCAAGATATCATTGGTTAAAGTTTGGTTAAAATTGGGAGGAGAAAGAGTCAACTAATTAATCTGGACGTGACACATGGTAAAATTGAAAATTAGGAAAACGTAAAAAAATTGGTTTTGCAATGCTAGTCTTCGACACTCATGTTCGAGATAGGTGGACCCCGCTATTTGCTAGTCCAGGTTGTTAGCCAAGGTCAAAACACTTTTTGATGAAGGGTGTCTTGGCCGCTATAACTTCACATTTCTATTGTCACATTTTTGATTATATATGCCTCACAGTTCATTAGTATTTTGAATGTGGGATTTTACTATAGGGTAATGATATTTTGCATTGTAGGGGACCAAGTTAACTTGCTAGCTCATTGATTTGATCACCTAGCTCACCCACACTATTCGGCGGAGACTTATCAACTATGATTCGGCCCATACATTCCACATTCCATAGTCAACATTCCATGTCAAGCACAACGTGGCATCTCAACAAAATCTGACCCATACAAGTGGGCATAAGAAACCATGCCATCTGTCACACTTGGCATGAAAAAAAGGGTATGTGAGGCCCATTCTACGAATAAATAGGGCAGCCAAGTCAATTTAAACCATAACCCCACTTTTATCCCAATAAATGTGGGATTATTCCAAATGGGAAATCAAAGCGGTGGAGGGTGATTGGGGTGGTTCGAACCCCCAATCACCAATTTAATAAAATAATGTCTCACCATTAGACCATTATGGATTGGTGAGTTATTAAAGGAGCTCATTTCTATTTAAAGAAGCTTTTTGTAGGTCTATAAAATGGAAGACTACACTAGTTTGCATAGATCGTCATTTTTGGAGCACTTAAAGGAAAACCAATCTTCGGAGGAACTAGTGAAATGTTCATAATTTTGATATGCTTCTAATGGTGTCATTTTGTTCCCATTTTGGAGATTTTGTGATAGTGTTTTATTCTATAGAATTCACTCTAAGATAAAATTTGAAGGAAGAACCTCTAAAAGTGATTCAAGAAGGTGAAAGATGTTTATTAAGTTTCATCGGGGTCTTTCAAAGGTCCGAAAGCACATTATTGTATTTTTGATCTATTTTTATTTTATTTTAAGGGTTATTATACTTAAAGTTTGGGAAAAATTAATGGATTGGTTTCGTATAAACTGAAGACGTAGGCATTTTCCGAACTCCATAAAAAAATTGGTGTCATCTTTTATCTAGTATATCTTCTTTTGAATTATGATTTATTCACATATTTAATCGCTTAAATTAAAATTCAAGCATGATTAAATATCAATTATGACACTTTGGGTGAATTGGTAAATCTAGTAATCTAAAATTTTGATCGAATGATTGATTTTTGTTGAACTTTGGAATCAATTTGGATCGATTTATTTTTTAGATTTAAATCAGATTTTGATCAATTTGGGATTAATTTACATCTTGGAAATTGATGAATTCATAAGATCCAGGTAAACAATTAAAAATTAAAATAATTACTCATTACTTACATTAATGTAGGGGATGTTGTGCAGAAATGATATAAACCCCGATGCTCAAGGTGTTTAATTCTTTAGTTTAAAGCATAACAATCATCTTCATTATGTCCATTGAATCTATGATGATTACTAAATGGGAGACCTTGATATTTGATGAGCCGATAAGGAGGATAGAAATTATTAGATGACAAGTTGGTCAACTAGTGAGTGAGAATCTAAGGAAGAATATCATGTTGCTTAGCGTTAAGATTAAACTTGAGAGGTGTCGGTAATGGTAATACTTGAGGTTCATTGACATGAGCATATGTAGAAGACATAGAAGGAGAATGAGATATAGAAAGAGAACTAGCATGGGCCTGAGAAGCATCCTTGAGATGTTGGATTTCAACTTTAAGAGATGCAATTGTCATTTCCATAGCTTGAATTTTGTCTTGAAATAAAAATTTAAAACTTGAATTGACTCTAAGATGGGTTGATTGGATGGAGGAATAGGACTGATAGAGTCATTAGATAGATATTTAAAAATGGCACTAACTTGAGTGGGTGGCGTATCACAAGGAGATACATAGTGTCTAGGGATTTTAAAGAACAACCTTGCAAGGTAGATACATTTAAAGTAGGTCATGCAAAGATATTTGAGGAATTTGAGGAGTCATGAAAGAAGATTGGATAAAATAATAAAAATGAGGATCCAAGTGTATGATCACGAGTAGGGTTCACCAAATGATTTAATTTAATTAATATTTTATTGTTAAACCTTAATTACAGAGTCGCGTATGATAATAAAATTTTAAATTATATATTTGACACAAGAAATAAGCTAATAAAATATGAAAATCTAAGTGCAAGAGAGAAAAAGATATACTTAGTTGATTTGCGCTCGATTTGGGATTGATGCAGATTGGGAAAATTGTTTAATAGGAAGTGAAGCTGTGTCATCAAAACCCATGATAAATTTTGCAACATTTGGATAAAGTTGGACTATGACACTGGACAAGGTCAAGGGTGCCTAGGTGTCGGGTTTGCTACTTAGGTGCCCATGGTGGGAAAGTGGTCAAAATCTAATTTTTGGAGTGTCGCACAAGTATCACTTTTGGTATTCATTTTTAGTTGCTGTATGTTGGACCTTGTTCACCGAATGTACCTATAACCTGTAAAATATATGTTCACCTATAAAACCCATAAAACCGCATCAAATCCAAAAAAGAAAGATTCAATATGGGGAGTGAGACTAACCTCGACGGTCACCCAACTGAGTGAACTTATGACTGATCATTACACTATATCGCATACTCCATGTAGTTCTTATGAGTGTGTGTAGAAATTGTGCCTTAGGATGCCCTTATGCGAGTACACTTGATAACGAGATAGCTAGATGTAGTAATGTTGATAGAATGTGTGGATGTCAAAATTAACTTCCCCTTCCTATGTTGTGTATGCATAAAATGTAGTCCCTTGTCCCTTGAATGGATGTTATACGGATGCCTTTGAGTGCATTAGATGTTGTGCTCATGTTTTATTAACTAAGTTATAAATTGAAACTAATATCTACATAGTTTCAAAAACAAATGCTAATTAAACAATGAACCATCAAGATAAGAGCTTAAAGGAAATGCTTCTTCAATGCATAAATGAAACTACATGTTAAGTTATTTCCTACTCTTTATGATTGTTAACTTAAAATATGAACCTATGAAGAACATAAGCAATAAAAGTGGATTATTACTTGATCTCAAGGATTGAGAATGGAATCTCACCAAGAATGGCTACAAGGCCATTTTGGATATTCCCATATTACTCAATTTTGAGTGAAAGGATGTAAGATGAAGAATCTATTTCCAACAATGGAGAATGGCTCAAAATCAAAATGCTTATAGTTTTCACTATTCAAAGTGTGATGCAAGAAGAAAGGTAAGAAGGAGGGTTCTTTATATAGCTTGCCTGAAGAGGCAAGGCTAGAAAATTGATGAATGTGGGATAAAGGTAAAATAAGATTAGAAATGGATAAGGTTGCTTTATAAAAGGTAATCTTGATTTAGAAGATTTTAATTTTTCATTAGTAAGTTGTGGGAGTTGGGGATGTTTTAATTAATTAAAGGTGATTAATTAATAGGTAGAGGTACGCTTATAAAAGCTACTTAGAGGAAAATTAGTATAATTTACGAGGATCCAAGAGAGGAATTTGATCTAATCAATGGTGATTTATTGATTTAGATTAAAGAATAATTAATTAAGCTAGGTAGAAGCAGGCATTGATTAACAAAAGGTCGTTAATCAACATCCTGAGCGATAAGAAGGCTAATTAATTAGTGAAGTGTAATTAATTAATGGGAATTTATTGATTTAGATTAGTAGGTGTAATTAATTAATAATAATTAATTAACCTGTAGAAGTGGATGTTAATTAACAAAAGGTCGTTAATCGACATTTTGAGTGATAGGAAGGCTAATTAATTAACGAAAGGTCGTTAATTAATGGATATGAAGAGGAATGTTAGCTAATTAGCATAAAAGCACTAATTATTACGAGAATGATGGAAAAGAGGATAATTAGTGCAGTCTTAGCATTAAAGCATGTGTAAGTGGATTTTAGGTGTCTACATTTGCCCCTCTTTGGGGTGGCATAAGTGATGCCACTTCAAATATAGTAGACAAGTACAAACAAATAATTTTTTTGAAGAGATAGAAGAAAAATTAATAGAATGAAGGATCCCCCTCGAGTGTTGATGGGGTGATGAAAGAGGTCGATTAACACTCAAAAAGATGAAGGAAAAGAATAGAAGAATAAATCCCTATTGCCCCAAGTGATTTGGAAGAATAGTGTTAATAGAAGAGAATGATAAGGAAGAAAGATGAAGATGAAGGGAGATGGAAATAGCTTTCATCTGTTGATGTAAAAATAACTTTATTTCATCATTTTGCTTATGATCTTCATCATCGGTCCTTATTAAAATGTACGCATACAACAAAAAGTGTACCATAACATGAAAATCTATAATACGAACATTTGTTCATTGCCAAAAATGATAACTCAATGCAACATACATAAATGCAATGTAATATGATAAAGTAAACAAGCTAACCTAACAGGGAAACAAGTACAAACACACATACTCAAACAAACAATGTTCAAGACGAATGCACACATTATTTTTTGTTATCAAGCTTAGTTCTCAAATGTTTGTGTTTAACGATAAGGGTTGAAAATGGTGCCCCAAGAAAGGATACATGCAAGGGGAATAAATGGAGGACACTTGGGTCCTATGAAAAAGAAATTGTGTACTATAAAATAGTACCCAACAACTCATTGTGCCAAAGAGTACAAACATAATAACCAAACCATTTTTTTTAATGAAGGTAGATCCAGATGATCTACAATTTGTTGTGTGAGAAAAAGTGAAAACTGAAGAAAGATACTTTTGTAAGACAAATTTTCTATGTTTTAGTACAATGAATTTGACACAAGTTTCAGCTGTGTGCATGTTGTTTACCAATTTTTGATGGGATTTTTTATTTTTATAGTTTTTTTGGATTTTTGATGATTTTACCAATGTTTTGGATTTTTGAAAGTTATACGAATGTTTTTGGATTTTTCTAAACATATTTGAATGTTTTTGGGTTTTTAAAAAGTTTTTCAAGCTATGTATAGGAAAATGAAGAAATGTGGATGCCATATCGGTAGATGGAATGTAAAAGAGAAGAATGTCATGCACATGTACAAGAAGGTGAAGATGTGACATGCCCCATTGATTAGGTGGAAGTATTCAAAGAAAAAAATTTCATACGTAAAAGGGGAATCAAGGCTAATATAAAATAGGTTAAATCATGAGGGAGTAAAGATGTCCCAGGCATAAGTAATTTGGAAGAAACACATGATAGAAAGAAAGTAGAAGATTGTCTTATTAAAAGGGAAACAAGTGTCTCGAAAACATGGCAAAGAGTCCATCCTATACACATGGATGTTCTAAATGATTCTAAAGAATAGAGGATGCTCGAAAATATTTAGAAGGTGGTTAATGAAAAATTGATTAGCCTAAGGCAAAAATCATGAGGTAAGACATGCCCTAAAGCAAGAGTTTGAACAAGGTCCAAAAAACAACACTTGGTAAAATAATAATCCTATTTACTCATCGAGATCCGTGTGTGCACGTGGAAATGAGTTACCTCTTGAAGGAAAGAGTTGATAGACAATGAAGTGAAGACACTATCCGATGTGTAGGAATTATTTAGTTTGAAATGTGATTTGTGAATGGATTTTGGAAGGAGAACATACATTACTCTACTATCAATCAGTGTCATAGCCCGGTAGAGATTATTGGAAATACCCAAAGAGATTTGTATATCAATTTTCTTTTAATTTTAGATTTTGCTTTTTCATTGATTGATTTTGATTCTTTTTCTTTCTAAAAACTTATTTCAACTCTCTTGTTTGACAAGGGGTTAAGAACCATTGATGGTTTGATGGAAGGATGTGGAAGTGATTGTGATGATGACATTGGCTAGTGTCAACAAATATGCCCAAAAATTCTTCCCAACAAGTTTATTATATGTAGATAGTGATAGGATCTCTAAGAGGTCGTTCTTTAATTTACCAAGGTGATAAAAGACTAGGGTCAAACAGATACCATAGAGATAAATGTCACAAAATGCGTGTGAATAGGCTAACCACAATAACATCGAAGGGATGAAAATGGTGGATGAATTGCAGAGGAATATGAAAGAAAGGGAAGAAATAACATCCATTTGTGTGCAATACTTTATTGCAATGTTTGACCTTTATACCTTTGATTTTATTTTTGTAATGTTTTAATGTTTTCTATTTTTGTATTTTTGAACTGTTTTATGATTTTTATATTTTTATGGTTATTGGAATGAAACATGTCACTTTATGTGATAGGATCCAACAACAATGTTCACGATTTCTTTGATAAGAGAGACTAAGCATGTTTTCTTATCAAGTGTAATATTATCCCCGATCTCAATGATCATGGTGAGCTCACACTCAACAAATGATTGTGATTTGTTTTGAAACATGGGTTTCGTATGTGGGAGCTTGAGTTCCCTATCCATAGGTTTATGCACTTTACACCATACTTGATGGGTACATTGGTGTGCATTCTAGAATCACATTTGATTTTGGATTTTATGATCATTTGAGTTGTTGGAATCTTTGGATCTCTCTAGCATAGCGTTTTGATCTTAGCTTGATAAATAACCTACCTGGGTTTCTTATAAGATAATGTGTGACTTGTCTGATCAGAAGTGGGAGAAGAACGTGGATGTTTAGAATTGATGGGAGGAATGATGGTGAGATTTCCACAATCATTGATAGAAGAAAAGTGTGATGGATGAAAAGAACATGGTCCAAGAATTGAAGAAGAGGGGCTACCAGAAGGTGAGCCACAAATAGAAGATGAAGGGCTACTATGATGTGGCCCAAGAATAGAAGAAGAAGGGATGCTAGGACGTAACCCATAGATGGAAGATGATGGGATACTAGGATGTGGCCCAAGAATAGAAGATGATGGACTACCCAAGGGTGACCCATACATAAAAGACAAGGGGCTAGTTGGATGGCCCCAAGAATAGAAGATAGTGGACTACTAAAAATGTCCCACAAATAGTTGAGCGAGGGCTACTAGAAGGTGACCCACATCTAAAACAAAGATGAAGGGCTACTTGGCATTGACCCCATAAGAGATGGTGATTGAGGAATTGTGATAGACAAAGATTGATTGGGTGATGAGAAGATAGGTCATGGATCAATACAAGACCCAAGAGTTTCATCACATAATGAAGAATGTGAAGATGGAAGAATAAGAGGATGACCAAGTTGCATGATCTGAGGCTCTTCCTCTATCTCTTGATAAAAGGAATCAACCTTTTCCTCACAATACGTGGATGCATCGAAGTTGAAAGAGAATCCTTGCTCGTAACTTGTTAGAGGGATATCTTTATGTGTCCCTATAAATGTCATGATTGCTCTTTCATTTTGAAAGAAATCAATCAGTATGGGTTTTCAATCAACCACAGGGATTTGATTGGATGAAAAAGTACCAAATTTTGTGAAACATTGAGAATATGTTTGATGATGATTGATATAATAAGGTGTGGTGGGGGACGAAGTAAACATGGAGCTAGATGTCTTATGAGTAGAAGAAGATGTGGATTTATAATTGGTTGGTATAGGTTTCCCTATAAGATGATGTTGTGGAGGAAGAATATGAGGATTTCGTATCCAAAATTCTATAGATTGTGACATAGGAGTCAACTTAGACGATTGACTAGAAGGACTTTGAGTCACACGAATCTTCAAAGGAGGAAGGGTTCATTGAGGTGACTAATAAAAGAGGTCCTATGAAGAAGGGGAGGACCGTGACTTAGGAGTCGAATTGGATGAATGATAAAGGAGGTCCCATGAAGAAAGGGGGAATCAAGAATCACAGTAGAAGTATGATGAAGGAGGTCTTGTAAAGAATGGGATGACCACAACTTAGGATTTGAATTAGATGAATCTAAATAGTAGTTTGGATCTGAATCATCAAAAGAATCAAAGGAAATATTTGGATTGGAATCCTCAGAAGAAGAGGAAATGTTTGTATTAGAATCAAAAGAAGAGTGGGGGAACCTAAATAATAATTTGGATCAGAAGTGTCCAAACCATACCATCGACTATGAGATGAAGGTGGGGAACGGGTTACCCGAATGGGTTCTCTAGCGTGAAGAACCAAACATGGTTTAGTCATGATGGGAGTATTTTGATGTGAACGCCTAAATTTTTATTCTTTATGGTCGTACATATAATGAACCCTTCAATAATCATGGTCATGGTTGGCATTCACTAATTCCAAATGCCTAGACCTAGATTACATGATCAAAAAATTTCAAAGTGAAACATAACAACAACCAACTAGACATTTCGTAAAGATGGGGATGCTTATGTGATTTTCCAAAAGGAAGCTAAGGAAAACATACATTGTGATGACTCAAGATTGATAATCCAACAAGGTTTGGACAACAAGTTTGGAGGCGTAAATGTCAAAGGATTGATCAAAATTTTAGCAACATAAAGGATACAAAGGAAAGATTTCTAATGTTCGATTGATGCAAAATTTGCTTGATAGGAAATGTTTTTGCCAAGGTTTGAAAGATATGTTCAAAAATGACCATGAACTTAGGTAAAAAAAGAATATCAAGAGGATTAAAGACCCAAAGGATTGTCCTAGAAATGAGTCTATAAGATTGATAAATGCAAGGAACAATCACACAAGGTTTGTTTGAACCAATCAATCAATGAAATTACTTCTTATGTTTGTTTTCAAATGGCGTTTGTTATCTCCGTTTTGAGTTTACAAAAAAACGATTAGATAACCCCTACGAAATTTTTGAAGTTGATTTTGCCTAATGGCCTCCTTTTGAGAAATTCAGGTTTTTGGGTTAGTCCAACATTTCGACATGAGTTTTAACATGCTTTGTGTCTCTGTTTTCCGAAACCCGAAACCCACTTCATATTGAGTAAATTGGGTTTTCAGACCTCCGGCGCATCAGAACATGCCTAATTCGAAACATGTTTTGTGTCACTGTTCCCCGATACCCGAAGTCCGATTTAGTCCTTCGTATCGGGTTTTGAGCAGTGAAGCATCTAAACATCTCATGCTTTGTGTCGTCTGTTTTCCAAAACCCAAACCCGAATTACACTAAGCCTCCTTGTGTCGGGTTTTCGGACCTCTCTCTAACATGCCGACATGGCATTCATGCCGAGTTGCCGGTGAGTTGGCACGTCTTGAGCTGAAGTGTATTAATTACAATTTTTCTTATAAATACGCGGATTTCCACGTCATTTTTCTGGACGTATTTTTAAGCGTGGATTTTTTGTACATGCTCTTCCAACCTCAAACCCGAAAGCTCGCTTGTGCCGATTGAATCACCTGTTTTCGATCTTTCCTTTCTCTGGTTAAAGGTATTTCTCTCTCCATTCTTTGTTCCTAGTTTTTATGGATTGATTGCGCGTGAATTCTTCCCATTTTCTTCTTTGGGTTTTGAAAGATTTTTATTCTTCTTCTTTTACGGAGTTGTTTTGAAAAAAGGGGTTTAGGTTTTAGGGTTTATCTCTTCTAAATTACCATTTGGTGCTATTTCCTCAAAAATTTTATTATGTGCAGTACATGAATGTAAAAGGAGATTGCATATTTGAAATTCAATGAAAAACCCTGCTTTTTCTCTTCTCGGTTTTGAAGGTGTTATGCGGTGTCGAAGACCCGAAGTATATTGAAGGCTTTGCGTGTCGGACTTTCCGAGTTCCCGCATCAACATAAGTGTCGGGATTTCTTCCGTTTCGACATCATCGGCAAGTGTCGAGGCTTTCCCAAAGTTCGACATTATCAAACGATCGGGTTTTTCGAAGTTTCGACATTTTCAAAGCGCTAAGATCGGGTTTTAGGATTTCCCTACATCATCTTCGCCGAGTGTCGAACTCTTCCGTTCTTCTGGCATATCCAAGCAGTCGTGAGAATTCTCATAGTGAGCAGCATCTTCTAAGCTTCGAAACTTTCTTCCTTTGACGTCCTTCATGTCGGACCCTGGTCCATCTCGGGAGAAAAGACCAGAAGTCGGGTAGAATGAAATACAAGTTTAAAAAGCTGGAATCTCCATCGTATATTGATTGCAACTACGACATCCGAGACACCGAACTCGGAAATATAGACATTGAAGATTTCTGGAGTAGGGTGAGGAGTTCCTCCCAAACTCCATGGATGAAAACTATAGCCGATAGTGGCTTGCCTCTCGCAGCGGGTCTTCCCATGTCTGCTCAGTGTCAGAATTCATCTTGGCTTGTGCATCCAGTTATGACTCGGCGTCTCGTTCTGTGAGAAGTCAATCAGGTGAAGTAGTGGTCAAATTGGATGGAGGTTATTTTGATGATCTCCTCAAATTGCCTAATTTTGACGAGTATGGAGAGTTGGACATCAAGTCAGCTCAGAAAGCCTGGGACAACGATCAGGAAGACTGCATCAAACATGTGAACAAGAAGTTCCTGATCAAACCCAAACCAGCTATCTCCAGATTTCCAAGGATTATCCCCAGGAGTGATTTCATCCAAGAAATCAATGACATCATCACTCTGTTGAGTCGGGTTTTGGTTTTCCGAATCGAATGTATTTCAAGGAGGGATGTATCAATTTATGATCACCATCAAGAAGAATCAAAGCAAGGGATTGGTCGGGGTACTCTCATCAAAGCCAATGAGATTGATTCCCAAATGACAACGGTCTTGTCAACCGGGAAATTTTATATGTCTTCATATGTCACATAAAGCAAATGGGATGAGGAACTATCCGGGTTGGATACCAAGAGAAGCGAGACGGCTAAACAGGTGTATCAATACTTCCCTCAATTGACAAAGAAGGGGTCCAAAGACCATTTCAGGAGGGTGAATGATGCCTTCTTCTATGAAAATATCTCAGGATAAACCACGAGTGAGGAAGACAAGAGTCTCGAGATGAGGCTTGGGCTAAAGTTTCTAAATGGGGATGTATCTTCTTACAATTCAAGAAGTTTACATATCTTCGGGTGGTCATGTACTGGGAGATCCTTTTCATCGCCCGATATCCAGGGGATAGTGATATTGATGGAGTTGGTTAGGTCGTTGGATTTCCATAAATTCCAACAAAGTAAACATAAGGGTTGTTGTATCCTTCCCAATTTTTATTGGGAGATATACTTGCTCAAACATGAGTGAAAGCCAAAAATGTTGTCCACAAACTTCAAGACAAATTGAAAAAGCATATGAAGCCTCGAGACGGTTTTGATATCCGAGGAGTGCTCAGAGCATATGGAACCCAAAGATCTGCCGTACATTGTGCCAAACATAGAGGATATTTGGGTGGATCTACGTAACGAGGTTCATTGTTCGCAGAAAGGATAATAGCATTGATTGACTATTGCGAGATTCAAACAATGGAGCTTCCTAATTTACCGTAAGGTATGGGTGACAATGAAAGTGTTTTGGATCTTTCCTATGATGGACTAAAGGAGGATCAATATGTTTTCCCACCTATTGATTGGTCAGCCAGCGAAAAAGCCTCTATTACAGATAGGTCGGCTCTAATCCTTGCTCGCACCAAAGCATGGCTCTCCTCTTGGGGAATGAATTTTAAAGATGATAAGTTTTCAAAGTTGGCTACTTCAGAGGCGGGGCCCTCCAAAAAGGAAAAGGACAGAAAATCTTCTAGGACGCCTATAAAGGTCAAGATTGTCAAAAAGAGGAAAGAAAGAGAAATCTCTTCAATTGTTTCTCCAGTAGAAACGGTGAATGTGCCAGAATCACCAACACCACCAGAAATAGGAGAAATTAATTTGGAAGAAGGAGGAAGCCAGCTTCTATCTTCACCATTTGCTGATTGCTCAACTGAAGAGACCTTATCTCTTGCATCCAAGGCTTTGGAGTCTGGATCTGTGCCTCTTTCCACACAACCACTCCTACCTCCTTATTCTCCATCAACTTCTTCAGTAATGGCCAGTATTTTCTCTAGACTTTCACCCCTCTCTGCTGGTACCCAAGTGATCACCAACACGCCCCCTCCTGTGCCTCTTTTTATTGGATCTACTACCACGTTGGTAACTATTCCTCCTCCACTAGTAGAATCTTCTCCCCTTGAGGGTATGATACCAGCCTTCAACCATGGCAACTCCCTTTGATACGCCACAATGGCTACTCGAGTAAACTCGAGGAAGAGGAAGGTGATTGTGCCCCTACTGCCTTTGATTTCAGCTCACTCAAGGCTCCTGCTGAAATCAGCCAAGAAACCCAAAATAGTTTCAAGGGTTTTGGTGGATGCTTCAGGAGATAAGTTCGCAAAGATTGCCACTCCTCGGTACGACAAAACTAGAGAGGATATAACATCCTCGATTATCAGTAACTGAGGGTGGCTCTAGGAAAGTGACAGCAGAGAAGGGGCGCAACAAGATGCACGGGATTCCATAAACGTGTTGTGCCAAAAGTTGAAAGAAACAAAGGACAAGCAGAGATGAGCTTAAGGAAAAAGTGGATTGTGAGAGGTTTTGATTAAACTCTCAAAACCCTGAATCCATACCACCTTCTTTTGTTTCTGTTGATTCAACTTCTCACCGCAGTACCTACGATTGAGAAGATTGCTAAAAAGGAAGGGTGGTTGATGAATAGATCCAAAGGTTGCTCCAACAGGGGAAGGAAGTAATTCAAGACGTGGTGCAAGTTCATCAGTCCTTGGGAGACATTCAGAAGGATGGAGAGAAGATGGATGAAGAATTCTCTCAGAAATTGGACATCTTGATTTGACTTTTGAAGCTCTCCAGGTGTTAAAGCAAATACCAGCACATCTCTTGGTGGAAGAAGGTATTCTCCCACATACAGATAAGCATTTCTAGCTGACCAAGGCCATCAGGTTCAGAATAAAGATTCTCAATGAATCTGCGAGTAAGTTGAGAGAATCAAGGATAAATTGATTGATGGGAAAAGTGATCGGGAAGAAGAATTGAAGATTTGTCCAAAGGTGTCGGTTGGGAACTCGGGTTTCCTATCAAACAGATGATCTCTTCAAGCAAATCCAAGAGTCATTCAAGATGAACCAATAAGCGGATTTGACCTTGAGATCATGGATCGGTTGGTAAGGGTTGAACATTCTTTAGAGGCCTTAAGAAAGCTCTGTGAAAGGATTGAAAAAGCTTCCATAATACCAGCGATACTCATGAAACTTGCGAAATTTGGAATGATCATTCCACTGCGCCTGATGAAAACGAAATGCAAGGCATAATTCGGAAGTTCCAGGAATTTCAAAGCAAACAGTCTCAGTTGGAGGAAGAAAAAGAGGAAGGAGCAAAGGATGATGATTCAGATTAAGTCTCAACATTTCATGTCATTTCAATCTTGAAATCGACATGTCTTTTTCATTTCTGTTTCGTCACATTTTTGAATCATATTTTGACTTGATCTCCTGCATGAGAATCAAGCAAAAGCAGAACTCTTGTTAAAACGCTATTTTTAGGATCTACCCTATTTTATCTCTACTTCTTTTGTTATAAATAAGGAATGCTTATGCATTCCAAAAGTCGAATCTTTTTTGAATATTTGGGGGCTATTGGAAAGAAGAAAAACTTTGTGTTTTCATTCAATCATTTTGAAGAATAGGAGTTGATATCATTTCTGGACTTTGTGTTGTGGAATATATCTTACTTAAGACAGTTGTTCTTATGTTCATGATCTTAAGCTATTCTTTGCATGGCATCTTAGTGTTTCGATTATTTCGGACATTATATTTTTGATCTAAAACTCGTATGATTATTTCGTGCTCGTGTTTACTCGAAAGAAAATACATTTCTCTCATTTCCTTTCTACTTGTGCTTCTTTCATTTGTAACAATTTCTAACCCAGTTCATTTACGAAAGAAATATCCTTAAATCATGTGAATGTGGATTTTGGGATTCCATCCCACCCCAATGGTTAGATTAGTGTGAATCTTGTATATATCGTTTTTACTATGTTTTAGATTAGTAATAGTAATAGCGATGCAGCCTCACCTATCTTTGAGGAGGATTTAATCTCATATCGTGGTTGAACCTCATATTTTGGTTTGACAAAATATCCAACCAACATGATTGACACTTAAGATGATCAATGAAATGTCACCACTTATGTCAAGTTCAAAAAAATTAACAAGGCATAAGTAATAACAAGAGGTTGATATGACCCCAGAGATAAAGTATGCGTAAAGCGAGTTTGAATCCCACCAAGACCTATATCTCAAAAAGTGGGAGTTACGAAGATGAACAATGCAACAATACAAATAAGATATGTTAAAAAAACTTTATGAAAAAGTAAGGTATTAATATCAAAATAATATTGCTACGATGTGCACAAAGGTAACAAAAAAACTTTCAAAATCGAGGTAATGTTTGAAATCAAAATAAGGCTTAAGGTATACCAAGAACTCTGTTAGGGTACACGTAGCATAACGTTACAACCTAGACACTTAGGCCCAGTTTACAAGAAACAAGACGTAAGTATAAAAATTGTTGTGATACAATATAAGCAATGTAACACTTCAAAGGAGATTCTAGTGAAGAAACAATCCTAACTACAATGATGATCTTGACTTGGGTATCAAGATCAAATGGCTATAAATGATGTAAAAATGTACCCACACACTTTAGATGTTTAACAACTCAACCACAAACATGGATGAGCGTAAACAGACATAAAAGTGGCGAACACAATTAATTGATAACACATGTATAGTTGTTCTTCTTCTGATCAACAAAGTGTCAAAAGAAAACAAAGGAAGTAGATCAAGTGGGGTTGAAAAGTGTTTGGCCTCACTTCAACAGAGTTTCACCTCGTCTTACAGAGTGAAAAACTAAGAAAAATAATGTCTCACAAATTTCATGGTGAATAACATGTAGTTTGAACTTTAATGGACTCTCCCTTTGTTCGATAAACAAAGTTTTGACTCCAAGAAAGTTCTCCCTTTGTGATGGCTCTCAAAATGATGGTACAAATAAGTTGGCTCCAAGTCAAGATAGCTTCCTAGGTGGTTCGCTCAACTAGGTGTCACAAGTTTGTCTAATGCGAGCTCAATTTACCAAGAAATTTACACTGACTAGTCTTGGGTTATCTCAGCTTTACTTTACCCCCTTCAAACATAGTGAGCAATAAATGCGTTCATCATGTGTTCTCACTGGGGTCATGATACGGACAAATTTGACTCTAACTCACAAAGGTAAAACTAATCAAGTAGGTGTGTGGAGCACTTCTCGTTTCATCCACAAGGTTCCCTCTTGCTTGGACTACTTTAGGATTCCTAGGATCACCCCCATTTTTGTAGCTTAAGGCTTATGTCAAAGGGGTTATGTCCTAGTTAAGCGGATGGGGCATACCCTTATCTAAACCTACAAATACAATGTTTTGATTATGGTGTGTTTTTTATCTTTTATTCTTAATGTGGTTTGTTTGTACATTGTTTGGCGACTGCGTGGAAAGCCGTATTAGTAGTTTTGTCTTGAGCCTTCTTTCTTTGACAAGAATTTAGGTCCTGCACTCAAACATTAGTAGTTCTACAAGCAAATCACATTATTTGAAATAGAATTAAGAGTTGCTTTTGATTCTCAATATCATCCAAGGATAAGAGAAGAGTATATACAACAAATAATCCAACTAAAAAGTAAAGAACAACTTTGTAATTAATGAACCATACAAAAATCTTGATAAATGTTCATTCTCTTAAGCCAAAAATGAAAGATGAAGTTTCCAATTAACCAAATGTTAGAAAATGAAGACTACAGTTGATTTTGACTCTCAAGATCACTCTAAGGTGTAAGAGAAGAGCATACACAAACTTTAGCCCAACTAGATAGAAATGGAAAACTCCAAATCAAAGGACCATAAAAATGCTTTGTAAAAGTTCATTCCCATAAGCAAAATGAATAATGAAATTTCCAAGTTAATCCAAATGTTAAAAAGATATATATCAATTTTTTTATCCTCAAGATCACCAAAAAGTGCAAGAGAAGAGCATACACAAAATTTGGTCTAAATCAAGTAAAGCATGGAAATACAACATTCATCAAAATATTTAAATGTGTTAGAAAAATATCCATAATCATATCCATTTTTTATTCTCAAGGTCACTCGAAAGTGTAAGAGAAGAGTATACATGGCGTTGATCAAAAGTGATTCTAGCATGCAACAAAAATGACTAGTTTTATAATAAATGAAAATCATACACTTTTTATACATATAAATCCTAAATTTATGATTTCACTGCATATTTCACTTTAATAAATTTCTAACACAAAAAAAATGGAGTCGTTTCGAGTTTGGGAGCAAAATTTATGACCTTTGGAAGATGGGTTACGCATATGCTCTTATGCTCATAGGTATGAACTTAACATGTTCTCAAAAAATGTCAAAAAAACGTCCCTTAATCTGTAAAAAGGTCAAAATTTTCCAACCAAGATTTAATTTTGACAATAATCCATCACATTAATATTTAAATAGAAGACTCAACACTATCAAACACTAACCTACGTGCTCAAGAATTCAAGATTTTCAAGAAATTGACAAACTAGCATGTATAATGTTGAACGAGTAAGCTCTAAAAATGAAAACATGGAGAAATCTTGAAATTTTCTCACCAAGATTCAATTTTGACAGCAACCCACCACATTAATATGTAAATAGAAGACTCAACACTATCAAACACTAACCTACATGCTCAATAATTTAAGATTTTCAAGAAATTGACTAATTAGCATGTAGAATATTGAAAAAGTAAACTCTAAAAATGAAAACATGGAGAAATCTTAAAATTTTCTAACAAAGATTCAATTTTAAGAGTAACTCACCACATTAATATATAAATAGAAGACTCAACACTATCAAACACTAACCTACATGCTCAAGAATTTAAGATTTTCAAGAAATTGACAAATTAACATGTAGAATGTTGAAAACGTAAGCTATAAAAATGAAAACATAGAGAAATCTTGAAATTTTCTCAAGAAGATTGAATTTTGAGAGTAACCCACCACATTAATATGTAAATAGAATACTCAACACTATAAAAAATTAACCTACATGCTCAAAAATTTAAGATTTTTAAGAAATCGACAAAACGAACATGTATGATGTTGAAAAATGAAGCTCTAAACATGAAAACATGGAGAAATCTTGAATTTTTCCATCAAGATCCAATTTTGACAGCACTTCACCTTCTTTATATCTACAAAGAAGACTCAATACATGAAAACTCAACAAAACAAGTTATGTCAATATATTTAAAAAGAGAGTTAGTGACCAAAATTTAAACTTAACTACAAAAACGTGAAATTAAGTGCAAAGGACAATGGAGTAAGTCTCACCAAGTGTACTAAATGTACTCATGTTTTATTAACTAAGATATAAATTGAAACTAATATCTACATAGCTTCAAAAACAAATGCTAATTAGATAATGAACCGTCAAGATAAGAGCTTAAAGGAATTGCTTCTCTAATGTATAAAGGAAACTACATGCTAAGCAATTTCTACTCTCTATGGTTACTTAAACTATGAACCTATGAAGAACATAAGAAATCAAAGTGGATTGTTGATTGATCTCAAGGATTGTGAATGGAATCTCACCAAGAATGGCTACAAGGCTATTTTGGATATTCTCATATTACTCAATTTTGAGTAAAAGGATGCAAGATGAAGAAGTTATTTCAACAATAGAGAATAGCTCAAGATCAAAATGTTTATAATTTTCACTATTCAAAGCATGGTGCATGAAGAAAGGTAAGAAGGAGGGTTCTTTATATAGCTTACTTGAAGAGACAAGGCTAGCAAATTGATGAATGTGGGATAAAGGTAAAACAAAATTAGGAATGCATAAGGTTGTTTTATAAAAGGTAATCTTGATTTAGAAGAGTTTAATTTTTATTAGTAAGTCATGGGAGTTGGGGATGTTTTAATTAATCAAAGGTGATTAAATAATAGATAGAGATAAGCTTATAGAAGCTAACTAGAGGAAAATTAGTATGATTTGTGGTATGTAAGAGAGGAATTTGATCAATGAATGGTGATTTATTGATTTAGATTAACAGACGTAATTAATTAATAATAAATCAATAACCCGGTAGAAATGGGCATTAATCAACGAAAGGTCATTAATCGATATCCTAAGTGATAAGAAGGCTAGTTAATTAGTGAAGTGTAAATAATTAATGGGAATTTATTGATTTAGATTAACATGCATAATTAATTAACCGAGGTAGAAGTGGATGTTAATTAATGTAAGGTCATTAATTGACATTTTGAGTGATAGGAAGGCTAATTAATTAATGAAAGGTTGTTAATTAACGGATATGAAGAGGAATGTTAGCTAATTAGTAGAAAAGTGCTAATTATTACGAGAATGATGGAAAAGAGGATAATTAGTGTAGTCTTAGCATTAAAGTATGTGTAAGCGAGTTTAGGTGTCTGAGATGCCTTTGGATGCAAGCTTAAGTGATAGTAAGTATGTTTATATCTAGGTCCTTTATTCTCGGTCACATAACTATGTATTTATATGATTCCCTTGTTTTAATTTTGCAATTGAAAACTAGAAGGTCAACCCATAAGAAAATAAGATGCCCAAAAGAGAGAGTAAGGTGGAAAGAGGTTAGGGGTGCCGAGAGGGGACGAGGTCATTTGGTCTTGGCATCATCCGGCTAGGCATTCATGTCGAAGTCATAAAATATAAAACAATAAAGTTCAACTAGGTTGTGGGGTGTGCAAGGCCAAAGAGAAAATAAGAAACATAGAAAAGAGGCCAAAGATAGATGTTAATTGCTTATTTTCTCACTTAGGAATCATGTAAGTGCAAGTATGCTTTTAGGAGATAGAAATGTGCCCAAGTGCATGATTTTGTGTCTACAATATTTTTCACATGTACAAGAGGACTGAATAGGAGGAGAAAAATTAGGGGCCTATATAAGAGAATTTGGGATTGTCTAATACCCAAATTTATAGATATAACCAAGACTTAGGATAGGTACTTGGGCACAAGGAAGGGGAGCCTCAAAAGAAGAATAAGTAGGAACACCTTTTTTAGATTTTGGAATGGGTTCATATCCATAAGTACATAACCTACACTAATTTTATTCTATGGTGGGGTATATAAGGAGAGCCTCAAGGAGATAATCACTTTTAGCTCAATCGGGAGGAAAGATAATAGGTTGCATACAATATCTTTAACACCTAGTAGTAACATTAATGGTGTTAGATGGGATATCCATATTGGTAAAAAGAACTAGATGAGCATATGATTGATCCTTTCTTTCAAATTGATGAAGGGGATGTACCTAGTTAAAGGGATGGTAACCCTTACCATATTTGAGGAAGGAAGTTTGGAGATTGAGAAATCCATGAAAATAAAAATGAGAACAAACCCTAGAGGTAGATGAATGATCATGCACTAGGAAGAAATGGAAATCTCGGGGTAGGTAGGGTTCAATACGAAATGTCCTAGTTGAGGTAAGGAATCTAAGACAAACTAGGTGAAGGATTTAATTAATAAGTGGCTTCACCAAATGATTTAACCCTAAAATTCATAATAAGTGTATATTACTAATTTAGGATTAATTATTACGAGAATAATTGAATAATAAGATTATACGCATTTGATATAAATATTTTGAAACTAGGGTTTACAACTACAAATGTCCAATAAGCAAGTTGGAGTGTAATTGGGATTAGAGTGAGCACTTAACTAATTTATAAGGTAATATTTTTCTCATGTGTGGAGGACCTTAGCCAACTAGCAAGAACCCCGAGACTTGGTATATGAACTACAAACATCATTTCAATTTTGCATCATTCATATTGATTCGAGATAGGGTCTACATATGTAAAAAAATGGGATTGTAAAATAGTCTTATTTCATGACATCATGAAACATTTCTCTCCACTTTCCTCCCATTGTGTAAAAAAACACAATGAATTAGTCATTTAGTTATAGATTTAGAAAATATAATTTGTTAATTAAAAATATAATAATGGAGTTTGAAATATTTAAAATCAATGATGAATTATGTAAAATAATAGATGTTTTGTTTGAATGTGACATATCATGCTTAAAATTGTCAAATTATGTTATGTGGACAAGGGAATTAGGGCAGAAGAAAGCTAACTATATCAAAGAGTTTAATTCCACATGTGAACATGATAAAAAGACTTATATATATGATAAAATATTAAGTGGAAGGTGAAAATGTTGCTAGCCCGATTAAGGACTAGCTCACACCATCTTAGACGTGAAGGCGAGAGGTGGAAAATCTTGAATGAAGAGTGGAATGGGGAACTTGGCTTTTTGTGACAAGTAGGTAGTGGAGATAGAATGACACTACAACATGGAGTGCACAACCTATAGGGACGTATGTATTAATTACAACCTTGGTGAAATAATTTTTCGTGTTGAAAAGCATGTATTTCCACCAATGGTCACGGGGCTAAGCCCCCTTGTGTATGGGGAGACTCCCATTATTGAATGTAATTTATTGTAATTATGTGGGGTGGTGATAAATAGAGTATCACATAGAACACTTCGCTGAGCCTATGACAAAGTGTTTGTGTAGACACGTAAAATCTACTTTCGTAGTTTTATTGCTAAAAGTACAGTAATTACACTCATTCTTACCATTTCTGTTATAATTAGTGATTTCCACTAATTAACTAATGTTTCCCTCTACTTTGGTTAATTAACGATTTCTTGTTGATTAACTAACCTCTATCACATTCCAGATACCAATTGACATGACACATCGTTAGTCATTATCATCTTCTAAATAAACAATTATCAATTATTAGCTAATTAAGCCTATTTACCCTTGTATTTGATCAATAAACCCTCTTATTGGTTAATAACCTTCTTCTAACCATTCAAAATCACCCCATTTCCCTCCAAGACATCTCAAAAGGCTTTAAAAGCTTATCCTAGCCTCTTAATTGATCCTAATTGGTCAATTAAGGCACCTCACATGCTAATCACTTGTTAATTTCACTAATCAAGATTAACAAGCCTTAATCTACTTTATCCTTTAGTCCCACATGCACCAAGATGCAAGCTTTCCCCAAATAAAAAGTTATAAAATGACCAAGCTCCTACCTTCATACTTTACACCATACTTTGAATAGTATTAATCATATAAGACATATGATCAAGAGCCTTACTTCCATTGATGGATTAGCTTGCTCAATCTTTACATCCAATCTTCATGCTTGGTTAGTAAAGGAATATCTAATATGGCCTTGTAGCCATTGTTAGAGAGATCCTTTCACCATTTTGAAGTAGCAACAACCCAATTTGATTTGCTAGTGGTCTTCATAGGTCCATTTTAATTAAAAATTCACACTAAGTAGGCATGCTTTAACTTAGATTGATTGATATCATGTTAGTTTTCTTAAGCATTCCAATAAGCTAAGATCTTGATGTTACTATTGTAAATTTGTAGCTTTTCTAATAGACTATGTGGTGTTAGTCTAGTTATTTATCCTTGCAAGAGTTTTGGTAGTGCACATTTGGGCACACTGGTGGGACATTACTCCTTGTCCTTTGTATTAGTTTCAAGATTTTTAGATTAGTTTCAAGTTTTGGTTTACTAACCCTCTCTTGCTTTATTTTTGATAAATATGAGGTTTCTTAGCTAGATTAGTTATAGTTTCTTGCTTTGATGTTCTTTGCAAGATCAAAGGAGGTGAGGTGTTGTCAAATTTGATTCAAGTTGATAAAGTTTGGAGCTTTTTGAGAATTTTGTTGAAAATTTTGGTGATTTGATGAGTTACGGAAAGCCTCACAATATTCTTGCTAAATTCATCACACTACCACTTCAGTGGCTCACATTACTACTTACAGGCTTGCACATACACTCTCTGGCTCATGCATATGCTTCTCTAGCCACATATATACAACACTTTGTTTTTAGTATAGAGCTAAGTCCATATCATCATAGGAGGATATCACAATAATCTCAAATCTCAATGTATTTCATTCTACATACAATGCATATGTATAGGAGAGATTGCTCCTAAATATGAGGAACTACAATTCCTCAAATATCTCCTACAACATCTCCTGCAACTTCTCCTAAAACAATAATCTATTCGTGATATATTGTTGTAACAATATATCACCAAACAATATATTCGTAAATATAAGTTGTTAATAACAACTTATATACTAACAAAATATATACGTGATTTGTTATTACAAATCACTCATTAATTCTTTATCATAGTAAACATTAATATTAATTTCCTAACATTCCCCCCCTTAATGTTTACATGGTAACATTAGAACTTTCACACTTCCTTTGCAGCCTGCCGCCTCTACGCACTCATGATCTTGGCACACACTCAAACTGAAGGTAGAAGAAGGAACACATCAACTTCTTATCAACCAAGCACTGTCGGGAACACATCTAACTAACAAGGATGGGAACATGCTCAGGAATCATCTTGTTTATCAACCAGTCACTCTAGGGAACACATCTGACCTAGCAGTGTGGGAACTCAAGTAGGAACACATCTGAATAGCCTTCAATGGTTTTCAGGAGGCTAACCACAAACCTAGGTACAAACAAGAACACATCTGACTATTCTACCTCATCAAGCCTCATGATGTTGTGTTTCACTGTGTTATTTTTTTTGCACTATGTTTTGCATTGGGGAAATAGGAATAGCCACATACTCAACTGAAAATGGAACATTGGATCATGTTGATCATGTTCCCCCTCAATGTGAACATTTCACTTATTTAACACAAAACAGAACACTGCAGACTGCATCACACTTCACACAACTGGAAGCAAACACACAACATAAACAAAATGCCACCAAATCATCTGTGCGGCCCTGTCATTGGCAGGTGACCGACGAGAGTTGTTGAATGACCTCCAACCTCTGATGCCTCCATCCTCTAGTTTACATGATGCTAAATCAGCTGAATAAATCTTTGAAGCTCAATTGTTTCCACATTGTTTATTATATCTTTCCTCCCGCAATGTGAAACACTTTATTTTTTCAAACGTCGGGTAACACCGAAAATGCGTTTGTGAAGCAATTTTTTTTTAATTTTTCAGACTTTTTACAAATTTTGACACTTTGATTAGACAATAATCAAATATCCTAAAATCACCGATATAATGATGCTAATAACACGTAAAGACATTGAATATAATTTTGACATAAGACACAATGAGACCTATATTAACATGCCTAAGTAGACAAGGGATACAACACTAACAAAAAAAACTAAAAACTAACTTTACCCCTATAATTCACACAAGCTATACCACACTGACTTTCGAAAAGAATTATTCAATAAACACTAAAGACACTATGACAAGAAAATGATAAATTAGGCTACACGTGACAACAAATATTGACCAGTGACTTGGACAAAAAGGACAATAAGTCTTAGGTGACACTTGTAAGCAATTTTTGTGAATCCTCCAAAATAAACAATATTAAATTTCCTAATCTCGACTACCTACACAAAGAAATTTAAAAGGACTTTAATATAATTCTAATGACAAGATAAATAAAATATTATTTTTCAAACTACACAGACTAAACAATGATACCTAATTGACTCAATGAAAATTTAATAACATGTAACAACATATTTTTACTCTTACGCCTGTCATGAGAGTATCTGATCCCGTCCAAGGTGGAAGAATTGTTCCGTAGATGGATCGATCATACATGCAGGAAAGTGACAAATTTGATCTATATATCCAAACCGTTAATAGCTTTCCATTGTAAGCTAACTGCTACCTTCAGTGCCGTAGTTGTTGTGGTTGGCTGTGTGAAAAAGTCTCTTATACGCTATACATAAGGTGCACCATGGAGAGATGACACTATGAACAATACATTAAAGATGTAACCAATATGGAGAATATGATCCGTTTGAACGTGTACAGATCTGCATTATGAAGAATTTTCCATCTAGAGAAGAATCGAACAGATATTATTTATAGTCAAATTTTCAGATGCTATTTCTGATAGATCTACAAATTTTTGGGAATGTGGGTGCTAATTTTCATATGAGTACAGACTGAGAAGATTCAGTTAAACAAACAAATATGTAAAATTCTTGACAATGATATAGCCTGAATAGTTGGATCATTGTTTTAGACAATGTTGATCTTACACGTATTTTTCAGGATGGGACACCAATCTGGATATGAAGTCGACCCACCAAAACAATTGGATATGTAGTAATTGTAGGGATCAGGGCATGAATTCTCTCCACCTTTGTTCACAATCAGTGTTGACCTGTTGAATCTTCCTCGTATATCATAAGCTGAGTTGATACGGTTTGAATGAACAGAATACACCAATCACTCCGCTGTTCAATACAATATTTTCTAGATGAAGATTAGTAAAGTGCAGAATCATTGAATAGAATTGCATGTACACAAAAAATATCAATCTACAATTCTTAAAACCCAGAACTATCATGATGGAAGAGATCACAACAAAAAGAAATCAATAAACGATGTGGACTAAATGATTTTATCCACACAATCTCATAGAAATTATTTTTTCTCATCCTTAGAGGTGAAGCACAATGCTACAACCCCTATACCTGCTCTCACAGAGCCATACCTACGATACCAAATATAGAGCTAAGTCCAGACCATCACAGGAGGATATCACAGTAATCTCAAATCTCAATATATTTCATTCTACATACAATGCATATGTATAGGAGAGATTGCTCCTAAATATGAGGAACTCCAATTCCTCAAATATCTCCTACAACTTCTCCTGCAACTTCTCCTATAACAATAATCTATTCGTGATATATTGTTGTAACAATATCACCAAACAATATATTTGTAAATTTAAGTTGTTAATAACAACTTATATACTAAAAATATATATACGTGATTTGTTATTACAAATCACTAATTAATTCTTTATCATAGTAAACATTAATATTAATTTCCTAACATTCACTCCAGTAATTGGACTCTAGAACTTGCTTCTATAACAGCTCGAGCTACCATTTGGCGTGTTGCGCTCATCGCCTCTCGAGATGTGCTACTACAACACTTATTGTTCTTTTGTCACGAGTCGTGCATATGAGTTAACCTTTGTGTATATGCTCTTTGGATTATGCATACACTCTTTGGCTCATGCATACACTCTTTGTTTTTCACGCTAGTGTGTTCTATGTTGCTTTTTATCACTCATTTTAAAGTTTGAGTTTCTTTTTTTATGTTTGTTGTTGGTTGTAGGTTTTTCTAATTGTTTTCTATAGGTTTTTAACATTTATAATTAGATTTCTAAAAAAATTTCTTAAGTTTTGATGAATTTTTTGTTTCCATGCTTTGTATGAGTTTGGGATAAAGTTTGTGTATGCTCTTCTCTTGCACCATTGTGTGATCTTGAGAATCAAAAGCAGTTTTAAACCTTCTTTTGCTAACATTAGAGTAAGTGGGAAATTTCATTATTCATTTTTATGCTTAAGGGAATGAAATTTTCATATGGAATTTGTATGATCCTTTGATTTAAAAGATTTTCATTTGATAAACAATTAGGCTAAAGCTTGTGTATGCTCTTCTCTTACACCATTGTGTGATCTTGAGAATAAAAAAAAACTTTAGTTTTTCACTAAAAAGCACTTGGATTAATTGGGAATGAAATTTATAAGCATTATGGTGGTTATTTGATTTACAAGTTTTTCATTGTTATCTAGTTGGGTTGTTTGTTGTGTATGCTCTTCTCTTGCGTCCTTGGATGATCTTGAGAACAAAAACAACATTTAATCCTTTTTATGATATTGTAGATCTTTTGGATAACTACTAATCATTTGTGTGTAGGACCTAACAATTTCCAAAGAAAGGATAATCTAAACAAAACTCTAATTACACATGTGTTGTAGGTTTCCAATGGTGGTCTAAACCAAATTTCTTAATCCAAAAGATAAAAAAATACACCACCTCTATTCATCACATTGTATTTGTAGGTTTTGGTTAAGAGCTATGGATCGTTTGATTTAAACTCAAAATATTCCTTGGCATAAGCCATATAACCCATAAGGATGCTCCCAGGAACCCAAAAGTATTCCACACAAGAGGGAACCTTGTGACAAAATGAGAAATTGATCCACTACCCAATTGACTAGTACACCTTAGAGAGATTAGCGTAAAAAATTATTTTCACACGACCTAATGAGATATAACTAAACGTTCTAATTATTGAAGGGGGTAAAGTAAATGCGGGTACTCCAAGATTTAGTCAATGCAACTTTCTTTACAAACCGCACTCAAAGACAACTTGTAGCACCTAGAGAGTGAACTAATAGGAAGCTTGTGGCTTGGAGCCAATTTGACTTTATCCATTGTGTTCCAAAGAGCTCTCACAATGTGACAACTTTTTGGAGTCAAAACCTTGTTATTCGAATAAGGGGAGAGTCCATTAAAGTTGAAACCGTGTGTTATTTCATCACGAGAATTTACGAAGTGTTACTTTGTCCTAGTTTTTCACTTGTCCTAAGACAAGGAAAAACTTTGTCAAAGTTACACTAAGTACTTTTCACCACCACTTGGTCTACTCCTTTGTTTTCTTGTTTCCCATTTAGGAAAAAATAAAACATACATACGTAGTGTTATTGATTGATTATGTCCACCACTTTTGCACCCGTTTACATTCGTCCTTGCTTGAGACTGGATGGTAAACATTGAAAGTGTGTTGGTACATCTTTATATCTTGGTAGCCATCATCTCGATACCCATAATCGATATTTCATATTGTAGCTAGGTTGTATCATCATTAACTTCCTTTTATTTTTACATCTTGTTTCCATTGTGAAACATGATCTAAGTCTCTAAATTGTATTGTTACATTACTCGCATACATAGTAACTTCTTGATATACTTAGGCGTAGTTTTTGATCCCAACATTGCCTTGAGTTTTTGAGAGTGTTGATGTTACGTTGTTCACATTGTGATACCATAATTTTGATACTAAAATTTTTCTTTCATTACAAAGCTTGATTAATGTGTCTCAAAAAGTGTTGTTATGTTGCTCGCATTGGTAACTTCCATTTTCAAAGACTTGGACTTTGTTTGTGTCTAAAATTGGTTTTAGTATACCTTGTTGGGAGATCGCGTCAAAACTTTCTTAGTATTTAGGTTTTTTTATTTTAAAATTAACATAAGTTGTGTTATTGTGTTATCACTATTAATAGCACTAGACTTATCTTGGAAAAATGTAGGGAGTAAACTATTTTTGTGATTAGATTATAGTCTTGTACTTAATAGTCTTGTCCTAGATACTTCTTGTCATATATTACCTTGAAGATGTCATTATTTATTATTTGTTTAAAACAAACACGAGGTGCTTATGTGTATCCTTGGGTGCATATTAAAAAAATTCCCAATAAGAACAAAAACATCGTAGGTGATGGAATAACTGATTCTAAATGAGTGCAAGCAGTTCAAAACCATGCTCCCTTAAAACTTAACTTTATAACAAAAGGGAACTCTAACCCCGAGTATAAATTTTGTGCCTTAAACCCTCTATCTGACTTTATGTCATCAATATTAAAACAATTAGAGGCGGTTAACATGGTCAGGTACCCGAAACTACACCTTATGGGGATGATGCACCTAAGCCATCATGGTTTAGGGAAAATGAATATTGTGGATTTCATCGCATCAAGGGTCATAAAACTAATAAGTGTTTGAAATTGAAGCACTTTATTTAGGACTTAATCGATACAAGGAAAAGTGGCCATGTGGAAATGGATATCTCCGCCCCTAGTAAATCTCCCAACACAAACATGGGAATCTATTGATCTAGAGGAAATTACGGAGGACATACGTTCCCTAAATATCCTAGGATTTCTATAGTGTAGAAGATGACTCTAAGAACTTTCAAAAAGGAATTTAAGTGTGAATATTTTGAACATCAAAAACGTAAGTCTGTATGCACATTCGGTGGTGGTCAAAGTTTGGTTATGTCATCAATATTAAAACAATTTGGTCAATGTTGGTCACCTAAAAATGGATGATTTTAAATCATCTAAATTTAAGCACCATTACGTATATCTCATGTGCCAATACCTTTCCAACATATTTTGAATGGACCAAATCTAAATATCCGAGTCCAGTGTATGCGAAAGTTATGATCGGTCAAAGTTTGGTTAATTGGTAGTCAACAATTGAAGGATACGCCAAATGGACAAATGACATGGTGACATGTGGCATAGCTGCACAATTGCATTTGACATGTGGAAAATATGCATGTGACCACATGGATTTATTATTTATACATGTGGCATTAAAGGTGGGTTTATGGTTTTTACCCACATAAAAGGTTTTATAATCTTTTATAAAAAAAAAGAGAGGAAAAGTCCACATGAGAATAAATTTTGGTGGATAAAGCCTATTAAAAAGGCTTGCATATAATGTGGGATTTTTTCCCACATAAATTTTCTCCATCCATGTGAAGAGTGAATATTATTATAGGGTTGAGTTTTTTAAAAAATGGTTTAAGCTTATTTAAAAGCTTAAAAAATAATTAATCCCTTATAACCCGCTCAAAGCCTATTAAGGCTATTATTTGAAGTGGATTAAATATTTGGTGGCTAAATTATTCTTATGCCATAGAGAATTTGGCTAATCCTAATCCATTGAGGATTATTACGGGATCTTTTAAAAAATAAGCCATGGATATTATCAAATATCCTTATATTTCGGGCTCCTAATCAATATAAATAGGGGACCCGAGTACATTGTAAACACACACAACTCTAAGCTATTTTCTTGGAGCTCAAAGGAGGGGGAGAATATTTTGGAGAAATATTTATAAGTCCTATTATTATTATTTTAATAGGAAAATATGGTGGTGTTATAATGTGTGGCCATAATAAAATGTGAAGGCCCACATTTGTGAGAAAATAAGTCCTATATTATTATAGGCACATTTGGAGCTAAGGCCTATTATTATAGGCATGTAAATATGTAAGCCCTATCATTATAGGCATTATTATTATTTTTAAGTCCTATTATTTTTAATAGGTGAAATATTATTTTGTAGCTTTGAATTCCCTCCGAGAAGACATACTCTGAGCCCGAGCCGAGAAGGATGATTGGTGAAGTTTGATGGTGATCATGGCGACATTATGGAGATGTACACTTATTTTAATATAGGAAATATGGAGAGAAAATAAGACCTATTTTAATAGGAAAATTTTTAATTTGGAGTTATTACAAAATACCTAATATGCCACATTTGAGCCACACTTCAGAATGTAAAGCCTGGACAATCAATTGGGAGCCATCCGGAAGACCAATCGACAAACCAAAGGACATCGTGCTGAAGGAGAATATTGGATTGAATCTATCAGTGAGGTCACTACTTGGTATAAATATTCTTGTTCTTATGTATTCAGTATTATCATGCTTATATTGTATTATTTATTACAGTCATTTGAAGTTGATAATATATCGGTTCTATTAAGGAACCCGGAGATGTAGGAATTCTCGCCAAACTATGTTATACCTATGTACAAGTGTAGTTAAAGTATTACATTATTTTAAATTGATCTTAATGGGGTAAGTTTAGAAAATAATTTAATGCCTATAAGGGTCTCATGGTCAAGGGAAAATTTTTGGCCAATTTTCGGATCAATTTGGTATCAGAGCAAGTGATCGCACTTACAAACTTGCTATTCTCCGAGCAAGTTTATAGTGTGGGCTGAGTTGATAATGATGGCATTGAGCTTGTACTTGTGGAGTCCAGATTGGTGGGATAGACTAAGGGACAAGTTTATCATCCTCAGTAATTTTCTCA
This sequence comes from Taxus wallichiana var. yunnanensis, assembly GCA_018340775.1. NCBI lineage: Eukaryota > Viridiplantae > Streptophyta > Pinopsida > Cupressales > Taxaceae > Taxus > Taxus wallichiana. The sequence goes on from CM031242.1 coordinate 788,347,239, forward strand.
CATTTATATTTGGATTATTCCATTATGACTCATGTGCTAGATGATAGATCATTTGACGATCCACATAACACATTAGTCAAGACCCAATTCTAGGAAATGTTTGTACTCTTTTATACTTGCATTAGTAAGACCCCTTAGAGGGAAATTATTTTGGTAAATTGCTAATACCAGGAGATGTAGTATGTTTTGGTCCTTGTTGAGTTATTTGTCCAACAAGAAAGAGACAAACGAGGTCAATCCACAATGCGATGCAGTGGAGAAGACCAAGTACATAAGCCATCGAGTAGGAGAATTTTTCACGACAGGTTTATCATGTGAAGTTATTTTCCTATAAAATTGGTAAATAAGCTTATTGTACCAAGACTCAAAAATGGAGCATTTTTACAACTAATTTGCATGATGTATTAGGATATAATTTCCTTACACTTGTATTTGAAAGTTGTATAAAGACCCTTTTAAGGGCACATATCTCCTAATCAAATGTTTGAGTGACCATTACAGTTGGATACTCATATATTTGAGTTTTGAGATTTATCATCCATTTGTGCAGACAATGGAGCTCGCAGGTGTCAGCTCAAAACTTCATTTTGTGTAGAGGCATTGTGATCATGCAACAAAATGGTAGTTGAACATCATTGGCATCTGACAACAGGTTAGAACTTCATTTTATGTAGAGGTATTATAATCATGTTCATAAAATGATACCTAATAGTCACGTCAACAGGAGGATATTGTTTTGCAGAGGAAATCATGCGGCATGGTTGGAGTCACCATTTTTGAGCTCGTGAGAAATCAGCTCAGATCGTCATTCTGTGTAGAGGCATTGTGACCATGCAACAAAATGGTAGTTGATCATCAAACTTAGCATCGTGCATTGGAGGCTTGAGGTATTGAAAGAGACTTAACATCGTGCATTAGAGGTGTTGAAGTCGAAAAGGGATGTGACATCAGGTCACATGACTTCATTCTGTGTAGAGTCTCTTATGACCATGTAGTAGGATGGTACCTAACAAGTCATTGTCCATCACCAACATCGGATCAATCATAACTCTAAGTAACATGGAGTTCCTTCAAACTAGTTTGGATTCTATGGAATCAACTAGGAGTCGGGAATTGTGTTATAGAGTCAAAGAAGATCCTTGTTGTCAGATATCTAGAAGCTTAACACTGCATAGTGGGAGCGTTGAGGTTTCATTGGGAAACTTAGCACCATACAATAGAGGCGTGGAGGTATTCTTTAGATATCAAAGTGGTTCAAACAAGAGGTAGTGAGCCCAAGTGCCACATGTCCTAGAGTTTGAGCCATCATTATTGAATGTGGAGTTGGTAGAATACTACGATGATCTCTTCTCAACAAGGTGATTTGGAGTTCACAAGATTTTTGGGACAAAAATCCTTTCCCATTGGGGAGGTGTGATCTGGAGGACATTATGGAGGACATAAGTTCCCTGAATCTCCTAGGATCACTACAATGCAGAAGATGACTCTAAGCTTTCTGTCGACTATTTGAACCTCAAAAACGGAGTCCATATGTGCATCTGGTGGCTGGTCAAAGTTTGGTCAATGGAAAATGGATGATTTTAAAATCATCTAATGTTAACACCATTGCGTATATCTTTCCAAGACCTTTCCAACACATTTTGAATGGACCAAATCTGAGTTCGTATGCGAAAGTTATGATCGGTCAAAGTTTGGTTAATTGGTAGTCAACAACTGAAGGATACGCCAAATGGACAAATGACATGGTGACATGTGGCATAGCTACACAGCTGCATTTGACACATGGAAAATCTACATGTGACCATGTGGATTTATTATTTATACATGTGGCATTAAAGGTGGGTTTATGGTTTTTACCCACATAAAAGGTTTTATAATCTTTTATAAAAAAAAGAGAGAGGAAAAGTCCACGTGAGAATAAATTTTGGTGGATAAAGCCTATTAAAAAGGCTTGCATATAATGTGGGATTTTTCCCACATAAATTTTCTCCATCCACATGAAGAGTGGATATTATTATGGGGTTGAGTTTTTTAAAAAATGGCTTAAGCTTATTTAAAAGCTTAAAAATAATTAATCCCTTATAACCCGCTCAAAGCCTATTAAGGCTATTATTTGAAGTGGATTAAATATTTGGTGGCTAAATTATTCTTATGCCATGGAGAATTTGGCTAAGCCTAATCCATTGAGGATTATTACGAGATCTTTTAAAAATAAGCCATGGATATTATCAAATATCCTTATATTTGGGGCTCCTAATCAATATAAATAGGGACCGGGTACATTGTAAACACACGCAACTCTAAGCTATTTTATTGGAGCTCAAAAGAGGGGGAGAATATTTTGGAGAAATATTTATAAGTCCTATTATTGTTATTTTAATAGGCAAATATGGTGATGTTATAATGTGTGGCCACGGTAGAAATGTGAAGGCCCACATTTATGAGCAAATAAGTTCTATATTATTATAGGACATTTGGAACTAAGGCTAATTATTATAGGCATGTAAATACGTAAGCCCTATCATTATAAGCATTATTATTATTTTTAATACCTATTATTTTTAATAGGTGAAATATTATTTTGTAGCTTTGAATTCCCTTTGAGAAGACATACTCTGAGCCTGAGCCGAGAAGGACGACTGGTGAAGTTCGATGGCAATCATGGTGACATTATGAAGATGTACAACCTATTTTAATGGGTAAAATTGTAATTGGGAGTTATTACAAAACTACCCAATAGGCCACATTTGAGCCACACTTCGAGAATGCAGAGCCTAGACAATCGATTGGGGAGCCATCCAGAAGACCAATTGACAAACCAAAGGACACCGTTCCTGAAGGAGAATATTAGATCGAATCTATCAATCGGGTCACCACTTGGTATAAAGATTATTGTTCTTATGTATTCAATATTATCATGCTTAGATTATATTATTTATTACAATCATTTGAAGTTGATAATATATCGGTTCTATTAAGGAACTCAAGACGTAGGCATTCTCTCGAATTCCTTGATCAACCTTTGTGTACAATGTACTTGAATTATTTCATTGTTTTAAGTTGATTTTAATGGGGTAAGTTTGGAAAATAATTTAATGCCTATAGGGTTCCATGATCAAGGGAAAATTTTCAGTCAATTTTCGGATCATCTATAAATAACCTTTCCCAAAGCATAATAAAGGAAAGGAAAAGTCAGATCAAGGACAGCCATCCTAAGCCAAGAACGCTAATTATGCTTCAAAGATAGATAATCATTTTGATTCCCTAATAGGTTTTTCATTAATCCACCTATTGAAAATATCAACACAATAAATATTCAAACAAGGGAGTGTACCATGACAATGTGACGTGCTCGCCTTGTTATTTTAGAACCTCCTCCCTCTACTCCTCAAGACAATCATTATGACATGTGTTAGAACAATTAGAGAAAACTACGACTAAGATTTCAATCTTAGACCTTCTTAAAATCTCTAATGTTCATAAATACATCCTTTGTAAAATATTACAAGGGTCGAGTGTTTGTTGATATCAACCCAACACACTTCTAAGAAATGGTAGCACAAATTGCTCCTATAGAGCATATAACCTTTAGTCCAACAGAAATCCTAGAAGAAAATCCTTCTCATAATTTACCCTTACATATTGAATTCATAATCAAATGTAAGAAGGTAAAAAGAGTGCTTGTGGATGACGAATCGGGTTTAAACATTTTTACTCTAAAGCTAGTTTGGAAACTAGGGTGTACTGAAGTTGATTTAGAAACAAAGGTCATCACCATAAAGGCATATGACAATGAAGAGCAGCAATCGGTTGGTACAATAACCTTTTCACCGGAAGTAGGTCCTATTCAAGACTACTAAAATTTCCAAGAAAAGATAAACTAACAAGACTAACACCACATAGTCTAATTAAAAAATGCTTATTGAATCTAACAATAGTTACATCAATGATTAAATCTTAATGGAATGCTTGAAAGAACTAACATGATATATCAATCTATCTTAGCTAAAGCATGCCTACTAGAATATTCAATTGCTAACTAACATAGACCTAAATAGATCTAAGAGAAATCAAATTGGGTTTTTTTCTACTCTAAGGAAGGTGAGATGGTCTCTCCAACAATGAATACAAGATCATATTGGATACCCATCTACTAACCCCATTGAAGACTTGAGGTAAGGATTGAGCTTGGCTATTAATCATATTTCTTATATGATATGCAAATCAAAGCATGGTGTAAAGTTTAAAGGTATGTGGTTAGTCCTTTTTATAGTTTTTCCTTTGAGGAAAAATAACATCTTGGTGCATGTGGGACTAAAAGCACAACATAGATTAAGAATTTCTAATCATGATTAAGGTTTACTAATCACAATTGGTGAATTAACAATTGATTAAGATGTGAGGATCCTTAATCAACCACTTAGGGTCAATTAGGAGGTTGGGATAAGCTTTTGAAGCTTGTTGAGATGTTGTGGAGGAAAGTGGGGTGATTTTTAGTGGTTGGAAGAGGGGTTTGAGCCAATAATAGGGTATATCGACCAAAAAAGGGTAAAACATGTTTAATTAGCTAATAATAGCTAATTTTCTATTTGGAAGAGGATTTTGACTTACAATTTGTCATAAAGTGGCATCTTTTGAATGTGAAAGATGATATGCAATCAAAAAAATGATGTTAATTGACCAAAATGGTAAGAAAATTTAGCTAATTAGTGGAAATCACTAATTATAATGGAAATGGTAAGAATGAGAGTGATTTGTGTGCTTTTAGCAATAAGATTGCAAAAGTGGAATTTAGGTGTCTACACTATCAATCATGATACGAAGTTTCATGTTTTAGAATTGGATCTCCCTTATAACATATTACTCGGTCACCCATGGATTCACACCATGTAGGTTGTACCTTCCACGTATCATCAATGCTTGAAGTTACATCATGAAGGATAGACCCTCACTATTCAAGGAGATCCCCAACCTTTTTCTCATTGCAGAGCATTGTTGGGATATTTCCCCACCATTTATGAATGCCCTTCTATAGAGATGGTTGTTCAATTCAATCAAAGGCACTCGCTTCACGAGTGGATCCAAATACCTTATCTCCTAATGATAATGGTGCATCTACATCGACTCTCCCTTTGCTACATGAGAGATGAAGGTTATTATGAATGGTTGTGGAGAATATGATCTCCAACATGCCCTCTTAGTTTCTAACCTCCCCTTATCACCCAAAGTGTGTGGTAGGTTGTGTTACAAGTATCAATGCTCCAAGGAAAACTATAGGTTCAACGCTTTCACTCCTGGTGGATTATTAGTAGATGAAAATCTTCTCAACAATATCATATCTCATCCTTTAGATGATGAAATGGATCCATGTTACCAATCACCCAAGTATGTTATCCCCAATAAAATGATGTATGTTATGGGATACAAAGGACATGGTTGTGGAATCAAAATACAAGGTACACTTTGGAAGTGTATATGATACCTCATCACAAGGTGTGTAAGTATGGTATTGGAATCTAACCGTATGGGTCTCATCCCTCGAGGTCGAGGCTACCTCTTCTGAGTGCGAAGATAGTTCCTCCGAATGCGAAAGTGAAACAGATTCCCAGTGTAGTCTTTATGAAGACCTTTCCTCCATGAACCTATTTTTTCGACATAGCTATCTTAACTATAACCCTTGTCATATCCATTGTCATTCCGACACTAGACCTTATTTATCCATCAATCGTGAATTGGTACTAACAACAACATGTGCTAATTGATGTTTTTCAAAATGACGAAGCTATTATTGGTCGGGTATTCGTGACAACATTCTAGTAGGTGATCACAAGAAAGGATTCTCCATCAAGCTTAACACATGTGTGTATTTTAGGGAGGAGGTTGAGTTATGCGGTCATCTAAGAAAAAAAAAAAAGCATGGGCTAAAATTCCACAAAAATCCTTGCAAAAATAATAATTCCAAGTCCTATAGTGAAAACCTCTTTGAGGTGCTTGTGGAAAAACAAAAATAACAATCAACGAAAAAAATAGTTGACCAACCTGAAGGTGAAAATCTCATGGAGACACCTTTAGAAGAAGAATATCTTAATCTCCCCCCGATCCTATGCGTATGGAGGACAAGTCCAAGTTACTCGTAGAGGAGACCATAGATGTCAATATTGGTATGGAGGAATTACCTAGAATAGTCAAGTTGGGAGCTTCGCTCTCGGCTCAAGAATAGAAAACCTTTGTGTTGCTTTTGAGATAATTTACAGATATCTTTGCTTGGTTCTACATGGACATGTCAGGGATAGATCCAACATTAGTGGTGCATAACCTTGTTATGCACAAAGAGGAAAATCCCATAAAACAAAAGCTCTGAAAGATGTATCCTCACATCACCTTGTTAGTCAAAGCAGAGCTAGAAAGATTATTGGTAGTAGGATTCATCAAGCCTATTGACTATTCAGAGTGGATTTCAAATGTAGTCCCAGTGCAGAAGAAACCTATCGAGTATTAGAGTTTGTACCGATTTTAGAGATATCAATAAAGCTTTTCCTAAGGACAAATTTCCTCTTCCAAACATCAACATGATTGTCGATTCAACAGTTGGTTACGAGATGTTATCACTCATGGATGGCTTTTCAGGATATAACCAGATAAAAATGTTGAGGAGGACCAACATAAGAAAAATTTATAACCCCATGGGGACATTTTGTTACCAAGTCATGCCCTTTGGCCTCAATAATGTAGGTGCAACCTATCAACGGGTAATGATTGTAATCTTTCATGACATGATTAATGATATAATGTAATATTATGTGTATGACATATTGGAAAAATCCAAGACTCAAGAAGACCACCCAAGGACATTGCGGAAAATCTTTCGTTTTAGGGACTACAAGGTTTGACTCAACCCGAAGAAATGTATCTTCGACATGCTATCTAGAAAACTATTAGGGTTCATTGTTTCATGAGAGGAATTGAAGTAGATCCTACAAAGGATATGACCATAATAGAAATGCATCCTCCGACGAATATCAGATAATTGTGAAGCTTGTAAGGAAAGATCCAAATAATTAGAAGATTCATCTCTCAGCTTACAAACAAGTATCACACATTCACAAATCTTCTGAAGAAAGATGTTAGTTTTCACTGGGGTCCAGAATAGTAACAAGCATTTTCTTTACTCAAGAAATATTTGGCCAAACCCCTTATTCTAATGCCACCCATGGCAAGTGAACCATTGTTACTCTACATTTCTACCACACACTTTGCAATTGGGGCATTGTTGGCCCAATATGATAAGGATCAGAAAGAAAAAGTTGTGTATTACTTAAGCCATATGTTGATTGCTTACGAGCTCAACTACCCATAGATAGAGAAGGCTTGTTTGGCCGTAGTTTTTACCTTTCAGAAATTGTGTCATTATCTACTAAATAATAAGGTCAAGATAATATCAAAATTTGATCCATTAAAGTACTTATTGTCAAATCCCATGCTTACAGGAAAGATGGCCAATTGGATCATCTTACTCAATGAGTTTGACATCAAATATGTTCACTAGAAATCAGTGAAAGGGAAGGTTTTGGTGGATCAACTGGTTGAATCCCCTTTTTCAGGTACTGAACCTTTGAGTTTGGAACTTCAGATATATCTACATTGTACCTTGAGGAATATGTTATATGGAAACTATACTTTTATGGCTCCTTTACCTTTCATGGTTCAGGACAGAGTTGTGTTGATCACTCCTTCAGAGACTTGATCCCTTAGGCATTCTAACTCGGGTTCCATGTACAAACAATATAGAAGAATATGAAACCCTTATTCAGTAGGATAAACGGCTGCTATCAAGTGGAACATCAAACAAGTGAATGTGATTGGTGATTCTATGTTGATTATCAAACAAATAATAGATGAGTATAAAGTTAAGGATGAAAAATTCTTCCTTATAAGAAAATGGTCAATTCTATGAAGGAGTTCTTTGAGAAAATTACATTTGAACAAATCCCAAGAGGAAAGAATCGAGTAGTGGATGCTATGGCCATAAGTGGGGTCTATGTTGCACATCCCACTTGGGAACAACAATATGTCATTTTCATAGAACATCTGCAAATACCAACATATGACATGCCAAAATCTTGTTTGGTATGTGAATTTGTTGGTCCCTTTTCCCTTGGTATAGTGACATCTTTAACTACCTTCACGATGGAACCTTTCCCACAAGACATTTCTGTGTTAACAAAAGAAACCTTATTCAGCGTATAGCTTGTTATACCTTACTTGGTGGAACTCTCTACCGTCAAGGCTGTGGAGGGAATCTGTTATGCTATCTCAATTCAGATGAATCCATCCTAATGATTAAGAGGTACATGAAGGCATTTGCAGGGCCCATACGAACGGGATAGTCTTAGCTAAGAATATACTAATAGTAGGTTATTATTGGCCTAGCATGGAGAATTATTGTTGCAAATATATAAAGAAATGTTTGTAATGTCAGAAGTACGGAAATTTGATACATGCACCAAAGTGCAATCATTATAGCCTATCATGACACCTTGGCCTTTTTCAAAGTGGGGACTCGATTTCATATGTAAGCTTCACCCTACATCCTCCGATTACCACCTATTCAATATCATTGCCACCGATTACTTGAAAAAGTGGGTAGAGGTTATTCCTATTACCTATGTTAAAGGTACGCAAATAGCCAAGTTTATAATGAATCATATAATTTTTGATACGGCATCCCCTCTGCCATTATAGCTAACAATGGTAAGTCCTTTAAAAATAAAACCATGAAGGCATTGTGTCAACGCTTTCAAATCACTCTCAAGTATTTAACCCCATATTACCCTCAAGGTAATGGGCAAGCCAAGGCTTCTAATAAAACCCTTGTCCATATTATGGAGAATATGGTGAATACAACAGCTATAACTGGCATTTACAGATTCACCCCCTCTGGGAATACATAATTTCTATCCGCACTCCTATGGGTGTCACTCCATATTCCCTAGTATTTGGTACAGAAGTTGCATACTACCTCTAGAGATCGAGCTCCCTCTTTGTGTATAGAGCTAAGAGATTACCTGAATGAAGAGGAGGACTACAGAGTGGCTCGACTAGTAGAGAATTGGAGATGTTAGATGAGAAATGACTTCACACCCTTGATCACCTTAAAGTGTATCAGAATCGAGTGTGAAGAAGTTACAAAAAAAGAGTGATACCTCATTAATTTGATGTAGGAGACTTGGCACTAAAAGAAAATCAGCTCAACACCACCAAGGACTGGGAAAAGAAAGGAAAGTTTTTAGCATAACTGGTTAGGGCCATATGTTGTAGTCGCTAAGTTTAGTTCAGGTGCCAACAATTTTGCTTATTCGAATGGTCGGGAACTTCAGGAATCTATTAACGCAATGCACGTTAAGTGTTTTTATGCTTAAGTGTGGGGTCCATAAAATATCATAAAAACAATAAAAAATATAAAAAATAGAAAAAGAAAAGAGAAATAAATACATAAAAAAGTGAAAACCATGCAATAGTGGCACTTTAGACAAGTCCTTTGGTGAAAACTAGTTTCCAACGCCATTGAAGGGTCCATTATTCACAAGCATTTCATGTCTAGGATTGTGATAGATTTGTCCTAAGTTAGTCTTTACCTTCGTCTGAGATACTTTTGAGCCTATCCCTCTTGGCCTTGATCCACCTAATCCTACTTTTGGATGCGAAGAGTTTACCTTTGTATATCCCCATCTAGCCCTGGGGAAACTTTGCATCATCACTTCTTCCACATAGCACATGAAATTTTTCCCTTGTACATCCCATCTATCACTGGGGGCATCCATGTTTCTTTGTTTCCTTGCACATATCTTGAAAACCTTCCTAGAAAATTACAAAAACATTCGTATAAATTTTTAAAAATCCCAAAACATTCAAATATGTTAGTTGAGAAAATCAAAAAATCCAAATACGTTTCATAGAAAACTCCAAAAACAATAGAACATTGTCTCAAAATAATACCAAAAACAATGAAAAACATTTCAAAATTGTCCCACAAAAACAAAGTAGTAGTTTGCTTACTTTAGTTGTTGGTTTGTATATAGTTTTGGGGCTTTAGTTTTTTGTCTGTGTGTGTAAATTGGATTCATTTGCTTACTTAGATTAAGTGTTACTTTAATCTATTGTGCATTACATTGAGTTCATTTTATCTTGCATACTTGTATATAATTATTTTGTCTTGATTAGATTTGATTAATTTGTGCTTGTCTTGTACATTTTGTTTTCATCTCATCATCATATCATCTATCATCACATCTATACATGATATATCAATAAATTCTAAGCTACATCATCATGAAAATGAAAATTAAAACATGTATGCTAAGCTAACATCATATGATATCACCAAGAGGGGCAAGAGGGATCACCTTCTATCCCCCTCAAACATAGACCATAATAAAAACATGGATTAAACATGCTATCTCATAAACAAAAATGCGATAAGTAAACATAGTCCATCATCATCATAAATCCATATAAATATAAATGTCCATGTATAAAACAATGTGTCTTGATATACATCAGATACAATGAGCCATCATGGGAATTTATACAAAAAAATGTGCCTTCATCATGAGGCATAGTAAAAAATAATACATAAGTACATCTATACAAAAAATGTGCCTTCATCACAAGGCATAATAAAAAATAGTACATATACATCATGTCAAAAATGTGCCTTCATATCGAGGTGTACATAAAAAAGAGATACATTTGTACATATAACATCAATAACATGAGTCAACTCTGACTCTCTCCTATGTGTGGACTATCGTGTCCATTCTTGCTAGGTGGAGGCATCTACTGCGATGGTCCCCACAGGCCCCCGAGCTCTGTTACTGACGACTGATCTAGATGGTCTCGTGACCTTGATCTCGACCCGATCTGCCACCAATCGACTATAATTAGTGACTCTCTCGACTAATCGACACAATTGCATGGTATAACATCTTATAATAGGTGGCCTCCTAGTGATCGAAGCACACTCAAAAACAATCTCTGGGACTCCTATTGTTGTCCCTCGACTATCAAATAGCATCGCGCTCTACTACGATGCTATGCCAGCTCAACCCATCTATAACTGGGCCCTCTCTGATGTCAACTGGTCTCTGTCGGCTTGCAATTGATAGCTCTTGATCTCTCTAGTAGTTGTGTTCTCTCCATAGTTAACTGATCTCTCTCTGTAGTAATTTGGTCTCTCATAGTAGTGACCTGAAGCTGTTGTGCTACCACCTGCTGCAATTGCTACCACAAGGAAACTAATCGCCTCTACATCCTGCATATCATGTCTCCATCCCCCATATACGAGACTTTGTGGTGGGGTCCCCCATCATGGGGCGAACAAGATATGTGAGGTGGTGATAGTGGTGGTCGTACCATTACTGCTACTTAAGAACACTTGTTGTTGTACCAATACTTACTATTGTACTGGTATGGACCCTATGGTGCATGTGCATGTACTGCCCCCGTGGTTGTGGAACCTGTCCCTGTTCCTGTAACATCTATAGGCCCTATCCCCATAGTGCAGCCTTAGCCTCTAGTTGGCCTAATATCGCTCTATCTCTAAGAACTTGACCTCATAGACCCTGCGCCGCCATTGTTATCCCTACATCTATCATAGCCTATGGAATGGTAATGCGCAAAGGAAACATCAATATTGCATAGTCAACTATCTCCCTAGGATGTACTACTTGGGGCAATGAAATCTATGGCTGCGACACATCTAAAGAAAGCTATCAAAGTGCCCATTGTGGCCTAATTTGTGGTCCCATATCAAAAGTATTGTGCATCCTGTGCACGTACCACATCTCACCACTGGGATGCCCGAACATGGCCGAACAATTTCTAAACCTCGGTTTACTCTATACCACTCTTTGATGTAGCCTTAACTCCCAATGATAAAGTGGTTTATCTTGGTCATACAGTTATAGGCCATCATCTCACCACCTACGCTGTTGTCATGTGACCATATGCAATTGTAAATCATCTAAATCACACCTATCATAGTAAGTATCTCCCAGGTGTGAGCGTATATCATCACCCACCGACTGTCATCCATGGACAAAGGGATCACATACATCCATGTCTCACAAGTACTCTCGTGTGGGAAACCTATATCTATATGGTCCCATGTCCATATCTATAAAAGAGTCCTTAATGTGAGGTTCTTTCGACTCGGTATACTATTAAGTGTGAATCCCAATATAACTCGGCCAATATACACTTGTCCCCAAAAAGTTACTTTCCATCCATAATCTTGTATATGACCCCGATCAAACCCGGTTGAAAGTGTGTGCCCATCTTGTCAAGAAACAGGATGTCATCGATAAGAGCCATCAAATATATGGGTATCCATGCATCACTGTCGATCATCCAACATAGTATAGAGATCCATTAATATACCTTGTCGTGGAATATCACAGAGTAAAAACATGTCATAGAGGTAGGATTGGATCCGGCCTTGATGTCCATCATACTCTATCAAATCACCTCAAATAGGTACTCGAAGAATCCAAAAACATCCTCTAGTGTAATAGTCATCTTCATTGGGTAGTTTGAAACATTGAGTCTCACTACGCCATCTCTCTACTAAGGCAGTAAGTAGGGCATGATCTAATCGGATCTAGGGCATGTGTGCAACATGGTCCGAACTTGTAGCCTACAAGACGAAAATCAACTTGCATTTCTTTCATTGACTAAGTGTCGCCTCGAAGGCTCTAAGTCACCCAAACCGCTCTCATGTATCCAACTTGGGAAATCTCACTGCAAGATTACACAAACACTTCATTAAAATCATTTCTTCTCAAAACATCTTCTTAAGGTGTTGTGCTTGCTTCTATATTCTTCTATTTTCTTCCTAAATTTTTCACTAAGGTTAAAAATTTCAGGATTTTTCTTCTACAACTAGCCTAAGGTCAAAACTTTGCACCTACGCACCCAGATTTTGCACCTACGCACTCTCCTATTCATGCTGTGCACCCATGTTTGCGCCTACGGGCCCCCATTTGCACATATGTGCACCCTCTCCCTAGTTTTGTGCATGCATGACTATTTTTGTGCACACTTACCTATTTTACACATGTGCATGCCCATTAAAAACCCATAGTTTTGCACATGTGCAAACCCTCACACTCGCGCGCCCAAGGGCTCGTATTGGCCCGATTTTGTGATTTTCTCCTAGCTATAAAATGTAATAAATGCACTTAAATGAATAAAATTTAAATGTAAACTCTTTGACTTTGTCTGCGTGGTGTACACGTCTTTGAATTCATGCCATAACTCTCAAGGTCAGAGCTCTCTCTCTAAAAATTTTAGCAAAGGAGTGCAAATGAATTGGATGAGATGGTTTTTCCCCACAAGCTAGGTATTTATAGCTTTTCTTCCCCCTCCGCTATGTTTTTCACTCGTCGTGATGGCCGTAGATGGTGGTGTGATCATCACGGTTCTTCTGGAGACTTTTAGCACTTGTCACGATGGTTATTTTTAATAAATAATCATTTTTGGCATTTTTGCTACATTGGGGCATATTTTTGCTTCCCGGCGACCTTTCTGCTACCTGGGGCATATTTTTGCCTTCCAGTGATTTTTGACGATTTCATATGAATTCGATAATTTATCGACATCATTTTCTTCTATAAAATTAAAAAACAAAAACAAAAAAGAAAAATGAAAAATCACAATTTTCCAAAAAAAATAAATTGGTAAATGACATGCACGCAATCTGAAGCCTATATCAAGTGCATTGTCCTTAAAACATCTTTCTTTGGTCCTTTCTTATTTTTTCATGACGAATTATAGATCATTTTTATCTACCTCCATTAATAAAGCTAGTTTTCTTACTATGTCGGTACTCCCGTGTAACAACGAGTTTCTAGAGACTGTGTCATAGCGCACGAATGATTTTTCATGGGAATAATTGTGTCCTTCGTTATTCCCTTTACATGTATCCTTGCTTGGGGCACCATTTTTAACCCTTTTCATTAAAACATGAACATTCGAGAACTAAAGCTTGATAACAAAAACATTGGTGCAACTGTCTTGAACATTGTTTGTTTGAGTAGGTATGATTGTACTTGTTTCTTTTTAGGTTAGTTGGTTTAGGCATTACATTATTTATGTTGCATGGAGTTGTTTTTACAAATGTTTTTTTTTTTTATTTGGCAAATAGTTTTTTGATTACATTATGTATGTTGCATGGAGTTACACATTTTTAGCAATGAACAAATGTTAGTATTATAGATTTTCATGTTATTTTACACTTTTGTTGTATGCGTTTATTTTAATAAGGGTTGATGATGTAGATCATGAGCAACATGATGAAACAAAGTTGTTTATTAAATGATTGGATGCAAAATCTATTCCTATATTCTTCACTATCATGTCTTATCACTATTCATTTTTCTTCCAAAACACCCAGGGGTAGTAAAAATCATTTTTATCCCTACCCTATTTCTTCTATCTATTTCCTTCAAAATTTTCGACCGTCGTGTTGGCACTCAATTTGATCTTGCCCCGTTTGTCCTTGAAATTCTTCAATTTGTGGGATTTGTCATATTTTCTATCTCCCCATGTTGATGTGTGAAAGCTCTGTCCTTCATTTGGTTGCCATGATTAGTCCCTTCCTTTGGTCGAGGATCATTTTAAATCCAGAATTTGTTTTCCATTCCTCTGTCCATGTGAAAGAATTTGTAACTTGGGTGTAAACTCGGTTTTTTCCTTCCTTCCATTTTTCCACAGTCACATTTTGTTTTCCCTGTCAATTTTTGTCCCAATACCTATGGAAAAGTGGTCCTTTCTAATTTGATGTGGCTTGGTGGATCACATTTGGGCCTTATATCATTTCCAAATTCTCTGTCCTTAAAGAAAGATTCATTTTAGGTGCAAATGGTGATTTCCCTGCATTTTACGGTTTGACAGTGTGTTTTCCCCATCAAATTTATATCTCAACATCTGTGGAAACGTGGCCCTTCGATTTGGACGCGGCTCGGCGGGGCACTTTGAAACTCTAAAGCCCGATTCAACTCAAGTTTTGTCCACATGGAGGGCTGCGCTCATCTAAAAAGTTGCCTCTCGGTTTGACCTTTAGAGTTATACGCCAGGGAGACACGTGGAGGTTTCCACTGCCTTGCCAAGACTTAGACATTTTTTTCATGTGGCAAGTGTAACTTTGTCAGACCATGGACACGTGAGGGTCGACGCTCATTTGAGGATCTACCTCTGGGTCTATCATCACCAATCTGGCACTATGATAATTCTTCACCGAGAACTCCTCGTGCTATGATTATTTACTAATGCACAGCCTTTAGTTTGGTGGATGTAATCTAGAAACAAAACAACAAACATAACACAAGAATACCATCGACTATGATAAGATAGAATGATAACAAATGAAATATCAAAGTAAATTATAATATTAACATGAAATTGTTACAATCTCACCCATGAGGTACTTCAAGTGTTATTGACTTCACTTGCCTTCCACAAATACTATGGGAGAAACTTTACAATTACACCTCTTAATGGCTTCTTCAACACACCTTTAAACTGATGGCTTCCTTTACACACTTCATACAATATTTCTCACTACTTCCTTCTATGCTAAATGAGGGGGGTGGCCTCTTTATTTATAGACTTCTAGGCTTATCCATCTTATCTCTAAGATAGGATAAGAAATCCACTCTGACGAATCATATTCCATACCTTAACTCTTATATGTACATGTAAGCTTATCTTTTAAGATAAGATAAACCTTATCATTTCACATGGGTTCCACATTTTTAGACTTTTTACAAATAAAATATACAAAATATTTATGACCTCACTCCTTGTCCTTATTACCAATATAATATTTCTAATTCCTAATCATGTAGACCCTACTTCTCTACTTACCCCAACTTTGACATTTTAACATTACTGGACCACTTACGACAACTATTTACTTTTACCACAACATTCCTATTGTACTTTTGACTATACGTATCTTATACATTATTGGGTCACATCGGCATCGTCGTTATATTCTATCGACGCTACTACTAATTATACTTAACAACATCCTATTCTAATACATACATTAATGAAATAGAAATTACGGAGGAAAATTTTAGTGTCGACATCTTCCCCTTCCTAGCTTCTACTCCATCCTCGAGTAGACTATTCTGGTGCTTGGAAAATCTTCAACTTGTCGTGGTTGACCCATTTCGTAATGGGAGTGCCATCCAATTCCTCCAGTCGGTACATACCATTTTCATGCACAAATGCTATTTTGTAGGGCCCCATCCATTTTGGAATAAATTTTTTGTCTTTTTTTTTTGTATTTGGAATCATATACTAGAACCAAGTCATTCACATGAAATGGAGACCACCGGATCTTTTGATCAAAGTATTCCTTCTGCTTCATTTTCTTCTTATAGCTTGTATCCTTAGTTATTTCCCTCATTTCCTCTAGCAAATGAAGATGTACCAACCTTTCTTTTACTAAATCACTTTCATCATTCTTTCATTTTCATTACTCTAACCATGGGAATATCAAATCTCAATAAGAAGAACTTGATCAATGTCATAAGCCAACCGAAATGGGGAGTATCCTGTTGTTGACTTTGATGTTGCCCTATATGCCCACAATGCTGCATGAATCCTCTTATCCCATTTATGTACCGCAAGGTGCATCTTTGCTAGAATTTGACACAACACAAAATTTGTTCATTCCACTGGTCCATTTGTGCTTGGCTTGTATGTTGTTTCCTTCCCGTGCTTAATAGAAAACTTATTGACTAGGGCTTCTACCACCTCATTAATGAAGTGGCTTCTTGATCTGTTACAATTTCTAATGGACAACCAAATCGGTGACAATGCGTTCATATATGAACCTTGCCACTTAATCCATGGAAGTTGTTTTCAATGGCCTAGCTTCAACCCACTTAGTTAAATAATGTGGCAACTACAATATACTTATTTTGGCGTGAGGTAGTTGGAAGTGGACCTATAATGTCTATTCCCACTTTTCAAAGGGACCAAGTGGAAGAATAGGGCATAATGGAGTTGATGAAGTCTTACGGTTACCATGTGTTTGACAAATATCACATGTCTTACAATAATTATAACAATCTTTAAAAAAGTGGGCTAGTGATAAACCGCATCCAAGATCCTTCTTGTTGTAAGTTGTCAGAGAAGTGCCCTCCACATGTACCATTGTGGAATTCTTCTAGTAGTTCCTTCCTTGATCATGTCCATTCGCCCTCAGATCTTGTCCATCGTGTCCTATTCGAAATAATACTCCATGCGAGAATAGAATATGGACGATCGGCTTAAGTAATCTTTCTCTTAGTCTTTGCATTGGCACCATCGAAACTTGAATTCATTCAGATAATTCTAAATATCTATGTATTCACTAGGGATTGTGTCAAGGATAACAATCTTTGCATCGGGAAATCATCATCATCACAAGATGATCCTAAACCATCATAGGCTCGAGAGAGTGCATCTCGCATTGACATGCTTCTTTCCGGCCTATCTATAATATCAAATTCAAATTCTTGTAGCAAAATTATCCGCCTTGCTATCCTCCCCGATGGGTTAGGCTTATTGACAATATATTTTAGAGCCGATGATCTATTATAACTATAAATTTCTGCCCTAGCAAGTAATTTCTAAACTTCTTTACAACAAAAATGATAGCTAGAGCCTCTTTTTCGCCATAAAGTATAATTTACCTCAAAGATTGCTCATTTGTCTGCCTCCCAAAGTAAATTGGATGTTCATTCCCATTTTCATCCTTTTTGGCTCAAAGTACTTCCTAGTGCTTTGCATCCGAGGCATCGGTGTACATAATGAATGGCTTGCTCCAATCTGGATTCTTTAAAATAGGTGAAGACACGTGGCTTTCCTTAGTTGTCTAAAAGCTTCATGTGCCTTATTTCCGGTTCATAAGTAACATCCTTCTTCAAGAATGGGTTAGTGGTCATGCAATCTTTGAGAAATTCTTGATGAACCTTCTATAGTAACCCACATGGCCTAAAAATGATCTCAACTTACTTCTATTCATAGAAATGGTAAATCTTTGATTTTGAAACTTTATCGGGATTAGTACTAATACCATCTCTGGATACAACATGCCCTAACAAAACACCTTTAGAACATCCAAAGACACACTTTGTAGGGTTTAGTGAGGCTTGTGCTTCATCTAACCTTTGAAATCCTGTCTCCATCTCGGTGCAAGTGGTCCAACTTGCTCCCATAGATGCAAAAATCATCCGAGAAATACTCGATGAAGGTCCCAATGTAGGGTTGAACACCCTATTCATCAAACGCTAGAATATTCACGGAGCATTACACAACCCAAAAGGCATAACTCTATAAGCAAACGTTCCCAAGGAGTGGTGAACATGGTCTTCAACTGATCTTTCTCCGCTATACGGACTTGGTTGTATCCATATATCCATCAAGAAACTATAACACTCCTAAAGCCTACTTCATCCAAGATCGATCCGAGAATGGAAGAGGGTAATGATCCTTCTTTGTTGCCTTATTGAGCTTCCTCGTAATCAACACAAATGCGTAGCTTCCCATTCTTTTTTATTGAGATCACAATGGGAGAAACCCATTCGAATTCTCCACAGAAAATATGAATCCCGCATCAAGCAACTTATCTATTTCTTCTTTTACAGCCTTGGAAAATTAGGATTCATTCTATATGACATTTGCTTTATGGGCTTAAGCACCATCTACCAGCTCAATAGAATGTTCTACCCAACTTACTTGATGAGTTCCTTGTAATCAAAAGTGAATATGTGTATGTACCTTCAAAAAGATGGAGGTAGGATTCCTTCTCACTCTCCATCACAACATCACCAATCTTTATTTGTTGGAGACGATCATCAACTTCTTCTTCAGATAATTTTATGGGGTCATGAGTTGGTGTGGACTGGAAGGATATCCATGATCAAACATCAACCTCACTTTCTTCATCTTCAAAGTGTCCACTTCACTGGTATTAGAGTAATCAGAGGATGTCCAATCATCAGTTTCATCACTTGAATCCAAAGGTCTTGCCTTATGATGTCGAGGGATCACGTTTATCTTCACCCTCTCTCTACCACGTCCAAGTGTCATGAAGCCTTCATTCTAGTAGTTTCTTGCATGAACTCTCCTTAGCCATGGTCTTCCCAAGAACATTGGGTATGCAACAGTACCATTTTTCATCACCTGAAATTCTACCACACATACAACACCCATAATGAGATATTGCCACATTTGAAACTACACCTTATGGTTTAGTTTTTCCTTATTTAATGACCTTAACATAAGTGTCAAGGGCGATCAATTTTTAAACCTCAACATATTCATTACTGCACTCGG
Source organism: Taxus wallichiana var. yunnanensis (assembly GCA_018340775.1). Taxonomy (NCBI): domain Eukaryota; kingdom Viridiplantae; phylum Streptophyta; class Pinopsida; order Cupressales; family Taxaceae; genus Taxus; species Taxus wallichiana. Next base: position 788,366,631 of record CM031242.1, read on the forward strand.
TCATTACATTAATCGCAACACCTCCATCAACTAAGACATCATGAATTGAAATACCATTACATAATACCTCACTTGTGGAGTATAGGGATCCGCCCACCTCCAAAACAGGGACCTCAACCTCCTTCCTTCGTCGAGCATTGAGTCCACTTCGCAGCTCCCACCTCTTCTCAGAAGACATAGCCAAGAGTTGACCATATGTAATATTTGCAGGCCTTTTGGACAGATCTTCCAAGATGGAGTATGGTCCTTGCCCCTGTGAAATCAGAAAATCCTGCACACCCAACTTTCTTCTCCTATGTTTCTTACTAGTTTCTCCTTTCATCTTCTTAGGATCATTTCCATCTTGATTATCTTTTTCTTTCTTTCTTTTTGTTACAAACACATCTACTTCATTATTTATGCTCTTATCTACTACATCAAAAGAATTCACAGGTGCTTTTCCTTTATCATTATCTCCTTTACTGTATGTAGAAGCTCTATCGGACAATTATACTTATAATGACCCTTTTATAACAACCATAACATACAACTTCAGAAATATTTCTTTTTGGACCTCTATCTCCTCCCTGAGAACTAAATTCTTTTCCTTGAAGAAGATTAATAGTTAACTGACCCATCTTTTTGAGCAGATCTTCATACTCAGTAGATGTACTAGGAGAAAGATTTGTGCTCACCGAGAGTGGTTGTGGATTCTGGAGCAAAGGTGCTGGTGTAGGTTCTACTTTAGCAACAATTTCTTTGGGCTCCTCTTCCATGCTTTCTTCTTGCCTTCTTGCAATCTCCTTTGCTTGTTCAATGGTAGTTGGGCGGTCATACTTCACTCGTTGTCTGATCTCTGGCTTCATCCCAAGAATGAAGTGCTTACATAGGAGATTATCCACGCCATTCATCAACCCATCCGCTAATCCTTCCTTCCGGATCTGGGCGTCGAGCTTTCTCCTTAGCTCTAGAACACGAGCATGATAATCCCTTATCTTCTCCTTCTCTCCTTGGGTTAGCTTTGTGATATCGATCATGAGATCTGCATATCTCTTGTTGTTCACCAAATTCTTCAAGAAAACTTTCAGTTAATAAATCCCATGAGTTTTTACATTATCACCTAGTGTTTCAAAAACCACCTAAGGGCTGAACCATCCAAAAAGGTAGGAAAAATTCAGTCCATTATTCCCTTCTTATAAGGCCATTACAAATACAAGATCATTTAAACTCTTGAATGAAAGAGGAAGCATCTTCATTAGATTGGGCTGAAAAAACAGGAATCTTCCCCATTTTCAAAAGTAACCACAGTGAAATACCAACCCAAAAGTACAATCAACAAGACTTATGTGCACCAATAATTAAAATCACTATAATAGAAAATAGAAATGACCACGGTAAACTATGGTAAAACTTGACTTACTGTGGTAAAAACTGACTTTACTGTGGTAAACACTATTCATAGTAAAAAGTGAAGTTACTGCGGTAAATACTATTCACGGTAAAAAGTGACTTTACTGTGGTAAATACTATTCACAACAAAAATGACTTTACCATGGTAACTACTATTCACGGCAAAAATGACTTTACCATGGTAACTACTATGCACAGTAAAAACAAGGTTACCCTCCAATTGATTTTTGACTAAGTGGGAATATCTCTCCAGACAATCCACCAACGAGGAATGGTCCCGGCAACGGAACCAAAATGTCATCACCAATCCAGCACTATGATAATTCTTCACCGGGAACTCCTCGTGCTATGATTATTTACTAATGCACAACCTTTAGTTTGGTGGATGTAATCTGGAAACAAAACAACAAACATAACACAAGAATACCATCGACTATGATAAGACGGAATGATGAAAATCTAAAATATCAAAGTAAATTATAATATTAACATGAAATTGTTACAATCTCACCCATAAGGTACTTCAAGTGTTATTGACTTCACTTGCCTTCCACCAATACTATGGGAGAAATTTTACAATTACACCTCTTAATGGCTTCTTCAACACACCTTTAAACTGATGGCTTCCTTTACACACTTCATACAATATTTCTCACTACTTCCTTCTATGCTAAATGAGGGGGGTGGCCTCTTTATTTATATACTTCTAGGCTTATCCATCTTATCTCTAAGATAGGATAAGAAATCCACTGACGAATCATATTCCATACCTTAACTCTTATATGTACATGTAAGCTTATCTTTTAAGATAAGATAAACCTTATCATTTCACATGGGTTCCACATTTTTAGACTTTTTACAAATAAAATATACAAAATATTTATGACCTCACTCCTTGTCCTTATTACCAATATAATATTTCTAATTCCTAATCATGTAGACCCTACTTCTCTACTTACCCCAACTTTGACATTTTAACATTACTGGACCACTTACGACAACTATTTACTTTTTACCACAACATTCCTATTGTACTTTTGACTATTGCCGTACTATACATTATTGGCGGCATCGTACTGGCAACGCCGTTATCTTCTATCGGACGCTACTACTAATTATACTTAACAACATCCTATTCCTAATACATACATTAATGAAATAGAAATTACGGAGGAAAATTTTAGTGTCGATGTGTCCTACCTTAGCAGATTGCACCAAGGAGACACGTGGAGGGCATGTGCTGCCCTGGGACTCCGCCCTTGTAATTTACTTTTGAAGAAGCACCGAAGGGAAACTTGGAAGTTTCGTTGGCTCCTTTTATACTGAGACTTTTCAAAGGCCAAAAGGTGTTTTTCTTGGGCCCAAGGCATATGGAAGGCCCGTGCTTGTTTGGAAACTTGCCTCTATACCTCACCTTTGTAGTTGCACCAAGGAAACACGTGGATGGCTCTAATCTAAAGTTGAGAAGAGGCAAAATCAACGGTTGTTGTGCATTGCATCTATTTTTCCACCATTTTTGCTCGAGACTCCTGGAGATGCGAATACACATTGTTTTTCATCATTTTTTGATGAAATTCCTTTTGTTTTTATCTGCAAAGTGCCATTGAATGGATTTAGAACTTAATTTGTGAGTCCAAGGATTGTAAAGGGTGATATTTTGAAGTTGGAATTACTTGGGCACTTGCAAAAATGAATTACCAGGGAATTTGGATGCGGGGAAGAGTTACAGAGAAAAGAATGGGAAAAGGATGAAATGATGAAGGTTGCAGACGCAAAGGATGAAAAAGGTGTTGCCTTGAGGGTGAAAAGGATTTCTGTCAGATCCAGCTGTATAGGGCCACCGAAAAATGATTAAAACGGGATTTCTCACATGACAAAATAAGAGTGATTAAAAGGATCAAAAAGTTGTGGCATGGCATCCTAGTCATTCGTCAAGGGTATGAGAAATGTGATCAGTTCAAAATTTTCCACTTGACAGCTTTCGGGTATGAATTTGTTAAACATCGCTTTCTGAGGAAAATTGGTAACAAGCAAAGGTTCCTTAAATATTCTTCTTTTTGGGGGGAAATTTTGGGATGAGTGAGTGAGTGAACTGTATAAATGCAATGAGAATACCCTTGCAAAGTGATGGGGTTTGAATTCTTAAGAAAATTTGAGAGAGCCCATCTTCCGAGAGACCGAGAAATTTTTCCTATGTTTTAGATTTCAATCACATCGAGTTGATTGTGATTGTACAACCATGATGAAAAGCTCTGAGATTGTTCAAAGAAACTTTCCCCTAATGATGAATCTAATCAATTTTGAATTAATCTGTGTCAATCTTGGACCAATTTATGTATGCTTTATTTTAGAATGTCTGCAAGTAGTTTTTATTATCCCTATTGCAATCTTGTGTTAAAGTCCCTTCGAATCACACAGGATCTCATCCTTGTGATAGTTTAGTGGCATTTGCAATTTCATTTCAAGAAGAGCCTTCATCTGCAATGAGATAAACAATTTAAAATCATTTTACTATCATTTGTTGATAAATATTTTCTATAAGCCTTTGAGTGTATCTTAGGCATGAGGAACCAAGGGTCTTTGATGCTTAATTGAGTCTTTGGCTCAAGCCTTCATATTAAATTATGGAGATTGTGTGAAAATGTGCAAATCTGGGCCTCCATTGATGCACACCTTTTGGTTGAAGGAATATTTTAGCTATTTTAAAGCATTATGTCATTTAGTTTTCCAAATGTTGTGAAGGTTCTCAAAGATTTGGCATAATCAATTTTATCCTGCTTAATCTCCCACCAAAATTATTCAAAACAATGAATCCTACCTGAACTACCCCTATTTTCCCTGTATGTCCACAAATGTATAAATTCTACTGCCAAAATATGCAGAAGCAATCAGGATCCCATAATGTCTTTAGTAACCTTTAGCCTTGTTTAGAAAATATCACCATTATTTAGAAGTGACAACTCATGAGAGTTAAATTGTGGTGCATTGATCATATTTTCTCAGGGTCCCCTTTCAAATTTATGCAAAGAAGGATATCTTCATTCACCTTCACCGACAGAGGTTACAAAACGGGTCCTCTCACCCTGGTCGAAAGGCACAACCTAAAGCAGTGAGGATAGATCAAATCCTTAATGAAGGTGCTATCCATTTCTCCGATGCTCGAGTGACAAAGAGTCAGACAAATCCCCTCCCGGCTACAAAATGACTCATAATATGATCTGTCTGTCTCTTAGTGTCCTGCTAAATCTTTGATGCTACTCGATTTCCAAGGGAGAATCAATTTGGATACCAACACGTCGATTGACTTATTTTATCACCCCATCGACACTCAAGGGGGCATCCTTTCTTCTACTATTTTTTCTTCAAAATTTTACTTGTTTATGCTTGTCTAGTATGTTTGAAGTGATGTCACTTACTTCACCTCAAATAGGGACAAATGTAGACACCTAAAATATGCTTTCATAGTTTTATTGCTAAAAGTGCACTAATTACTCTCATTCTTACCATTTCCATTATAATTAGTGATTTCTCGCTAATTAACTAATGTTTCCCTCTATTTTGGTTAATTAACGATGCTTTTGATTAACTAACCTCTATCACATTGATGCCAATGATTAACTAACCTCTCATCATCCTTTAGGATGAGCAAACAATTAGCGATTATTAGCTAATTAAGCCTATTTACCCTTGTATTTGATCAATAAACCCTCTTATTGGTTAATACCCCTCTTCTAACCATTCAAAATCACCCCATTTCCCTCCAAGACATCTCAAAAGGCTTCAAAAGCTTATCTTAGCCTCTTAATTGATCCTAATTGGTTAATTAAGGCACCTCACATGCTAATCACTTGTTAATTTCACTAATCAAGATTAACAAGCCTTAATCTACTTTATCTTTTAGTCCCACATGCACCAAGATGCAAGCTTTCCTCAAATAGAAATCTATAAAAAGGACCAAGCTCCTACCTTCATACTTTACACCATACTTTGAATAGTATTAATCATATAAGACATGATCAAGAGCCTTACTTCCATTGATGGATTAGCTTGCTCAATCTTTGCATCTAATCTTCATGCTTGGTTAGTAAAGGAATATATAATATGGCCTTGTAGCCATTGTTAGAGAGATCCTTTCACCATTTTGAAGTAACAACAACCCAATTTGATTTGTTAGTGGTCTTCATAGGTCCATTTTAATTAGCAATTCACACTAAGTAGGCATGTTTTAACTTAGATTGATTAATATCATGTTAGTTTTCTTAAGCATTCCAATAAGCTAAGATCTTGATGTTACTATTGTAAATTTTTAGCTTTGCTAATAGACTATGTGGTGTTAGTCTAGTTATTTAGCCTTGTAAGAGTTTTGGTAGTGCACATCTTGTATGAAGTACAAGGGAGGAATTTGCAACGATGAGGGATAAAAGAGAGTTGAAGAAATTAGGAAAGATAGGGTTATTATTGTGAGTAGGCACTAACAGAGTTCACACACAATAACTAGAGTAGGTCCACATTCAATTAGAAGAAAACAATAATGTAAGCAATTAATAAGACTAATAAACTAGAGACACACAGTTCTTTAGATTCATCAATCAAGGACACAAAGTTTCTTCTTGGTTATTCAAGATCACTATGCTTGCAAAGTTACATAATAGAGATAGAATAAAAGAGAGAGAATAAAGGAAAGCATAAACAAAGGAAATGGAAGAAATGTAGCTCTTATTTCTTGTGTAGTGGTGATACAAAGCTTAACAACCTACAACAATCCATAATTGCTATAGAAAAACTAACTTTCAAGCTCCTTTGGAATGGAGAATCCATTCCAATTTATAGCATTGCAAATTGTCTTTTCATCTCCTCCCAACAAATTTTCACCTTCCCTCGTGACCATTGACCTTCCACATTCCCTCGTGACTTTTCATGTTCCTTCATCACTCACGACCTTTCATATTCCAAGTGTTACAAAACAAGGATAAAGTGAATTTTCAATGAGGAATTAGAATATAGGGAGAGAATAAGGAGATAGAGGCTAACCGCAGATGCCCAATTACACCTTTCAAATGCTTGGCCGCATCCTACAGACGCCTCACATCTTCAAGATGCTCTGTCGCATCTTCTAGAAACCCATCTACACCTTCTAAATGCTTGAAATCCTCCATACACCCGCTTGCATCCTCCAAACACTTAGTTTCATTCTCCAGACACGAAATCCTCCAAATGCGGTTGCATCATCCAAACACCGGTTGCATCATCCGAAGCTCGATTGCATCTTCAGACGCTCGTCTAGAATTATTTTCTTCACTCGTGGTTAAAAATTAATGGATTTTGGTCATCCAATATATGAATATTCATGGAAAAGGGCCAATGAATCTAATGAGGCTATTTAGAAGCCTTGAAAATGAAGTATTCATCAAGTTGTACCCATATCTTCAATTTTTACCTCAATTTATGCACTAACGAGTTGAGTGGAAAGAATGTTTTTGATGAAACAGAGCCAAAAAAACTTATGGATAATGGAGAGAATTAAAAAATACCCTCATTTGAGCTTTTATTAGGCTCCCAACTCTTCCCGTGAGTGTCCGGAACTTTTGATCAAGTTTCACCTTGTAAAAGGACTCTTGAGTTGCATTACCGAACAATTTTCCACATTTTAATGTTCCCAAAATCTTTCTCGATCATTCCACCATGAAGTAGGCTTTATTAGTTTTCCAATGCAGGGTATGGGCTCTAAATTTTCACAGGATCCTGAAACCTTTCGAACAAGGTGAATAGCTTTTTTAGAACTTGCATTTCCCAATACCTTGCCCACAAAGACTTGGTTTTACATAACTTCTTCCCGAATTCAATTTTCTTCCCCAAATATTCCTAAACCACCTCAGGCAACTTCATGGCTCTCCCACACAACTCTTGGATGATTTTAATCTTTCGTGAATTCTTTTAGAGGATGTTCAACAAGTGGCAAAAAGACCAAAAATAGCCCTTTTGAAGCCTCCGAGAGCATTGTTCTTTCTTAGATCTTAGTAGCTTTAAGAATCAAGCTATGTAAAATTATCTACACATGAAACATACTTGAAAATCATGTTAGCATGTTCCTCTCAACCATAATGAGGGTGACACAATTGAAATGATGGTCAAAGGAAAGGTTTACATTCATCGAAAAGGAAATTTTAAGTGTAGGCTTGGTTGTCATGACCAAAATTATGAATTTTTCATGCTAGACATTTTGCATGACAACAAACCTCAATGCAAATAAGCTAATTGATTTCGAGAACTTTTTGATCAAGTCAGCACCTTGTAATAGGACTCTCGAGTTGCATTTCCAGAACAATTTTACATTTAATGTTCGAAAATCTTTCCTTGATCACACTACCATGAAGTAGGCTCTGCTAGTTTTCCAATCCCTGTGGTATGGGCTTCTAACTTTTCACAAGGATCCGAAAATCCTTCGAACAAGGTGACTAGCTATTTTAGAACTTGCATTTCCCAATACCTTGCCCACAAAGACCCGGTTTTGCATAACTTCTTCTTGACTTCAATTTTCTTCCCTGAATCTTCCTAAACCACGTATGGCAACTTGATGGTTCTCCCACACAACTCTTGGATGATTTTAATCTTCCCTGAACTCTTTCAAAGGATGTTCAACAACGGCAAAAAGACCAAAAATAACCCTTTTGAAGCCTCCGAGAGCACTGTTCTTTCTTAGATCTCAGTAGCTTTAAGAATCAAGCTATGTAAACTTCTTTGCACATGAAACACACTTGAAAATCATGTTAGCACGTTCCTCTCGACCATAATGAGGGTGACACAGTTGAAATGATGGTTGGAGGAAAGGTTTACATTGATTGGGAAAGGGAATTTCAAGTGTGGGCTTGGTTGTCATGACCAAAATTGTGAATTTTTCATGCTAGATATTTAGCGTGACACCAAACCTCAATGCAAACAAGCTAACCGATTTGTTTGAGGAAACAAAGCTAGACAAAAACAACAAGAAATTTGATCAAGATCCAACCTCAAAAAGGGATCAAAAGTTTTACATGATTCTTAAGGTGACGATTAGATTTATGCAAGTCGGTGATATTGTAGCTTTTGGTCCAATAGAGTGTTTGGTCTCGTGAACATTATTGAAATCATTTATTCAATCATTATTATAGGGTGAAGAGAACTTAAGAACACGATGTTGCAACATGACTTAGTGAGAACTTGTATGAATGCAATTATTTAGGGTCCTTACCAAAGTCCATTTTTAACCCTCAAGTACACACCCTAAGATAAATAAGGAGCAAATTTGCATAGTAATGTGCAATTTGCATTATTATTTATCCTATGTGCCACTCATATACCGGAAAGTTCAATGATGTGGGAACGTAAATCCGAGCATAAGTCTAAGCGGTCTGTAACCTTTGAAATTCCAACCGTTAACGTTTTGAATCCGAAAAGCGGGAGGGGGTTTTGAATTTGTAAGGACACTCCCAAATTAATAAATATACTAGCAAACAAAAAATATGCCGGTAATCGAGGTAAAATTACCGGTAATATTTGAATATCCCGGCCACTTCCTGGTGGTGCTCAGTACAGGGAATGACAAAAATTGACTGTTACGAGCCTTGGGAAGAGAGTAGAAATTGGCATGCACGGACCCAAATTCTCATAGGATTCTAGGCAAGATAGAGGCGTAAAACAGCCATCAGAGCACTCTCTTTGAGCTTGGTGGCATTACAGAGGTACATTGTGATATAATCTGCATCCCTTTGGGACTGAATGGTGTGGCATTCCGCTTGATGTTAGATTAGTTGTTTTCGGGGATCCAAAATATAGGTGTTTTGAGGGGCATATGTTGATGATGGATTTGGGTTCTTAACAAAGATTAATTTAAAGTCTAGAAATTTGGTGGGACACGGTTGTACTGATTCCTTAGAAAAAAAAATGTGGGTGCGAAGTTGAACCTTGTGATTGAAGATTTGTCAGGTGGGTTGAAGTTGATTCGTATTTGGATTGACTCTAAATCCCCGCAGTTGATGAGTCTCCTTTTTAGAAGCTTGTGAAGATTTTAAGGCTGACTTTATGCATACGTTGCTTCTGTTTTCAAGCCCAATCTTTGCTGCAACAACAAATTTTGAAGGCTAGGAAAATATAAGAATATTTGGAGTGCAGTTGGAGGCTATAGAGTGCTGTTGGTGTTTGGTGGGAGCAATGGGTGGATCTGGGAAGTGGCTCAAGTCTCTCATTGGCGTGAAAAAACCAAGTAAAACCGCAGCAGAGAAGGAGGATAATGTAAGTTAAAATACATTTTCTCAGATTCAAGCTCTAGTTCTGTGTTGGATATTATTAGTTTCATGGTTTTTCATAAGATTTAGTGAACCAATCCTGAACCCAAAGCTTGGATATGGCGCCTTATGTTTTTCTAGCACCACAGAAAGCTGTGCTATTATGCATATTATCACTGCTTGAGAACTGTTTTATTGAAATATACATTACAAAGGAGGATTCATTTGCCCTTTTACAAGCAAGCTGATTGATTGCTATTGTTGAATCATGAACAGAAGAAGCTTACCAACGTCAAGTCCAAAAAATGGGGTCTGTGGAAAATATCTGGTGAGCACGAGTCAGGGGAAAGAAGCGAAGGAAGTTGGCATAAGCAGTCGAGACATCTCAATGTGGAGACTGCTGAATCTGCATCTGAGGCTGCTGCAGAGGCCTATAATGCTGCAGTGGCAACAATAGTGAGGGCTCCTCCAAAGGACTTCAAGGCTGTACGACAGGAATGGGCTGTCATTCGAATCCAGACTGCATTCCGAGGCTTTTTGGTAACCATTCTCGATGAACAATAACGGGTCTGTGAGAATTTCGTTTGATTATTTTTGAAGGGGATTATTGTCACTCTTTTGGATTTGGTTTTTGGGTTTTACAGGCGAGGAGAGCACTACGAGCACTGAAAGGGCTGGTGAGGCTCCAGGCATTGTTTAGGGGTCGTCAGGTAAGGAAGCAGGCAGCAGTTACTTTGAGGTGTATGCAAGCACTCGTCAGGGTTCAGGCCCGTGTAAGGGCTCGCCATGTTCGAATGTCTAAGGAAGGTCAGGCAGTGCAGGAAATACTTGATGCACATCGAAGCCGCGAGACTAAACTGAGAGAATCCGAGGTATTTCTAAATAATTTGATAAAGAAGTTGCTCTATCTATATTAGGATTGGGGTATTTGAGTGCTATGATTTAATAAGTTCAGGGATATTTTAAGTAGATGGCCAAATGGGTAGGGCGAAAACTCTTGCCATTTATGCAGAGGCGAGAGACTATTGGGTTTCTCCTATTGGCAAGATGGATAAATTCTCCTGCTCTTAGGCGCAATTCTTAGGTCATGGTGACTAGTGCTCCTTAGCTGAGCTCGACTTCGAAACTTAATAAACTTCGGCTAGCGTTTGAAACCCTGTACCCAACAACCTCAAGACCAAAAAAATAAAAGAGTTCCAGAAAATTACTTTAATTAAAGTTAGGTTTAATCTTCAGTGTCTGATATATTTGAACAGCATGATTTATTTATTTTTAGATCAGGTCTGATCCCTTTTTGGGTTGGAGAGATTGGGGGTCCAGTACATTTTGTTTGAGCAATGCATTGTCTGTTTTAGGAAGGATGGTGTGATAGTCAAGGGACACTTGAAGAAATTCGCACAAAACTGCAAATGAGACAGGAAGGAGCAATCAAAAGGGAGCGAGCAATTGCTTATGCTCTATCCCATCAGGTATTCAAACATATATTTCATTCAGAATTCTAAATTTCTTTGCCAAAAGCCTTGAATGAATCCTACCATCTGGACTCTGCCTATTTATTGGAATTCATTAATTTATGCTACAAGGAGTGAAAGCCCTTTTTATAATGCTCTTTAATACATCCTGGATATGGAGATTGTGTCACATAATTTCTCTGACAGTGCCTGACTTTTGCTTCACGTTGCTAGCATTTATGTTTGCCTAAAAATCGCCTTATACCATGCCAATGTACATGAATCCTCTGTAAGATGCTCTGACAGGAGTAGTAACCTATATGTGTAGCTTTCTGTAGCCCATATATCGAGCTTTCTGTTCACTGTAAAGGATATGCTTTGCATTAACGAATCCATTCCAGATGTAGCTTATATATTGACTGGTTTCTTCTTTTCAGCAATGGAGGAGTAACTCTAGATCAAATGTGCCAGTATATATTGCAAAACCCGAGCTAGACAGAAATAGTTGGGGCTGGAGTTGGTTGGAACGCTGGATGGCTGCCAAACCATGGGAAAACCGACTAATGGAGGAGCATGCCCATGCAGATGTTTCTGAGACTCTGTCCCTTAAAAGCTTTGAGGATACTGGTGAGCATCCAAGGAAATCAAATGATCCAGGCATTGTAAAAGTTCGAAGGAACAATGTTACTGTCCGTGTTGCTGCAAAGCCTCCTCCTACTGGTTCTGCCTCTCACCCATCTGATGGAAGCTCCACATCATCAAGAGGATCATGCACTTCAAAATCCGGAAACACTTTTAATACATCAGATGAAAGTATGGGAAGGCCGAATTACATGAACCCCACAGAGTCTGCCAAGGCTAAAGCGCGCTCCTTCAGCGCTCCAAAGATAAGGCCGCCCTCAAATGATGATCTTCAATTGCAGAAGAAATTTTCTACTTATAATTTAGATGCCAAGAGCACAGGCGGGTCAGATTCTTCTTTGCCTTCTTGTAAATTTAATCCGCCTATGTTGAGATCAGACAAATCATCCATCAAGAGTGGAGAGATGAGTATCTTTTCCTATGCAGACCCTCGAAGACCCTTTCGCTAGTAATTGATTGGAAATCTCAAAGTTGTCACTTATTTGGCTGCAAATTGAAGCTCTGCTATGCTCTGTTATGAGTTTCAGTGTAGGCTAGATGTTTGAGCAGACATTCAACTTTGCTGCAATGTGCTGAACTATGTAGAATGCTCTGAAGTGAAAGTCCGAGTGCGAAATGGCCTGCTTAGGTATTCAATAGTTGATCTGTGGCTTTGGGAAACAATAAACTGGTTTGATTTGGTCTGATTCGATTGCTGAAGACGGGGCAATTGTATCGAAATAAATCTTTATTTGAACCATATCTTGCAGGTTGGAAACAATGTGAAAAACGTGAGCTGAAGTTCTGAATAAGCTTCCCTTTGTATCTTAGAAGGCATTTGCAAATACAGGCATAATGGAAGTAATACTCTCTGTACATGCCAAAGAAAGATGACTCAAGACAATTTTACCATAGGAGATGAGTGTAATGTATCTCAAAATATTCTGCTGGTTCCTGCAGAATTTGGTTGTACTGTACCAGTAAGGAGTGTGTGCATACCTTAACAGCTAGTTAAGATTGAGTTTCCTTAATATATATGTATTTTGGCTACTGATTAAAAACATTTGAGAGAGACAATTTACAATGCTTAGACGGCTAGTTAAGCTTGAGTTTCTTCAAGAATTTGTAATTTGTAATTTTATTTTTGCCTACATGCCCTGTTCCTTTTTAAAAAAATGAGAGAAAATTTGCAATGCTTAGACATCTTTTTAGTCCGGATCATAGAGTGGTAAATAGTATTAAAGATGACTTTAAAGTCCTGATTATATAGTGGTAAATACTGTAACAGATGACAAGTTATTTGCATGATTTATCAAGATTCAACACAACACAGTAATCTACTGAGTATTGCTGATGGTGTAGGTAGCAAACGAATGAAACCTAAGATCATTGATTATTGCTCCATATTGTTAGATTCATTATCAGGTTTTCTTCTCAATAAACATTTATTTTATTACATTATATGAAGAGAGTTTTGTCTGTTTTGATAGTGATGGTGGATCAGGAATGTGATCCGTAATGTCAATGAAATCATGATGATGGAGGTTTCTGTCAATTGTTTTGTATCTATTGATACAGCAAATGATAAACAGTAAAATAAGGGATGCGTATAATGTTTTACATGCTCTGTTCAAATTTTAGGAACGCATGTAAGATTTGAATGGTAAATAATTGTTAACTTGTAATTTTGCTCAGTATTCGAAGTGAAACACATTAAATGATGCTCCATTCTATGTGGATAATGGTTAGTTGTTCCTGTTAACAAGGAATCTATTTGAAAGCCTCAATAACAAATGGGTTGATAATTTTAGTGGTAGAGCACCCAAGCATGCACAAGGGACTTTTTAGGTTCATGATTTTGCTGTCTATGGAACATAACATGGTATGAGGCCCAAATTAGGAGCGTCAAACACCAAAGTATGGCTTAAGGGAGGGTGATTGGAGAAAATGAGCCACATCCAAAATGTAACAAAGAACATAACTAAAAACCTTGGTGAGAGAAGAGTTAGGGTCTAAAGTGGTAGAGCACCTACATACACAAGTGAGATCTTAGGTTCATGTCGTAGATTAAAGTAACTCTTCTTATAATTGTGAAATCAATAAAAAAGAGGGGATCCAAAACTCTCATTATATGAACAATGCATTTCTTTATCACAAATGTATATGGATGTATCCAATTATTTGTTTGCGGTGACAATTCCATCAAACTATATCATTCAAATTTTAATGTTTGATCTAAAAAAAACATCATTCAAATTTTAATGTTTAATCTGAAACATTAAGCAAAATATGTGAAAAAAACATCATCCAAATTTTAATGTTTAATCTAAAAAATTGAGTAAGATATATACAAAACAAATTTTTACCCATAGGTGAATAAATGTATAAAGAATTTAATTTCTACATAAAAATAATAATGTAGATGACATCAATGACTCTTGTTGCCTAGGTCTTGTGCTTGATCCTTGTTTTATCTTTAGCATGTGGAGTTGGGTGTTTGTGTATTGCTTGGCGATTATAAGGGAGTGCCCTATTAAAGTACACCAAAAAGGTTAAAGAACTGTTCTAGGTCATTGGGTTGTCAATTCCACCAATTAATAAATAAAAATAAAAATAAATGTCCATATTCAAAATGTATTCAACGAATATATTTGATTTTTCCCCATGTTTTATATCCCTTCGATGAATTTATTGAAAAACTCTCTTAGTTATATCTTTTTTTTTTTTGGTTTTATGGTGCATTTAACTTAATATGCAACATCTTAACAAGAATAATTGTATGGCTGCCCTAGTCATTGTTTGGGATTTAGTTTCCAAGCCCCAAGAAAGGGATGTTTGGATCCTTTGGTGGCAAGAAGTTCCTCTTTATAGGTGCACCCCTTTTCTTCATTTTTATAGTAAAAGTGTTGCTTGGGCCAACAAGAGGAAGAAATGGTCATTAAGGAGGATGTTGTGGGAAGAATGTAGACTTCTCCACACACACACACATGCACATGCACACGCACACGCACACGCACACGCACGCACACACACGCACGCGCTCGCGCCACGCCAACAAGAGGAAGTAATGGTCGCTAAGGAGGATGTTGTGGGAAGAATGTAGACTTCTCCCCACACACACACACACGCACACACACGCACGCACACACTATATATAGATGGGGTTTGGTCGCTCGATTGGGATATGATGGCCCCAAGTTTTTCTTCCAATAACTAAATCATAAACACATAAAAAAGAGACGATAATGTCCATCATAGACAACGAGGAACTATTGTTCCTCTTCTCGTTGACATTAAGAATGTCTTTAGCGATCATTTCAAATCTCTCTTCATTACTCGAGAATGCTTGTGACACATCCTACGATAAAATGAGCAAGGTGGTGAAAATGTATCCCCACCAAGTTCATGTTGGACCTTTGTGATCATTTGGATAGGTTATTGACCCTTGAGGAGTTGGATTGTGCTCCCTTCTCTATGGAAAATGAAAAAGCCTCGACTTAGATGACTTGTCGGTTGAGTTCTTCAAGGTCACGTGGTTGAGGATTCATAGAGATTATTACCAAGTCGATCTTGAGGTTGAGGATAGTGGTTCCCTTGGCACCTTTATCAATCAAGGGATAATAAAAATCAATCCTAAAGACAACACCAAGAGAGACAACATATTTGTTTGGAGACCCATCACTCTCCTTAATACGTCTTACAAGATCATTATGAATGCTACCGCTAAACGTATTGAAGCTGGGGTGCAAGATATTGACATGCTCTAAAAAATGTGATTTCTTGGGGACGGGGGGTCATATTCTGCACAACTTGGGTTTTTCCTAGGAATTTGCAGAATGAGACCAACAAACATCCCAAATTCTCTTATTGTCAAGCTTGACTTTGACAACACTTATGATAGAATTAAGTGGCCATTTATCCGTGATATGCTAAGTTGGTTGGGTTTTGGAAAAAAATGAATCGATGCATTAAATTATTGTTTAATGATGCCTCGGTTAGATTTTCAATGAATGGTTCTCTCAATGAACCCTTTTCTCTCCAACCATCCATTTGCAAAGGTAGTTATCCTCTTGCCTCATTTTTATATGCTTTTGCTGTGGATACTCTTGGATACTTGTTACAAAGAGTACATGACCAAAATATTATTAAAGGGGGTTCTCTTCCTAATAACCCTTGTGCCCTTAGCTCTCATTTTGTTGAGGATAATGTGCCTTTTCTTTGTAATAATGGAGTGGAAATCAATCATGCAATGAATGTGCTTGAGTTGCATTGTGTTATATGAGGATCTAAAATTTTGATGCATAAAATTGTATTTATTATGATTCAAGCTAAGCTCACTCCCCATTGGATCCCTCTTGTGTAGCATCAAGTTCAATATAAAAAAATCCCCAAATATTTGGGTATTTCCTTTTGACTTGGATTTTCTCTTAGTGACACATGAAGGTGTTTTAAAAATAAATTTCATAAAAAGCTTGACTGCTAGGGATCCAAATTCCTATCCTTTTCCATAAAAATCAAATTTGCTAACAAGGTCTTCATGGCAACTCATGTCTATAGCTCCACATGCTAGTTTCCTTCTAAATCATGCTACAAAATTTTTACCAAACTCATTAGAAAATTTCATTTGGGTCAAGTGGGATGACAACAAGGGTATCCAAGGCATGTCATGGAAGCAATACATTAAACTCAAATATAGAGGATGTCTTGGCATCATAGATCCTTGGACACAAGGTAAATGTTTAATTTCTAAATGGATCATTTGTGCTCTTAACAAATCTAAACCATGGACAATTCTTACTCGCCATAAGATATCTACTGCTACCTCTAAAGGCCCATTGAGAGAAGTGAATATGAACAACAAGCCACTTCTTGGTATATACTTCAAACTCTTTGTTTGTGCGCTGTTAAATAGTATGTGGAATGCACAACGTGACATTTATGAGCTGTTGGAACGGAATAAAAAATCTCTTTACCATGGCCATAACTTTCCCACTTCATCGATTTGGTTGAATAGACGTGTAAATCAACAATCTTCCCCTTCTTTGCAGCTTCAGGCTGAAATAAAAACGTCTTTTAAAAATAGGTATATGCGAGTTTGAAGATTTGTGTCACTTATAATGGTACCAATGGAAACATTGGCATTTCTTAAAGGTTTTTTTCACTTATGTGTAGCTGACAAGACAACTATAATTGGAATTTTGTAACTTGAGGACGACTCACTCCTTGTTAAGATGTCTACTCTTGGTTCAATGCAACTTCTTGAAGGATTGGACATGGTCTAACAACAACATGTTAAATCACTCCATGCTCAAATGTGTTTATCGAAAATTCATCTTGGATTCATCCTTGGAACAAAGACTCAACTCAAAATGGAGATGTAAACTTAAAGAATATAAATGGTAGCACCTCGAGCTACCATTTACAATTTCAAAGCTAATGCCATGACTAAAAAGGTTTTTAGCCGTTGTTCTTCCACACACTACCTATTGGGGACGACATATAATTTCTTGTAACCAACCGTCTTAAGTGTCTAGTTAATTTTTTTGAGTCTATCATGCATACTTTTTGGAAATACAAGCTCACTAAAAAGACAAATTTCTATTCACAATAGTCTTCATGCTATCTTTGGAAACACATTATCCTAGAAAGAAGTTATGCCAGGCATCAATATTTTTCATAATGTGATTGCCAAGTCTTCTAAAAAATTGGTTATCGACCACTTGTGGAAGAGCAAATGCAAAATATTTTCAGGTTGCTCAGAAAGAGCTTGCTTACAACATTGATTTGGATCACCAAATAACAATGATTGAAAAGCAAATGGGAAAGCTCGAAGATAATCAAATGGTCCATTTTAGAAGATTGAAATTGTAGTTGTAGTTATTATGTTCTAGATTCTTTTCTATGTTGTCGTAGTTTGGACTATTGTTATAATTGTCAATATTTTCAATAAAAAAGTGGTACTTCTACGATGGATTAAATTATGTAATAATTTTTTGAGATTCGATTATGGAATAGTTTCTAGCAAATCTATATTAAATCAAATATGACTAGTTCACAACCATATTTCATGAGTATTGATGTGCATTGCACAATGCTCGTGTAAGGGTGAAAAATTAGGGTCTCTCTAAATACTTTGATAGATAACTTATCAGAAAGTTTGGTGCTTCACCCTTATGAGTGTCACCTAAATATAAGAAGTGACCTAAACCATTCATATTATTAAGAAATAAATTAAAAACAATGAGTACCAAATAGACCATTCATATTTATGAAGAATGAATTCTCCTAAACATGAACAACTCTTAAAATATAAATACCATTCCATTTCACTTCTAATAAATTCATGAATACATATTTAAATTCAAAACCAATATATAAATAAATATAAATCCACACCAAAAACATAAAACTATATATAAAATTTACACCTTAAAATAAAGCATGACTATTGAATTCATTGTAGCTTGCTTACAAGGAAAACCAATCACACACAGACTACAAGTATTCTGCAAAAATATATATATATATATAAAAGTTGGAATGAAAAGAGCGAAACCCAACAAGAATTCAGAAAAGGTTTTCATGCCTGAATTGTAATTATGAGACCATCCATGTCCCAATGCCACTGCTCTTTATCGTTGTTTGTGTGAAGAAGAACTCATTTTGTGGCAGAATAGCTTCAACTACGAGGCTCCTAAATCTCCATAAGATGCCAAAGGCATTAACTAAAACACTTGTATTCTTCCTAGGTAATAATGGCATATACAAGAAAACATTTGCATCGACATGCTCACATCAAACTGCTAAAAACGCACGGTCCACTGAATTCTTGTCTTTTAGTCCATTCTGCTACCATGCCTGGCAGGCCCGACTCCAGTAAGTTTTGTTATTAACAAATTTTACTATATATAGATTTTTCAATGGACCTCAAATTTGCCGATGTGCCTATGACTTTGCATGTCCATGTATGGTATTGCATGTATCTTAGGGTCTTCATGTGTGTCTATTGTGTATATTCTAGAGTTCATAATTGAGTTTCACATATCTAAAGGAGTATCAAATCGATAGCATGAAATTTCATCACTCAAATTGAGAGGAAGGTGTCTTTAGCATATTGCGTAGCAAAGTTATATGATTTATTTGTGGTAATGTATTGAGATTTTGTGAAAGTTCGTGTTGATAATGTGTGCATATTTTTAAAATTTTAGAGGTATTGGAGATATATTGAGGTAATGCACAATGATTTAGTTGAAGCAGCTTAAAGCACAATCTTATGTATAAAGGCATGTAATTGTCAAAGTTTCAAACATGACATTGTGATATGGGCGATTTCATTTGACCCAACAATTATAACCATTGAGTCAAATCATCTCGCATTAGTTGTGTTTGGGCCTTGCATAGAGTATTGGGATAAATGGTAGTGTCATATGGGTCACTTGTAGATTCGAGGTGATATTGTAAGTAGGCGGGTCTTCAAAGTATATAATCATGCCATTACTAGTGTTAGAGATGACTCCCACACATGTGATAAGAAAACCTAGTTTTGTCACATGAAAGAAACTTGCAATTTTTTTTTTCTATTTTTTTCAGAATTGGTTCCATTAAGTGAATCGAGTTCCCTTGGCAATTTTTCATGTTGAAAACTTAGCCATTTTTAAAGTTTTGTGCCCTTCATCAACTTTATCACCCTTGGGAGGAACAAGTGGAACATTTCCTTTTTGTTCCCTTGTTCCTCGTTGGGGCCAATGAGCCAACTTTATGTTTTTAAAAAGAGTTTTGGGAAAAGTTTTATGCCTTCACCCGGTCACATCGCTATCGAGTGGAACCATTCCATGGTCTTGCCATTTCCTCGATTAGGCAATATGAACGGTTTATGTTGGGCACTATATTGGCTAAACCACCTATGTTTGGAACCCACATAAATTTTCCTTAGTTACGCGCAATACCTTGACCACTTGCAACAAATAAAGGTTTAAAACATATTGCGTTGGCCTTGTCACCCTCTAAACGAAACGAAATGTTCCATGGCTCCTAGTCGAGGCCGATGAGCTAAATAAACAAAACAAAAAGGTTTTTATAAAAGTTTCATGGGATATACAATTTTCCGATGAAGGGGTTTGAGGAAGGATAAATACAAATTGTAAGCCATTTTGATTCATTTTACACGCCCAAACATAAAGAGAGCTTTAGCCATTATCGAGGTTATATTACCCTAGCCATTTACGTGCCCCTATAAACACTTTCTAACCAATGGAATTCAAATTTGAACACAACAATAGGAATTCCTCTCCAAGAGCTTCATTTCCATGGTCTTTGTACACTTTTCCATAATTGTTCTTTCTCTCGTTGATCATTTCTCCTTGACGTGTTTTCATTTTCCCCGAATTTTCAAATTTACTTCCATCCGCCCACTCCTTTGAAGTGGTAAATTGAGTGACAAAATTACCAAAATGAAGTGCCAATATTTTGACTATGAAGATATTTTTTTCCTTGGGAAACTAATATCCACGAGATTGGGGATAATGATGTAAAACACATGGACTTAACCAAATTTTGGACAAGGATGGAAGAGGAAAAAGAACTACATTGGCGAGAATGTATTTTCAACAAAGGCTTGACTCATGCAACTAGTTTTCCCAACTTAGTACGGTGTACTAATACAATACTAACACATGCTCGGTGTTTGATGCAAACACCAAAGAATTTAAGGATCCACAAGGTCAAGATATTTCTCATTGGATGCTCATCATATCAATTTGGCTCTTGGAATTGTACTTGTAGTGGATGTTAAAGTCATACCACTAGAAATGGATAATAAATAATTTGATCTCACATCCAAAAATATCAAACAATGTTTTCCAAATTCTTGAGCAAGAAAAATAAAGCTCCATTCAAATTGGCTAAAACTCGTATAGAATCGACTTTGTTAAAGAATTATTAGATATGATAAGAATAGTGTCTAGAGTTATAAGACTTCCCACCACTAGGGAATTTCATTATTGGACCATCATATTCATCAACCTCATATGCGAATAAAGATAAGCCATCAATTGGGGAGAAATTATTAGTGAAAATTCCTCAAGTCAACTCACTCAATTGACCTTTACATGACTTCCTATCTAATGCACACTATTGTATGGTACAAAATATGGGCTGACCTTTCAAATTTAAGCAGAAAAACTATTCCAAGCATATTTATGACTATTATACTCAACTGACATATGAGAATAGAAAAATCCACTTCAAGAGGGTGACTGATGCATTCATTATGTTCATTGTGAGGCTATTAGAAAGAAACACTAAATATAGATTCTCTCAAAAGGCCAAGCAACAAGTGACGACATATGAAAACTTATTCATTTGGTTCCAAAGGTTCACCTACATTAGAGTTATAGGTTTTGAAGGTATTCCATTATAACTCCTTATCTTCTCGCAATGACAAAACCATTCTCATTGAATTATGCGAGACTATTGGATAAAATTCACACAGTTTAATAATATAGGAAAGTTCAAGGGATGAAATTCCCTATTTCTATAGGTCATTATGTGCACATATCTAGAATTGATGCACAAAATGTAGAAATAACAATTACATGCACCCTTAAACATGCACCCTTACTTCAAAAGGTTATCTTTTGATAGTGAAAAATTCATTAACAATGATCTTTGACTCCCTGCAAGCTATTCACATGTGCCCATAATTGAATATTATTGGGATGATTGTAATGAATATGAAGTAATACAAAGAACATATGCAAAGATTTCCTTGCACAAAATTCAAAATTTCAAATTGGATCAAGTTCTAGAAAGCATGGTAGATGATGAAAGTAAATTGTGTGAACTTGAATTCGAGGCATCTATACAATACGCCTGTCTTCCAATCATTGATTTATATAAAAATAATGGATAATATTTATGATCTTATATAAACTATAATAAAAATAACAAAGAGGTGGTATCAAAATAAATTGGTTCAATCCAAAGCTATAGAGAAGGTTGTCCTTAGAGTCAACAAGATATGCCGTCCTCCTCGGCTCACCATCAACCTTATAATACAAAACTTTATACTCACACTCCAAAGGTTAATCCTATAATAGATGAAGAAAATTATCCAAAAGAAGATCCTTTGGAGAATGTTGATTGAGGAGTAGCTAAAGATAAAATTTGACCATCAAAAGAGATCCTACATCTCCCTAGGGTATCAAATGAAAGGTATCCTTTTATTTATATCATATTTGTGCAAACTCTTTCTCCTTTTTATTCTCTCACTCTAAGTTTTCCAATATCAAATAAAACTAAATTAGCTGTTAGATACACTTCATTAACATAGGTACACAATATTATTGAGAAGAAAATAAATTTTTAATCCAAAAGTCACATTCTCGATTACGATCTTGTGACATGTTTACTTCAAGGTACTCCAACTCCTAAAAAGGACATAACTACTTCTCACCTTGTTTTTGATCCTTTCAGCCAACAATTTGTAGAGATTACAAAACCTACCATTCGTAGACACTAAAATTTGGTAACTTGTCCTTTTGCAATGCCAATAATGACAATGCTCCTTTTACTTGAAAATGCTGACATTCAAAATCCAATTAGTATATATCTATTGCTCTTTAGTGAATTTATTATCTTTACATCATGCTCTATCGTCAATTCAAGAAATACTATCAAATCAAAATAGTAGAAAATATTTTTACTTCATGCCATAACTTTATGTTCCAATTCACATCTCTCTTGTCCATGAGTTTATAAAAGGTCATAATGTGGGGTCATGTCTTGTTGGACTTGTATGGTCTCAACCCTTTAGATTCTTCAATTCTGTTTTAAATGTGAATATGTTTATTGGGTTGTTTCATCTTCTTAAGGTCAACCTTATTAGAATATTTCACATATGAAAATTCAATGTCACTTTGAGACTCAATCACAAGATTGCAAGATCCTATTACAAATATAATTCCAAAAGAATTTAAGGGTTTCTTAAGTCTACCCAAAATAGTTGCACATTAATTGGAGTAGTATGTACTATATATTTGAAGAACTCAACAGGTCAAAGAGTCTATATTTCTCCATTTCGAAGCATTCAAAGGTCATAGAGCAATGTATTAGCAAGATGAAAATCACTCCAAGAATTGAAAAAGGGTTTTAAGAAATAAAGGGTTAGTTCACATAGCTGAGGCACACCACATCACACTGCTACCATGTTAGAAACATTTTATACTATACAATTATCCTACTATCTTGGGGTCAAGAGACACGAGGGAACCCTTAGGGTTTGGCTAGATGACACTCACACTTACACAAACATATAAGAGAGCTACATGAGGATTGATCCTGCATGAAGTTATGTAGTGAAACAAATAGATTGTTTCAAGTTTGGGTTGAACTCCAAGGAAAATATAACCTCACCACTCACACATGATTTCTCCTTTTGGTTTGATAATGCTTTAATGAAGGGTTTTATAGGTTTATAGGGTTTTCGATTTTTTGCAAGTGATTACATGACATTCCGAGTTTATACAAGAAAAAATGACATATAATGAAGGTAATTTATAGGCAAGAAAATAATATAGGAAGTTTTATACCTATACTTCCGGGAGGTCCAAGATCTGTACAATCCTAGGTTAAGACCATACAATTCCAATCTAGGTTGTACAAAAATTGTAGGTTTTTCCCCTTCTTAGTTTCTAGTTCCAAAGAGCATAATGAAACATCTATAGTTTTTGATTTATATTTTCCACATGTTTACACATCTAGATCCTTTATGTTCTAACATGCACACCTAATTATTCTTATCCTCTTGCATATTTGAGCAATCATTTATCGTTTTATTAATCATTGCAAGTATTAATGCATTATTCTAGTTATGAATGGTTAATGGTGAGTTAATTAAAATGAAATAATCCCTTATTACAAACCATTACATCCTCTTTATTGTTATAAGATGTTGTCAAAAATTACTCCCCATGTAACTTTGAACAACTTATCAAAAGGAATTAACCTTTTTTGTGCTCTAGAAAAGCCTTAGGATACTAATTCGATCTGCTTTGCAAGGGGTGCAAGAACTTTGTGTTATGTGGGTTCTCCTAACCCGTGGAACATAGGAATGAGCCATCGAGGACTTAGCCGGATTTTATAGAAATACAATGTTGTGCGGAAAAGGATAAGGTTGGATTTCACTCAAGCAAGGTTGCAATGCACGTAGAGAAAACCGCCATGTTCCAATGAGCATGGAAGTGAAATTTAGAAACAACTTAGGATAAAAACTGAAAACAACATCCTAGTGTTCAACGGACTTCTCAAATAAATATTTCAGGACATATGGAAATAAAGGTATGTGGGTGGTCTAAGGCATAAAGGAAGAGCCACAATGAGATCCATGGAGCATTTAAAGGAACAACCCGCATAAGTCTAAAATCCACAGAACAAACAAAGCATCATTAAAAGATGTGACAAAAGCCACAAAACATTAAAATGCCGCCAAACAAAGGAAGAGGTCTGTAGAATGTTGTTAAATTTGTGTAACAAGAAAATTTATGGATAAACACGGAAAAAATGTAGGAAAACATGAGAAATATCAAAAGTCAGCAAAGTGTATCTCAAGCCGCACCTATTTTGTTCGAAGAAATGTTCAACCACTTCAACGACCAAAATTTAATGAAGTATGGGTGCCATTTCTCCTCTTAAAAAATCTAATGGTATGTGATAAGCGCCATGTTAGCGCCCACACCTTCTTGTAAGCAACTATGACGATTGGTCCTTGGTGGTTGAATCTCTCTCAATTGACACCTTTTCTCCTTCTCCCTTCATTTTCTCATTCTATATAAAATATGGAACTCATATATTGTAAAATGACCCCTCTTTGTTGTAATGACACCATACCAAGATGTTGGCCGACTTCCCATGAATTTCAAACCTAGAATTTGGTTTCCATGCAATGTAGTTTCACTTTACGCCAAGGATGTAACTACATGTGCATATTCCAAGAAATGAAATTAGGTGTTTGTGGCTATTCTCTTCCCTATTCTCTTGTGTTTTATGCGTTGTTATCTTTCTGTTCTTTTTTTTGTGTGATGTGCATATTTCATTCTTGTAGGTTTCCATTTTGTGTGTTGCAGAAATGCATGAGAAGGGTGAGTCGACATGGTTTTGGCCCATGTCACATTTTTTTTCCTTTCCTTCCACGTTTTATCCCTTTATTTTCCCTTATGGAGAGTGATCGATGTTATTTATGGTGCTATCACTGCCCCTGTTAGCTTAGTTTTCCTTTTCGTGCATCTCTCTTTCTCCCTAGTCTCTTAGAAATGTTAAAGTAAGAATTATCCGTAGGAATATTTTTGCATTATAAGTAGGTTGTGTTGTGTGGGTTTTCCAAAATCCACGTGAAAAGGAAGCCGAACTTCTTCGAAGATCTATCTCTAGCCACAAGTCCCACACTTGGAGACAGTCCCATGTTGCCTCAAAATTCCTAGATCTTCATGATTCAGAGTAGGGTGCATGTTGGTTGGAAAATTTGTATCTTAGTACAAAAACATTTCAGGGGACAACAATCCCTCCTCTTTATGGGAGAGGTTCCCTTATTCACAAAAAAATGAAAATCTACTTATTTACAAATGTATAGTCTAACAATATTCAAGTGAGGATTTTGATGTGGAAAATGTTCCCATTTTCAAGAATACTCTCAATACAGAAGACAAAGGGGATATAAGAGTTTTTAGAGGAAACAATAGTTTTAAAATAAGCAAGACTGGTAAAAAGGAAATTCAAGGTTCAACTTCTCACCTATCAAGAACACAAGTGTTCTCCTTGGTTACCCAAGATCACTCACTATTGTAAGAAAGGGAAAAGAAGAAGGCAACACTTTCAAATATGTAGATTGTATAGAAATATCATACTAATTCATGCATGGAATCTTAAGAACACATGAATTTATATATATTTAAAATAACCCACAAGACATATATGCAACAGACACAAAGTTCTCAACATTACATCAAATGAGTTGAACACAAAGTTTCACATTAAATATACCAAATCCACATTTGTAGGTTAAAGAATAGAAACATAAAAACACAAGAAATGAGAGAGATAAATTTCTTTTGTATTGATTCTTGTAGTTTTATGTTTTTACATTTCAAACATCAAAATCCAACCCCCGTTTACAATGAAAGAAAGCCTTATATAGGCATCAGGGCGGTTGTAACTAACTTCTCCTAGTTCTATTAACTTTTAATTAAGTGTTTCCACTTAATTAATACATTACACTTTAGTTGGATTTTTACAATTTCACATCATTTTAGAATAATAAAGCTAACTTGAACTTTGACAAATAGAAAGAAAAATTTATGAACTCAGAGAAGGAACACTTGAGGAGGATGTTGTCATAGTATTCACTTTGAGCACTTGATTTCGAATTTAACTAGAGCTCCAACAATCTCCATGCCCTTAGGAATGGTGGTGTTTTCTATTGCATTTGTCCAGTTGCTTAAGCAATCCTCCATTTCTTTTCCTATATCTACATTTTGCAATAGGCCTTTGGTCGCTTCAATGACCACATTCTATAGTGCACTGATCTCCTCCATTTTCTCTCTAGTTGTAGTTTCAAGCTTGAACAAATCTTCCTTGATAGGTGATCTAAATTTTGATTTAATATCCTAAAATGTGTGTCTTTCTATAGAATTTTCTTTGAAAAATTGGCATCAAAGATCTTGAAATTCAACCAGTATTTGCAGCTTTGAAGGCTTCTCCTTTTTGTACCATATTCTTTAGTTCATCAATTGCTTCCTCTAGCACTTTCATCTTCCATTCCATGTTGAACACCCATTTCTTGGAAAGATTGTTCTTTGAGTCATCAAATACCTTATGTGTAAGAAGAACTTGTTCATTTGTATCATTCATGAGCCTGAGATCTTGAATACATTTTATCCATAGTTTGAGTTCTTTCTCAGAGCCAATGATGGCTGAATCAAACTTCTTTTATATCAAAGAAATGTTATCATATGTTTTATGTGCTTCTTCAATGAAATTCAAGCTGGACAACAACATTCCATCAACCATTGCTTCAACTACCTTTCCATAAGCAACATGCTTATGAATGTCCTTGATAGTTTGTACTTCTTCATCAGATAAGACAATGGGAGGAGGCATTGAAGTTAAAGGGGCAAGATCCAATACCTTATCACTTGCTAGGAGAGATTTGATGAAACCAAAGAGGGCCTGTACCTTCTCTTCAAGTTGTTCCTACGTTTGTTTCCCCTTCTCCACTCTTTCAATGAATTTGGAGATTGTTTCTTTCAAATTATGAACCTCTCCCTCAGAGTAGATTCACCCAATGGAATTATGGTAAGCTCCAAGTCAGCAATAGTCAAATCCTTTTCATCTCTCTCCACTCTTGGCTTTGTTATTTCCAAGTATTGCTGGCCTTTTGAATCACATACTAGTCTTGAATTAGTTTTATATTTCTTGGTAGAGGGAGTAGGAGTTGTACCCAAGAGGGAAGCCACAACATCAAATTTGAGAGGAAGCCTTCCATTTCCTGTTATCTATGTGTTGGTCCGAAAATATGTCACTGGACAGATCTATGAATAGACGAGCCAACAGTGTGCAGGGCATAGCCCCTCTTTGAGTCAGCAAAGTGAAACTGGTTTATTGCTTTTCTACAAGCAGGAATCTATGCAAGTCTCAAAGATTTTGCCTTCGGGGGTTTGGGATCTCATCCCAGTAGGGGTGTTTCCACTGTGAAAAGAAAGGAAAGGAAGAGGGAATGAAGAAAGAGCAGGTCGAAGGAAGAAAAGAAATGAATTCCAAAGCAGAAAGGTCAGAAGATTTATGTTTTGGGGTTGGTAGTAACAGAGCTAAACCTACTTGCATAAACAAACAAAGCAATACGATGATGAATAAATGACAAAAAGTAGATATGAATCTAACGAGAATAAACACATACTGAGATCTAACATAAGAAAGGTCGATGCATAACACATGACTATTCAAAGACAAAGTCTCAATATTTGTATTACTGTTTTCTTCTGTTACAAGAAAGCTCAAAGTCTTTTTTCTTCACTTCTATTTCTCATCTGAAAGATATCCATCCTTTTACAATACTACCAAGTATTGGAGTATTTATAGAAGAAGAAGAGAAAAGAAGGCAAAAAGGAGCTAACAACTATTTACAAAGATATTTACAAAATATCTAAAAGTCATGTTGACTTTTTACAACTTGATGGATGACATCATCCCATGATGCAACATGGATGACATCATCATTTGTATCAACATACTCCAGATATTTCCAAAAAGACAAAGAAGAGAAAGAGAAGAAGGAGAAGAAGAAGAAGAAGAAGAAAGGAAGAATGACTATTCATCATCATCATCTTGCGGCCGAAAGGGGGTGGACTACTTTTGTTGCTCCTCAGGTGACGAGATATGGAACTGAGAGTGGTATTCCATGAACTTGTTGATTATTGGCCCTAGTTGATCCTGGGAAGGATCCTTGTGCCTATCACTTATCACCTCACAAGTCTCCCGCTCATCTATGAGCTTCTCTGGGAGTTTGGAATAGTCCTTTTCCGCCTCAATGAGGAACCCGATGAAGTCCCTACAGGCCAGCAGGTTGTTGATAGATTCTGTGTCAAATGTGACCTCTGGCCCCGTTCCTTGAGAAGCGATCTCCTTGAAGATCCGGGTGGTTTCATCAGCTTTCCTTAAAGTGAAGGAAGGAGTAAGTAACCCTGGCGACATATTAAGAACAATTCGTTCCATTTGGTGCATCGCATCCAGGGCTTCTTCCTTGACTTTGTCAATCTTTTCTAGAATAAATTCTAGCTGATCCACCGGTAGTCCAGAGTGGACATGATTTTGTTGAGGGCCCTTGGATGGCCGAAGACGCCGAACTTGACCAGATCTTCGACTGAACAGTCGAACATTTGTTGGAAGGTCTCGTGTTGCAGTCTGGCATGTTCCAACTCTTCTGATATGGGCCCTGCTAACGCTTGGAGCTCTTTATTCGCCTTACTGATGTTCAGGTACAAGTCGGAGAACTCGGCGATCACTTTTTCACTGTCTTTGAGGATTTGGCTCCTCCAAGCGGAAACGGCCATACCCTGCTCGCCGATTTTGGCATACTCATTAATTTTCTCCTGGCTGAGAAGCTCAGAAGTCTCGGCGGCAGTTGTGGGAGGCGCACTACCCATCTTCTGTAAGGCTTGGAGCAGATATTTGTTTTGCTCCTTTAGTTGCCTTTTCTCTTCCTTGATTTCCTGAAGCTTTTTGCAGAGGGCGTCAACTGCAGAAAGAGCCTCCCCCTGAAGACTTTCGGAAGATGTCCCCATTGTGACTTGGGTCACAGTAAAATCTGTAGGAGACAGATCCTTTTTCTCTTTGAGGGGATTGGGGTATGTGATTTCCATAACTCTCTCCCCTACAACACTTTGAGAGAAGCGCGTGACAGGCTTCTGCTTCTTCGCCCCCTTAGATGGGATCACGGAAAAGTCCATCGGAGTGATGGGAACTTTCCTCTTTTGCTGACTTAGCTACTGAGAGATCCAAGCTGGACCTACGGTAGAAGGACCGGAAACAGAGGAGGGGGCAGCTGCAGTAGAAGAGGGGAAAAACATGGAGACACGCGGCGGTGGCATTGAGAGAATAGCCAAAGAAGTGCCCATGGAAGGAAGGGAAACTGCAGCTGCGGAAGACATAGGAAGGGAAGGGAGCTTGGAGATAAGGGAAGAAATGGAGGAGGACAGATCAGCGAGGGAAGAAAAGATAGATGAAGAGGTGGGGGAAACAGTAGAAGAAGGGGAAGAGGACACGACCAAAGGGATGGTCGCTTGAGTCACTCGAGGAGGGGAAGGAAGAGAGGGAGAAGGGCGGAAGGAACCTCGGTTGTTGTGGCAATGCCGACATCCTGAGTGGATGGGCCAATTGGAACTTCCTCTTCTATTTTCTTCTCTGGCGGCTTGAGTTATTACTTGCGGGTGCCGTGGAAGGAGGACTCTCAGGGGCTTCTTCCTGAATGGTGCTGGATTCACCTTCTACGCCTTTGCCCTTGCCTTTAGGCTGCTGTTTGGATCGTGGAGGTGTGTTACCCAATGGGGAGGTTGTGAAATTAACCCCGAGGTAGATCAGCCCGTTCATTCGGCACCAATGTTCTGTCCTCCACAAAGTCTCCTTGACCCTCTCCTCAATTGTCTGAGGAGCCTTAGTTCTATCAATGGCCGGAAAGGGCCAATCGTCCCCATCTGTGTCAGTATATACCTTGTCTACTTCATCTTCCGTAGTTTGGAAGCCTTTGGGGACAATGGCTACCCCATATTGGATGATTTCTGCCAAGGCTAGGCGAGAATGATCCTTTCTTCTGAGCTCCACCTCATGGATGACGTCAATGTAAATGTCCTCAATCTGAGGGACGTGGATTGGATCAAGTTTCGCCCTCGGTAGACAACTCCTTGGGTCGAAGGTAGGCCTGGCTGGGAAGTCATGTTTCAAATTGAGTAACTCCAGCTCTGTGAACATTTCCTTCGCCTTGTGGTGGGTAGAGCATGTATATCGGCCTACTGTGAGGGGGAAAGGAGTTCCACCCTTCTTTCTTTTAAGGCATTTCTCGTGGTATGTGATTAGCTGCCTTGACAGTTCCAGCAGAATCAGCTTAGGTCCAGCATACCTCGGTAGCCTGGTTGGCTCTCCCAAAAAGTTGGCAGCCCTTAGATAGGTGAATGTAGGGAAACTGGGTAAACAGGGCCCCCATTTCTCGGTGGCTGCTACTATGCTTTTGGTCATGTGACCATAAGTCATATTCGGCCTCAACAGGCAGATGATGTGGTAGAAGAATGCATCGTTGATTTTGGTGAATTGGGAGATGCTATTCTCCAGCCTCAATTCTGGATAATACTCGTATATTTTGACCTGAGGCCAAACTCCACTCCGCGTCAGGCCTGGATAGTCCCTCTCTGATGCTGCAGCGTAGACCACGTAGGAGTTCATATGAAATGTCCCCGTTGTGCTGAATTGTTGTAGCTGCTCGGAGATTGTGCTGCTTATAATTTCTCCCCAGCAAAAGTACTGATCAGGCATATTCTTGTTCATGGTTTCTAAGTACCGCAACATCCATTTATGGAAATAATGGGCATCAGAAAGCCCGAAGACCCTGCTCAGGAATGTAATGGTGTCGCTGAGCTCTTCTGAGAAGTCACTGCGGTGGATGATTTGGGGCCACCGGGTTATTACCTTCTTGTTCTTCAGATAGACTTCGTTCATTAGTTGCATACATTGATCCTCATTGTCATCCCAGGCCTTAATGCACTCCGCTTGGCTGACGGCCACAAAGTGCCGGTGGTGAGGGATGCCGAGTATTATCTCAAAGTGACGGGCAGTGAGGTTGATGACTACCTCGCCCTTGCTGTTTTCGACACATCTTGTGTCTTTGTTGTAACACTGGGCAATCACCATCAAGAATTCATTGTTGACGGCGCTGACTGGGATTCCTCCGGTGAAGTGCAGGGCACTGCCTATTAGTTTGTCCATCCATGGACTCCTTGTGACTTTCTGAGTCCTGGCCCAGAATTCCTCCATATCAATATGCCCTAATTCTGAATCTCTGACATCCATGCTGCACTCGGCCTGGGACTCGGGCATTCTGACCCTCTGATATTTATATTTCATCTCTTCTTCTGTAAGTTTGGCCTTTCCTTTGGATTTGGTGGGTCTCTTGCTGGATGTAGACATATGTTCTTTCGAACTCAGTTGTTGATCTGCATGAAGAAGAAGTGAGACCCAATCCGAAAAGGTTGTATCAGTCATTTGATTTTCCATTAAAGTGTTAACAGAAGAAAGAGTTAGTTATTTTGAGGCTCAAGGCGCATGGCGCATGAAAGCCGCAGCTTACAGGGCTAAATAGGTAAGGCGCACGGGAAAGTGTGTGTGCGAGGTTAAAAGCGCAAAGGCGCATGGCACATAGGGACTCTAGGATGCATTTTACAAAAGGGCGCATAAAAACATCGTGTTGCATAGAGACAGGATGCGCCAAAGGTGCATGGATTTTTCATGTTACATGGGGATTTGGTGCGCCCTTTGGCGCATGTATCTTTTGTGTTACATAAACTTCTCGTGCGCCAAAGCTAACTTGGCGCAGCACATGGAGGGTTTACACGACATAATGCTTTTGCAATGAAGAATGCGCCTGCGCTTTCAAAGTCTTGCACTTGGCGCAGATTAAGCCGGTGTTGCGCAGATGCAGGGTGCGCCAAAGGGGCGCATGTTTATGCGATGCAACAAGGAAGGTTGGTGCGCCATTGAGGGCGTAAGGCTAGTGTTTGCAGCATATGGAGGAGGCGCGCCTTGAGGGCGCAGAAGTTTATGATGCAACAGGCGTGATGGGTGTGCCATTGACGCATGTTTTATTCATGTTGCAGGGGTGACAGATGCACCAAAGGGGCACAACTGTTTTTGATGTTGCAAGACGCGCCGGTGCGCCATAGGGAAAAACAGTCCTTTTCTCCATTTCTCTCTTCTTTTGTTTAGTAGGGTATTTGGGCAGTGAAACGGCTCAAAGATGAGGAAAATAAAACTATGTTTTTAGACAAGTTCCCCTATAGCACTTCTGGACAGAGGGGGAGGGATATGGGAAGATAGCAGAAGGACTGGCTAGATCGACATTTTGATATCCCCAAACACAAACTAAAACCAGACCACCAAGCACAAAGAACCAAAACGTGAAACGCATGGAAGAGACAAGAACACTTACCCGGATAAATAGTGAGAACTTGCAACGGGTCCACAAGGCGTTGAAGCTTGACGAGGCAGGGGCTGACAGGCTCAGAGAGAATAAAAATCACGTGCTATGCGACTGATGAAAATGACATTTTGGGCGTGCAAAAATATATATATAGGTGAACTGGTCATAAATGCGCCACCAACTTTGGAAAGGGCGCACCAAAGTTACTGTCGACATGGGAAGGCATGCGCCCTTTGGCGCATGAAAGCATCCGCCAGCATGAAACTAAGCGTGCCTTTGGCACACCAAAATTTATGTTGACATGAGATTATGTGCGCCCTTTGGCACACCGAAAAGTGGCGCAACAAAAGTTGTGCTAACATGAAGGCGCATGCGCCTTGGCGCACGCAGAGAAGACTCAACATACAAGGCGCACCGAAAAGTGTGTTGACACAGGAAAATATGCGCCAAAGGCTTTAAAGGGGGCACACCAAAAGTTGGTGTTACATAGTCATTCCATGCGCCCAGCCAAAAAAGACCAAAAAGACTAAGTTCGGAAACCAGATTTTCCCGGAAAGGGATTTTGCAACGTTCCGAATGCAAGGGATCCCTAGCGAGGGATCAAAACAAAATTTTCGGTATGGTTATCGGTAAAATTTCCCTTGTCAATTTTACGGGATAACACTATGAAGGGATGAACCCATGTGAAGGTGTCAATAGAAGATGGAGTTACAAGAGGACCCGAGGAAAGTGTGTTCAGTGAGCTAAAAGTTTGGGTAGTAGACACCTCTAGGGTAGGTGTCCTAGCACTTGAAGAAGATAATTCTTTCACATGAGATTTGGGCTTGGGAATTCTCTCTGTCTAAGAATCCAGCTTAGTACCTTTCAATTTGTTTCCATCTTCTTCTTCTTTCTCAAGAGTACTACCTCCCTCATAGTTGCTTTCCTCTTGCTCCTCTGTTTCTTTCTCTTCTCCTTATGAAAGTTCAATAATTTGTTCTATTTTGGAATGTTTTTTGTTGAATTTGGAGAGAGAGTCTGCTTATCCTTTTTCTCAATTATTTTTTCTACGCCTTCTTAGTTTTCTCAACTTTCCCTTTCTTAGAGTACACCAAAGTTGAGGATTCCAAAGGAGAAGGGGCTGATTGGGTATGAACCTTTGGCACTGAAGTGGCTATCTCCCTTTGAGATGTGGATGCTTCATGAGAAGAGGACTGAATCATACCTATCTTGTATGCTTTCATCTTCTTGTCAAACCAGACCTTAGTCCTCACCATGACTGGATTTATTATCTCTTGTAGATCATCCTTTTCTTTCTAGAACCAATTGATGGTGGGAAGGGGTGTATGTTGAATAGATTTATTATATTCAAGGGAATGCAAATATTCATCATCATCTGGAAAATCCTTGGGTACTTTATAAATTCCAAAATATTTGATCTGCTGCAAGGAAATCCTGCCATAATATCTCCTTCTTGCTTCATAATCATCTGAAAAATCTACCCAATAATCTTCTGGGGCAGGCAAGTGATAAAAACCCATTCTAAGGTTGTTGGAAATGAACCCTTTGATGTCAAATATGAACTCTTCTAAAAAGTATAAAAGTTGAATGCAACAATGGTCCTTTCTACATTTTTGCATCAAGTGTTGTCTTGCAGGTGTAATTCCCCAAAGTGATTGGGAATTGAATGCCTATGATTTTCTTGTCCTTGCATGTTCTATGAAACATATCAAGTTGCCTACAAACTTCCACAAGAACTATCTTGTCATTGCAATACATGGGAAGTTTGTTGGGTGCTCCTTCAAAACTAGCCAATCTGATATATGAGAATCTCTTGAATTAGATGAATAAACTGCCATAAGTTGAGATTAATTGCTTTGCTTCTGTAGATACCCTCTCAGTTGTGTTACTTTCAAGAGTTTGACAATGTACATTGTGAAAGCATCATTGAATATTCTGAAATGATGCTTACTATTCTCAAGAGTCAATTGTGGATAATACTCATACACTGGTGCATTATTCTTGTCATCCACTGGAGAAATTCCTAACCATACCCTATATGCTGCAATAGTATACATTAAATATGAGGTCATATAGAAAGCTTGGCTCTATTGTACATTGATTAATTTCTCACTAAGGTTCTCACAAATTATCTCTCCCCAATTTAGACTCTGTTTCCCTTCACAAATAATATTTATATAAGGGCACATCCAGAAGTGAAACTCATTAGTTGAAGGAAGACCCATGATTCTAGATAGTAGAGTGATAATATCTGAAAGCTCTTCTTTGAAATCAGCCCTGTACATATTCTTAGGCAATCTAGATGCTCCTTTCTTTGGAACCTTGAACCAAGACTTAGCTATCATTGTTTTATATTTCTCTTTGTCTTGCTCAAAAAGGCCTTGAGCTTGTGCCATAGTGAGAGTATTAGCATTTTCAACAATAAGAATTCCAAAGGCAACATTTATGCATCCAACATCTAATTTGGTGATCACTTGGCCCTGAGGATCTTTAATTTATTTTGATTTTGGATCAAAACAAGAGGCACATGCCAAAATGGTGTTTGTACACTAGACTAAAATAGGAAAACAACCGACATGAGTAATTCCACAGTCTTTGATGCATTGGGCCATGGGAGTGGGGTTTACATATGAATTTCAAGCCCAAAACTCATTGAAGTCAATATGCCGCACATCACTGTCTCCTATGTTGGGTATTATTGTTTCAAGGGATAAAATATGTTCATAACCCCCATAATGATACTTCATGATGGCCAATGTATTAAGAAATAGACACTCAGGAGAATGAAAGCTAAAAGATAGTTTTGAAGGGAATCGGTGTGGTAGGACACAAAACTATTTTGATATCAAAACCCTCACAGGAAGTTGTAAAATAAAATCTCTTCAATTGTAGGAAGGAAGACAATCCTCATATGGACACAATGTAGTTTGAATTTTTGAAAATGGTCAAGAAATGCTCACTCTATGGCTGAAATGGCTTCTATGGCACGAGAATGGGAAAACACAATGTTTCAGTGAAAATCACCTTCTTCCTAGTCAGTTTCTTCCCATCCCATGCACCTCGCACTTACTACTAAGTCCTTGGCCCTTCGTGTGCCACACCCATTACTTTGTAATAGTTGTGCCTTAACCATACATTCTCTACTCACCAGTTTGCTTCATCTCCCCCATGTGCATCGCATCGCGCCCCCTCCGCTGTGCCTTCCTCTATTTTCTCCGTGTGCACCCTTCCCTCATACCCTTCTATGCCAGATCATATTTTGACATGCTTAAGTGTGTGTCACGTGTAACCAATCAAAGTGCACCAATAGGGTGCCAAATCCTTACAAACAAATGAATGATTGACATGTGGCAGAAATGAAAAATAGTTATACATTTGGCCACCATCTCAGCCAATCAGCGCATGCCACATGTTTTGCGTATGCCGATGACTCTGACATCTTCTGATAGCCATATCTTCTACTATAGAGCTCAGATCGTGTGCATGCCTGGACTTGTCAGAGAGATGTTGACATCAGCTATAGTGCTAAGAAATTCAAAATTCAAATTTTGGTGGATTGGTAGGTGAGAAATGGGAAAACATCTCTTTGAACATTGATGAGTAGATCTGATTGCTCCAACCACCCAATTTGGTATGATCCACCCTCTTTTGTCTTCAACATGTCAAACAAGGCATGGGGAAGCGTATTTCATAGATTTCAAGTGGATTTATAGACATTGAATGCTTCTTGTTGGTGGTTGTGTTTCAAATTTGGGTTTTCCCTCCTTTTCCCTTCTTCCTCCATGGATTCATCTATAAATGTAAGAGAAAGGCTCATTTGTTATGTTGGACACTCTGGATCCTTACGCATTTTCTAAGGACTCCATATTTTCTGTATTTTGAGTTACAGACCTCTATGTTTGGCTCTTGCATGTGGATATCGGCCTCCTTCATCATTGTAATACTTTGTGCATTTTGGAAGTAATAGAAGCATCATTTTGTGACTATTCTCTATCCTAACATGTTTACATTCCTTCTTCTTTGCCTTTTCTTTTGCATTGTGTGTTGGTTGTGCTATTTCAAGTCCCCTGAGTTCCATATTTAGTTGTGTTCCATGAGAATGATTTGGTGAATGTGTATTTCACTGTGCTACTCGTGCCTAGCCTCCTTTCACACATTCCCTATCATTCTCACTCAAAACAGATAGTGTTCATCCCTCTTTTCTAGTGCTATCACCTTTTAGTGTAGTTTACTTCATGTTATCCTTCTTTCCCTGGTCCCTTGGCATTCTTAGCTTAGTTTCCCCTTTTAGCACTAGGAGTAGTAGTAGTAGTAGAAATAGATAGAGGAACCGGCCTTCTCTAGAGATCCGTCCCAAGCTCACAAGGTCCCACAACTTGGGGATGGTTCCATTGTGGTCTCAAACACCTTGGCCCTTTCGAGATCGAGACGTGGGTGCATGTTTGAGAAACCAACAATTTCTGGCATGCCGGTGGGACCAACATTGAAAGCTCAAATTTCATATCTCTAAGTTTTGGTGTGTGAACTTAGTGTTTCAGCCTTTGGAGGCTCATTTCAAACACATCTGGTGACTCCCAATATTTTAAGATCTCTGTTTTAGTCAGTCTGAGTGCCTTTCATGAGAAGAGTGCACACAAGAAGAAGTGCAACAGCTGAAGATTCTTTTGAATACCTCTAGCTATCCCGAGAAGAGTTCATTCTAAAAGGCCCACGTGCACATCTCTATCTCAGCATGCATGCCCATGCCCAACTCCTCCTCAAAACACACAACCTATGCACCCTACAATGGTGCATCAACAACCCCTCCATTAAGAAACTTTTTGCAAACTTTGATGGAGGGAGTCCCTTACTCCTGGCCATGTGCATGATATGCCAAATGGCGTGCTCAAGAGTATTCCTTACTTTACTGGTGAGAATCAAGTCACCCCTCAGGAGCATATCTAGGATGTAGCAAATGTGTGTTCACTCTATCTGATCACACATGATGATGTAGTAGTCAGGTTGCTTGTAGCCTCTTTCAAAGGTAAAGCACTTCAATGGTATAGAGGCTTGAGACTTGG
This sequence comes from Taxus wallichiana var. yunnanensis, assembly GCA_018340775.1. Lineage (NCBI taxonomy): Eukaryota > Viridiplantae > Streptophyta > Pinopsida > Cupressales > Taxaceae > Taxus > Taxus wallichiana. Next base: position 788,404,144 of record CM031242.1, read on the forward strand.
ATCTATTCACCACTTGGGATGAGCTGGGAACAACTCTATGTAATTATTTTGAAGATAAGTCAGATCACCTATCTTTGGTGGAGCAAAACTGACAACAACAAGGAGGGCACCCAATGAGAAGATGACTGATTTCAACATCAGATTTAGAAGACTTGGGACAAATTCCTCTTGTGGTAAGACCTATAACCCAACATGCTTTCCTTTATTATCTGAAGGTGCTCAATAGTGATATTTCAGTTATGATCCAATCTATGGGAGGTAGGACTTTACCAACTACTTATAGCATTGTAGTAAGGGAAGAAAATAGTCTCATTTAGGTGGGAAAGTTGGCTCCTAGACCACCCATGCCCTTGGTTCCCTAGAGATGTCACAAGTGCACCCCAACCTTTTGTGGCCCCTATTCCTATCCCTGAGAAAAAAGTGCACAACCAGTTGCCTCAACATCCTATTCTCCATCACAACAAAAGGAAGATGAAGAATTGAAGGCCTTGATCAGAAATTTATCAAACAAGGTCATATCATTAGAAAAAAGCAAGCAAGTGCAAGCGTATAGAGGCAATTCAATCAGGTGCATGGCCAAGGCAATCAGCCTTGGTGGAATCAATATGGAAATCAAAGATATGCGCCCAATCAGTAGAATGATAGATGGCAGCCTAATGCACATCTACCCTTGCAAGTTGTTCCTCCCATGACTTCTCTCCCAACACCAATGTGAGCCGAGTGCTTGTTCTAGTTTAGAACAACTTGGCACAAGAGTCAGAATGGTGCTTCCCTTGCAAAATGCCTCATAGTCAATATCATTGTGCTAATGTTGCATGTGCCCAAGCCTTCATGATCTAGAATGCTTCATCTGTGAGCCCTCAACAAGCACCCATGAAGTAGATAATCTAGAAGGACCAGAAGTTCCTCCGGAGTCCAATTTGATGTTCTTTGGTGTGAGAGGACTTTGCAATCAACCAAGCAATCTAGAAGATACAAATAGACCATGTGCCCAAGTTTAGACAAACATGAGATATAAGAAAAGAATATTAGAGTCAGGTGCATGAGGTTATACCCCCGAAACACAAGTAGATCCTTAGAAGAAGAAAGAATCAGACAAGGCATCATGTAGTAAAAGCACTCAAATCCCTATGCAGGAGGCCCCTCGTAAAGCTCCATAAAAAACACACACACCCCTCATTTGGTAGGCCAAGCCTCTACCCCAGCTAAAATTTAGGCTTCCACACTGAAACAATCAAGAAGGGATGTTGTTCCCCAAATGCACAAGATGGGGGGGCTTCCATTTCAACATTGTTGACCAGATGAAGAGAACAAACATAAACGTCACAATGTGGGATGCCCGACCATTCCATCTCAGTGGGATCTATTGCATGAAGCTCTAGCGCACAACTCCCCGTGCACTTGACCCGGTTGCAAGAAGCCATGCACTTCTATCAAAATATTCCAAGAAGAGGAGAAACAAGTAAGTAAAGTTGTTAAAACCCCACCCTTCTATATGTCCTTGATTATAGGAAAACACCTAGTGCATAACTTGCATGATTGACTCAGGTGCTAGTACTTTTGTTATGCCTAAGAAGATAGTTGATGTCTTAGGTCTGAAATATAGCCCTTTGTCTAAAGGAGTCCTACAACTTGATGGCTCAATTGTAACCACCTTAGGAGTCATCAAGGATCTTGAGTTAACCCTCCATGCATGTCCAAGCCTGAACAATTACTCAAGATGTGTCAATTATTGACCTGCCTCCTTTGTTTTCCCTATGTCTATCAAGAGAATTTACTGCTAAAGGTGGGTGGTTACTTGTCTTCTGATTGGTCTCATATGTTACTCAAGACAAGGTATGGTACCCGGTTTACCATACAAGTTGAGCCTATATTTTCTTATCATGTAGAGCCATATGTCCCATCCCCTCTCCAAGCCAATTGTCTTATCCAAGAAGAACAAGTTTTAGTTCCTGAAGAGTAGTCTCTTCCACCCTCTATTCCAGACCTAGTGCTTGATGAATGGGTGGAAAGGCATCAAAAATTTGATCCCTATGCTAAAGAACTGGAAGCCTATGAAACTGGGCTTGGTACTTATTGCATTCTAGAAGAAGATGTTATGCTTCCATGCGTGCTCATGGGAGACAAAGTTCAAACTGGTCTATGGAAGTTGTACTTTGATGGATCAGAAGTAGAAATGACATGGGAGTAGGAGTGGTTCTCATTTCCCCTAAGGATGAGAAATTATTCTTTCACATGCATAGGTTGTAGTTTGCATGCTCTAATAATGTGGTAGAATATGAAGTGTTGGTGCATGGCTTGCTCATTGTTGAAAAGAAGAAAATTAAAGCATTGCAGATCTTTGGGGACACAAAATTGATCATCCACCAGGTCACCAACAAATTCTAGACAAAGAATAAGCTTCTTAAAGCTTATAAACATAGAGTTTGGGACCTACTTGAGAGCTTTGATGCCCTTAATCTATAGGTAGTCCCATGCGTAGAATGAACAAAGAAGTTGACCAAATGGCCATGCGCTCGGTTCACAATTTTTCTCTGTTGAGGACTTTGTCAAAGGAAACACTCAACACATTAAGATGGTAATCAGACCATCCATTCCAGACAATAACACCAGCTGGAAAGTGTTTGACAGTGACACATAGATCATCTAGTTTATCTAGAATGAAGCTGAAATTTTCATCAAGTATGCAAGCTGACTTGCATGACAACTATGGTGACCAAGTAATATAACTGAAGACAAATAAGTTCCTAAAGGGCTGGTCACCTTAGAGAAAATGTTTCAGCCCGATGATGAGTTCAAGGGTGAAGAAAGATACATGTGCACGCGTAAAGAAGACTGCTCTCCCCATTACTATTGTGCATGGAAAAGAGTTGTTGCTCAGCAAGACTTGTGCGCATGAAGAAAAATAGGCCTTCATCTCTCTCTATCAAAAATACAGTGATATTTTCTCATGGGAGTATGAAGACCTCAAAGGTTTTGATCCAAGTGTTTCTCAACACTCCATTGACCTTGATCTGGTATAAAGCCCATCATAGAAAAAGCAGTGGCAGTCAATCAAAAATAGAGCCCCTCATGAGAAAGGAGTTATCCAAACTCATTGAGGAAAAAATTATCTTTCCCATCAAATATTCCACCTAGGTCGTGAATCTTGTTCTAGTGCAAGAAAAATGGTGAAATCAGACTTTGTGTTGATTTCAGAGATTTGAATAAGGCATCTCTAAAGGATCATTATCCTTTGCCTTCAATGGAGTAGATTCTACAGACCGTATGGCTGGTGCGTAGATGTTCTCCATGCTAGATGGGTATTTGGGTTTCAACCAGATCCTGGTCAAGGAAGAGGATCAATTCAAAACAACATTTACAACCAAGTGGGGAACATATGCATATCAGAAAATGCCCTTTGGTCTATCAAATGTGGGTGCAACATTTCAACATGCCATGGATATTGCCTTCAAAGGTTACATCAATGAGTTCATCTTGGTTTACCTTGATGATATAACTATCTTCTCAAAGTAGAGAGCATGGATCACATGGCACACCTAGAAAAGGTCTTTGAGAGATGTAGAGAATTTGGGGTATCTCTTAACCCCAAGAAGTGTAATTTTGTGGTGGCAAGGGAAAGCTCTTGGGCCATGTGGTTTCAAAGGATGGCATCGCGATTGATCCTGAGTGTGTTTCAGCCATCCTAGCCCTTTCCCTACGGTGCACACAAAAAGGCCTTATAGTCCTTCCTTGGAAAGATTAACTTTGTTAGGCATTTTATCCCTAACTTTGTGGGACTGGTTTGGCCCATCACCCTTATGCTCAAGAAGGACATAGCCTTCAGATGGACAACAGAAGGAAGAGAAAGCTTCAACAAGATCAAGAAAGAGATTGCTTGTGTGCCAACACTCATCAATCAGATTATTCAAAGGATTTCATCCTTTATGCTTATGGTGCATGATGCAAGCATTGTTGTTGTCCTAACACAAGAAAATGAACAAGGGATGGAACAACCAATGGCCTTCTTTCCAGATGTTGAAGGATTATGAATTGAAATATAGTCACATGGAGAAGTAGGTCTTCGCCATCATGCATGCATGCTCAAGAAATTCAAAAGCATGCTCACCAAAATCATATCAAGGTGTTAGTCTCCCACTCATCTGTCAGAGACTTCATCATGGGAGAGAAATTAGTGAGAAGAGAGCATGATGGGTGACTAAAATCATGGAATATGATGTGACTATTAAGGCCACAAAGCTAGTAAGAGGTAGTGCACTCTGCAAGTAGATTGTTGAGGATGTGCAGAGTGAACCTGAGGCTTCATTATTTTCTGGATGAAGACCTTCCACGTGTAGAACTTGAACAAAATATAGACCTACAGCACGTGCGTGTGTGATTGGATGAAGGACATGATCACATTCCTTTCCAAGGGTGCATACCCTCCTAGTTTAAATAAAGAAAAAGAGAAGACATATGAGGTTACAATCTATCCCTTATGTGTTGATTGATGGACTTCTCTTCAAAAGGAATCTTGATGGCATGTTGTTAAGATGTATCAATGATGCGTAGACTGAAAAAGTGTTAGCAGAATTTCATGATGGATTCTCTAGTGGACACTTCTCTGCCAAAACTACAACAATAAAGATCATAATGGTAGGTATCTTTTGGCCTACCCTATTTGTAGATGCACATAGGTGGGGGTCAAAAATGCAAGGAATGCACTTTCTTTATAGGAAAGAAAATATTGGTAGCACTTCCCCTCGACCAATCCAAGTGGATCAGCCTTTTGTGCAATGGGGTCTCTTGACTTCATAGGCATGATCAATCCACCTTCAAGTGCTGGACATAAATGGGTGTTGATAGCTACAGATTACTTCACCAGATGGACAAAAGTTGTCACGTGCTTAAGGAATCAACTGAGGTAGTCATCCTTGACTTTCTCGAGGTTTAGTCACAAGGTTTGGCATTCCTCAAACCATTATCTCTGATAATGCAAAGGCCTTCCTTGGTGCTAAAATCATTGATTGGGCTCTAAGTCTGGGCATTTACTTAAAAACCTCTTCCAACTATTACCCTCAGGGAAATGGTCTAGAAGAATCAACAAACAAGAACTTGATCAGAATCATGAAGTGCACAATGAACATCAGCCAAAGATAGTGGCATACGAAGGTCTTGTGCATGCACTCTGGGTAGATAGAATCACAAGTAAAAAAGGCAATAGGAACTTCACCTTACAAGCTTGTCTATGGCAAGGAGGTTGCCCTTCCTTTGACACTAGAACTAAATTCATTGGCACTTTCCCAACAACTAGAATTTGAGGGCGTGGATCAGAGAGAAATCAGGATGGTAGAGCTGGTTCATCTTGAAGAACTAGAAACTCTGCCATGATCAAGCTAGAACAACATCATCAACAAGAAACAAAGAAATGGTTTGACAAAAAGGCTAGGCCTCAAGCTTTCAAATTTGGGGACTGGTTCTAAAATGGGATGTTGATAGAGCTAAACCAGGTGCCATTCAAAGTTTGATGCACTTTGGAGTGGCCCATACATCATCAAGTCCTACAAAGAAGCTAACTCTTTTGAGTTAACTCATCTCGGATGGAAGCACGCTGCAAATCCCTAGTAAATGGGATCTATCTCAAACCCTTCCATTAGGTTTGCTACATCATGTTGTATATATTAAAGTAGTTTCAATTCCTCAAGTGTGCTCTCACATGCACATTGTTTGTTTGTACATAGTTCTTTCCTCTCGCATGTGCTTCCTGTGCATGCTCTTTTGTTACTTCTAGAAGTGTAGAGCTTCTCTCAAGTAGTTGTGAGATTTAGAACAAAGTGTAGAAATGATTCTCAAGTGATCACAGGGGCATTTTCATGATTGAACAAGTAGACTCCATGCCCAATGGATGCTTCAAGCTATTGATCTCTTTCATCTAGTAGGAAGATGGCCCGAAAGTCACCAAAACTGTTATCCAAATAGCTCTCCTAGTGATTTGGATAACTTACATACACATTCTGGCCCTAAGTTATTCTATTGAAGAATTTGTGCACACTCAAAATCATTTGGCACATTCCCTTGGTCATAGTTTACCTATTGCCCCTTTCCTTTTCTCCTTCCACTTCTCCTCTTGCACCCACCTTCTGCGTGTTCACCTTCTTCCTAGTCAGTTTCTTCCCATCTCATCCGTGTGCCTCGTACTTACTACTAAGTCCTTGGCCCTTCAAGCACCACACCCATTACTTTGTAATAGTTGTGCCTTAACCATACATTCTTTGCTCACTAGTTTGATTCATCTCCCCATCGTGCATCGTGCGCCCCCTCTCCGTGCCTTCCTCTATTTTCTCTGTGCACATGCCCTTCCCTCATACCCTTCTATGCTAGATCATCTTTTGACATGCTTAAGTGTGCCACACGTGTAACCAATAAAAGTGTGCCAATAGGGTTGAATCCTTACAACAAATGAATGATTGACATGTGGTAGAAATGAAAAATAGTTATACATTTGGCCACCATCTCAGCCAATCAGCATGTGCCACATGTTTTACATATGCCAATGACTTTGACATCTTATAACAGCCATATCTTCTAGCTATAGAGCTCAGATCGGTGCATGCCTAGACTTTTAGAGAGCTGCTGACATCAGCTATAGTGCCAGAAATTCAAAATTCAAATTCTGGTGGATTGGTAGGTGAGAAATGGGAAAACATCTCTCTGAACATTGATGAGTAGATCTGATTGCTCAACCACCCAATTTGGTATGATCCACCCTCTTTTGTCTTCAACACATCAAATAGGCATGGGGAAGTGTATTTCATAGATTTCAAGTGGATTTATAGACATTGAATGCTTCTTGTTGGTGGTTGTGTTTCAAATTCAGGTTTTCCCTCCTTTTCCCTTCTTCCTCCATGGATTCATCTATAAATGTAAGAGCAAGGCTCATTTGTTATGTTGGACACTCTACTCTGGATCCTTACGCATTTTGCTAAGGACTCCATATTTTCTGTATTTTGAGTTGCAGACCTCTATGTTTGGCTCTTGCATGTGGATATCGGCCTCCTTCATCATTGTAATAGTTCTGTGCATTTTTGGAAGTAATAGAAGCATTGTTTTGTGACTATTCTCTATCCTAACGTGTTTTCATTCCTTCTTCTTTTTCTTTTTGTTGTGTGTTGTTGTGCTATTTCAAGTCCCTATAGTTCCATATTTAGTTGTGTTCCATGAGAATGATTTGGTATGTGTATTTGTTGTGCTACTCATGCCTAGCCTCCTTTCACACATTCCTTTCATTCTCACTCAGAAACAGATAGTGTTCATCCCTCTTTTCTGGTGCTATCACCTTTTAGTGTAGTTTACTTCATGTTATCCTTTGTCAATATGGAAAATTATGTGTTTCCACTAATGCTCAAGTGGTTACGAACGTCCTTCTTGTATATGAGAAGGCTCCTATTATTGAATGCAAATATCTTAATTCTATCTACTATGCGAGCTGGTCAAGTAGGCCATGAATAACACAAGAAGACTTCACCGACTGTGGAAAGGGGTTTGTACTAGGTACAAGGGAGGAAATTTCAACGGTGAGGGGTGAAGGAGAGAAATTAGGAGAGGGAAGGTTATTTTTGTGAGTAGGAAATCACAGAGTGATATGCTTGTCGGGGTTGCTTGTCATCTCCATAGAATTTCAAAAAATTATTTCTTGATCATTGTGGAAGTTCATGAAGTGTTGAAGCCAAAGCCAATGGACCAAAATTTTTTCCCCATAGCACATGTGCTTGTGCTGCCATTTCTTCCTCCTATATTTCTTCTTCTAGTTCTTCCTCTCTTTCTTATTATTCTCTTAGGGATTCAAAATTCAAAGGTGGGTGAAAGATAAGATAATTTGTAGGAGTTTTAGTATGAGTTTGAATAGGGTTACCAGGGGTACCGCTTGATGAATCAGAAGGGGATAAATCTTGAGAGAAGTAGTACGGGTTATCTCTAACCCACTCTTTTTTTTGTTTTTGCAAAGCTTTAAAAGAAATATCAATGATTCCTCTTAACCTATTCAATATGTTATATCTTCTTTTAGCCAGTTTTCTCAAAAGGTTTGAAAAAGATTTTTTGATTATTCAAGTAATTTATTATTATTATTTTTGTATTTTTAGAGATCTATACGGGTGCACAAGGGAAAATATCTCCCCATTAGAGTCACCAAAATCTGTTGGTGAAATAATTTTTGATATGAAAAATTATGTGTTTCCACTAATGCTCATGGGGCTACGCCCCTCCTTTTTGTGTATGGGGAGGCTCCCATTATTGAATATAACTATCCTAATTCTATCTACTACTGTGGGGTATCTAAGTAGGTTGGGGATCACATAGGAACACTTCATTAAACCTATGGAAAGGGGCTTGTATAGGTTATAAGGGAGGAAATCGCAGAGTGAGGGATGGAGGAGAGAAATTAGGAAAGGGAAGGTTATTGTTGTGAGTAGGCTATCATAGAGTTTACACCTAATAACCGAGGTATTTTGACATTTAATTAGAGGAAATCAACAATGAAGCCATTAGTGAGACTAACAAATCCAAACACACAGTTCTTTAGATTCATTCATCAAGGACACCAAGTTCCTTCTTGATCACCATACTTGCAAAGTTGCAAAAGAGAGAATAGAGGAAACATGAGCAAAGGAAAAGGAATAATGTAGCTTTCATTTCTTGTGTAGTGATGAATACAAAGCATAAATCAATCTACAACAATTCACAATTGCTACTAAGAACTAAAATTCAAGATATTTTGGAATGGAGAAGCCATCCCAATTTATAGCCTTATGAATTTACATTTCATCTCCCCCACACGACTCTTCATTATCCTATTCTACTTGTGACCTTTGATTCTCCTACAAGAGACAAATTAAGTACCTCTTTTACAATTTTGAGAGAATAATTTTACAAATTACAAATATGTCACTTAAGTGAATATGAAAAATACAATGATTGTGTAAATGAAGAATTAGAAGAAAAGTAGAGATTCAAGAGAAGGAGGGAAAGGTATTGAGTGATATGTTGAAGAAACTCCCTACGATGTAGATCTTGCTAATCTAAAGCATTATGATCTCAATTTCCTTCTCTTTCCAACCGCATGGATACTTTGGGTTGTTGAATGAGTGTTTTGAAACACTTTGTCCTAAGACCTCCCGATGTGATCTTGAGATGACCATGAAAATCACCCACGATGATGCATCCCCGATCTCATGATGAGAGTGAGATTCACTCTTTTGTTCCTTAATCTTTCACAATTATCATTCATGATGCACAAAACTATTGATGTTTGTATTATTTGTCCCACACACCGTGCCGCAATATTGTAAACTTTTCCTTTACTCCTCCGAGATATGTGAGGTATTTCCTAACTTAATCCTACCTCAATTTCTCTCGAGATAGCTCAATAAACACAACTCAATAAACTCACTTCAACTTACCCACTCACCGGATCACCTAGCTCATCGAGCTTAACTCATTTAGCTCATGAGCTCACTTACCCCAAGTCATTGACAGTGCGATGATGCATCCAACTTGACCAATGAGATATGATGACCTATTTAGATGAATTAATGGAATCCTTTACACCATTTGAGTTATTACCAATTTCTCGGTGATCCAAACTTTCCTTTGTTATGCTTCACCATGCTCCCGGACACAACTGTGATCAAGAAGATGCTTCCAATACCCTTATGGAGGTTTCATTTCTCTATTTGAGTTATGAGATCATCCTACAACCCTATGAAGATTTCAAAAAGTGGAAATATGAGTGAAAATGGAGCCAACTGTAACTTTATGCATCCAAAACAAAGACTTTATATTTTTAGCAGGTAGGACTAGGACCTGCTATTTTGGGACATATCACCTATTTTTCTCAAACCTGACCTTATGAACCTTTTGAGACATTCCAATTCTCATCTATTGATGATATTTTCTCATTTTTTTCAACTTTCTATTTTTAGCAAGTATTTTTTATAGACTGTTATTTTGGGAAAATTGAAAATTTTACCCTGTTTACCATTCTGCTTTGTTTCTGAGTGTTCTAGGTGATAGAAGCTTGCAAACTGAGGGAATTACTATTTTTAGCATGTGGAAGGGCCTAACATATTTTGTTTTTATTAAATGAAAAAATTACCCCCGTTTGTAAAGAAAACATTATTTTTAGATTCAGATCTTTGTTGCGATCTCGTGCTCCAAATTTCACTGGATTTCACCCACCAGAATGCTTGGAAATCAAAAAATCAATTTTCCAGTGGTTAGGGTTTTAGACTCAAAGCTTCCATGGTAGCCATTAATGGAGTAACTGACATTACTTTGTCATATAAATGATTTGGAGAAGAGAACTTAGCTCAAAACCTTGGTATGATCCATTTCTTTCTTTTCCAAGCATGAAAAATATTCATTCTTGTAACCATGAATGCTCGAGAGAAGTTTGAAAACGTGTCGAGATAAAATTTTCAGGTTCTTAGATGTTTTTCCATAGAACAAATGGAGGTATGATCAAAATATGAAGTGGGTAGGAGTTATTACAACTTCCGGCACCACTTTGGTTCACAGGTGAGGAAGAAGCAAGAAACAACAAGGTAAAACAATTAGATTATTTTTTGGTTTGCAACCTTCATAACATGGGGCACATTTTTGTTTCATCACTATCCTTGGGATAGTTGGTATAGTAAAATGTGCCTCCATGTGAACTTGACACTTGGTAGGCTTTGATTGCATGAGGGGGGAAGAGTGAGAAATCCATTTTTAGCTTTTGGGGATGAACCCAGGTCACATGGTGAACCAAGGAAGGGGCTAAAGGGTTGGGCACATTTTTGTGTCCTCATTGTTCCCATTGTCTCGGTATTAGTACTCATTCTAAACTAGTATCTATAATTGGAGTGAACTAGTATTTTGAGACTCCACTTCACATGCATTCAGTAACACCAAAGAGTTATGTTGTCCAAAAGTAATCCCTCCCATAATTTTTAAACAACTTGTAAAATTGGCTTGGCCATTATACTCTAAGAAGTCAGTGGTACACTAAGCTAGTCATCCATGCAGAGTCTATAACGTAGTATTTCATGGGTTTTCCCAATCCACGGAACAACATGAATCATCTCAGGATCTAGGTGAGATTCTAATATGGCTGGCTATCATGACATCAAGTCAATATCATAAGCTAAAGAGAATAGGGAGATCTGTGGGTTTTCAAAGCCCATAAGAGATTTGAAAATTAGATAAGGATATAATCTATGAAACAAAGGAAGTAAGCGGATAATGCTTGGGAAAAATTGGTCAACTGGTGGAGGATCCAATAATTTGGGGTGACCTTTTGTAAAGGATTGAGAGTGCGGATATATAACAAAGCCGTGACACATTGATTCAATGTTGTGGGTATTTTAGAGGTTAGTATCCTCAGACTTAAAAATAGGGGGTACTCAAGAATCCTCCAAACAAGAAAAAAATCCATAGGGCATTCAAAACATTCGAATATTTCCAAAGAGATAAACGAGGAAAAGAGAAATTTAAGGAAAATTGTCACCTATAACTCTCGTTGTGGGTAACCAAATCATGCAAGATTGATCTTGTTGGAAAGGTAATTACTCTACCATCTAGAGGTATGTTCATTTAGGAGAAATAATAGCTAAATTGACAAAGAAAGTGAAAAATAATATATGTATAGACTAGGTACAAAATATGGATTCTATAGGGGCACCTACCCTTGAAGTTCATATTACTTCTTTGTATACATATACAAAAAGGATGTTTTTGTAATTAAGGAAATTGTTAGTTTATGACTACAAACTCCTCCACAAAGGCATGAATACGATCTAACATCATTTTTATCCTAAACTCAAAAAATTTGTAGTCCTAAGTCCATAAACATAATTTACATCTATTTCTAATCCACGAGACATGCCCTTGTCCATAAGCTCCTCACTACTTTTACTTGGGAATTCCAAAATCTTGATGAATTCCAACTTTTCTCATAAGAAGAGGCCCATTCAAGAAGGTTAAGCCCTCCTGTGAGATATGCCTTGGTACCCCACCGAGTAGTAGATTTTGGAGGTTGAGGATGGCCTAGGTACATCAATTGGAATAATAGGAACTAGCTCAGGTACATCAATTGGATCAACATAGACTAGCTTGGACATGCACCTACTGGATCAACCGAGCCCATTTTACATTTCTTCAATGGAGGAAGAGGCACTTCAAGAGCTTTCTCAGAGATAGATTTCACATAAGATTTTTCAAGAGTGGTGAGCCTTTTCCCTATTGCAGATATTCTATGAGAAATTGAGGATATTTCTTCTTGAGGCTCACCATCAGACACTATATGAACATCAAGTGGGATTTCTCTTTCTTCTATCTCCTTGTTGAAAAAGGTGGATGATATCCGTACATAATTTTCATTAATCACCAACTTGCAATGAACCCAAAAATTATTCAACTTCTATGGAGTTACTGGTCCTTTGGGTGAAACAAATTATGAATTAAAATTTTGAATAAAGAGAAGAAGGGATTCATTTCGATTAGTTTTTCTCATCAAAGAAAGCTATACTATGTTGATAGTTAGTGGTCCGTGGGCTCTACTTGGTCTTCAACCTGGAACAACATCATAACAAAAGATTCACTTGGGCCAAAAAGATTAAAGATCACATGCAAAGCTTCTAAATAAACATTTCAAATTGATTCCCAGCCCATCTCTGTCCACTACTTGAAAAAGGAATAACAATGATTCTTTCATGGGAAAATTCACTTAAGGGAAGTTGTAAATTCATAAGAAATCAATGATAATTTATAGGAAGATGAATCCTAGAGAGGTTTGTGTGAATTATCATGTCGGGATTGAATGCGAGATAAATTTTGGATGCTCACATAGATTTGAAAAAGGGGAAGGTGAAATGATATTTTTAAAAAGTGTTCTTTTGGCTTGATTAAAGGTTTTGTGCAAGGGAAGCATCAAATTCAAATGAATATCCATGGTTATTCATTTCCCAAAACATATTCTCTAAAAAAAAAGTGTCAAATCAATTAGAATAATGACATCAAGGAACAAATGGTTTGTGACTGGGCACATGAGTGATTGTGACAAGATAAACAAGACAAAATAGGATTAGACAACACAAATGAAATATCTTACACACGTCCATATATGCAACTGAAAATAGAATCAAGTTGATGGCTAAAAGAAGAATCTTTGTAGTTGAAAGATATTTTCCAAAGATGGAGTTCATTTCCACGCCTTTCGATGAGATTTCATGGATATGATTTTGGGGGAAAATAGAGGAAATTCATAACAATTTTTTTTTTTTATAAATATGAGGGTCTATCCTCATATAGAGTGGGGGCTTTTGTTTTCTTTGAGAAGTTGAAAGAAATTAATGTAACTTTGCATGTTTCCATTTTCTTATATGGAATACATATAAACTTTGAGTTTTTCAAGTTTTTGTGTCAAGGTGGTTACATTGTACAACCATTGGAAAACATTGAGGAAATTTAATTCATGTCCCTTGTCAAGAAATTGAAAGTTTAAATGAAATATGCCTACTTATGATTCTAGTTTTTGTGTTCTAGATCTTGTATGTTGAAATTTGATTAATGAGTTACAATTTTTACTATAATTTTGTGTTTATTGATTTTTATATGTAGTACACTAGATCAAATTTCTGGTAAGTTGCATCTTTTTGTCACTAAATCAGTATTTCCTTGTAGCATTTACTCTGCAATATCTGAGGTGGTTATAAAACCTTGTTGCAACCTCCTGGTTAAATGATTTTTGTCAGCCTTTGAGTGTATCTTTGGCGTATGAGAATAGGAGAAATAAGTACTTCATTAGAACTCTTGCATAAGCTTTTATGTTAAGTGTTTTAAAGATTGTCTTGAAAATATTTGTAGTAATTGAGTATCAATGAATGCAAATATTTTTGTTTAAAATTTTTACTACTTAATCACATGTTCTTTACTTTCAGGATAGCATGTTGTCATGGTAGTTGTTGATGCTTTGTTGCAAGAAATCAACCATCATTTACTCCCCCTCCTTTATAAAAAAAACCTATTCTCTTTTCCCCACACCATCACACTTCTAGATAAATATCCATTTACCATCCATGTTCATCATATTTCCCAACATCATTAAAGACACTTCTTCCTTTCATATTCCCATCAAAAGTGATGCAAGAAAAACTAAAATTTGTTGTCTCTAGTAAACTTGTGTTTGATGTATTAAGTATATATGATATTCTTGTGATAAATCTTGTGAGTGAATGTTATATTCATGGCCATAATTATCTCAGATTGACCCACCATTTGAAAAATCAAGAGGAATTAAGTGTAAATTATCCTCTCCTCCATTCAGGTTACCCAATGGGTCCTTCTCACCTATGGTTTAAGGTAGAACAAAAAAACAGGATCATGCCATCCCCTCTATACGTGCCTCCTAATCATCCCAAGAGCTTGGTTCTAAAGAGAATGTCAGACACCTCCCTAGATGAAAATAACATGTATCACATAGTCTATCATCCTCTAATCCTTCCTACCTCTGAAAGTGCTGCCAAGTCCCAGGGGTGTAAAATTGGGAGCTAACACATTTTTTAGTGGCAATTTTGTAAGGGACCCTTTACTCTAGGAAAGGTTAAGGATATTTACCTTTAAAATAAATTTACTAAGATTTTGCAAATAAATACAAGTCTATTATGAATCTAATTATTATAAATGGAATTTACATAAAACTTATGTTTATGAAGTATGATTGGTTATCAAACTATTGAATTCCACAAATAATTTTGAGTCTTTTTACCTACTAGGTTATGAAGAAGTTTTAAAATATTTTTGAGTTAATATATATCTCTAGAGTGCAAGGCTCTAGTGGTGGCTCCACCTTTCAAAGAAAATATGGGTTAGACCAGTGAAATTTTTCATCCTATCCACCTTGTTGATTAACTCTCCCCTTTACAAAAATGGAAGGATGAAGATCCTTTTTCAGATCGACCCTACTAGAAGGTTACTCCCAGAATTGGAAAGTGCACATTTAAGAAGGAAACAAATTTGGAAACCTATGGGTGGTCAAAGTTCAGAAGGCAAGGGTGTTCAATCCTCTAAATTTGATCCTCCTTTGGTAGAAGATTACTCTAGTACATCATCGATAGTTCTAATATAGATAGTCCTCAAGCTTATTTGCATTCTTTATTTCAAAAGGGTTTAGTTCCTACAAATAATAAGGGTATTCCTCATCTTCCACATTTTTTTACCCAAGAGAATAGAGTCTTTTGTGAGTCTAAGTCCCCCAAAATGCTTTCATTGTGTGGACCATACCCCTCTACCCCAAATACCTCCGGTTCCCACTTTTTAACCCTCCATTTGAAAATCCACCACCAAATAATATGGATCACCCTCCACCAGAGCTCCTTTTGTAGTCACTACATATAGACCAATAAATTTCAATGGTATGGTAGGTTATCCTAATGAGGTACCAAATGAGATCAGAAATAAGTGCCTTGGTTTTAAGGGAATAATGCTATTAGTGGAGACCAACATCTCAAATTCTTCCAAAATATCATGGATGATTATGAAGTTGAGTTTGAAGATGTTTATGTTAAATTGTTTATACATACATTAGAGGAAGATGCTAGAGAGTGGTATAATTCATTACCTACAAATTCAATTGATTCTTGGGCTAAAATGAAAAATGATTTTTAGATTGTAATATGGTGATAGAATTGATCCTAGGTTTCTTTATCAGAATTTGAAAACATTAAGAAGAATCCTAATGAGTGTGTATAAGATTTCAATACTAGGTTCAACAAGACTTTGACTAGATTACCAAATAACATAAGGCCCAATGATGAGTCTTGTTTAATTAAATACTCTGATTCTTTTGAAAAAAAATCTTATTATTTTAAGAGACAAGGCCCATCAAACTCTAAGGAAATATTTCTCTATGGAAATCCAGATAGAGAATAATATCAAACAAGGAAGCCTCCCAAGAGAGAAGGTGTCAAGTTGGTGAATCCTAGAAAAGCCTTCAAGCAAGTAAATTTGTAGATTTAGAAGAGGTGGTAAAAACTTGGCTGGGAAAATCAAGAAGAATTTCATACAAACTTGCTAGAGAAGAAAAAGGGTTGGCCCTAAATCCTCAAGCTCAACATCAAGCCCCTAGACATAATAGATTTGGGAATCATCCCAAAGGAGATCACTAAGTGAGGACAGAGGAAAGGGACCTATGGGTTTAGAAATAAACAACATGCATTTAAAGACAACAAATCAACCCCCGATCCTTTGATGGCAAGAGTTTCTACAATAGAAGAAGAGCACACTATTGATTGGTGTGATAAATGTATATTACCTCACCCTCCTTGTGAGAAGCTTGCTGAAAATGATGATGATGATGATGAAACTGATTTTGGTGATGTATGTATGATGGAGTTTTAAAAGATTCAATGCAAGGGCCTCTTCTATTGACCTCCTTTGTGCTAGAATGGTGGAATATTTTTGGGCTTACACTAATCAAGTATTCTCCCTCCCTTATGAAGTTAATGTTGATATTGATATGGCTCAATATTTTGAGCTCCCAAATCATGATTTTGAATATTTAAGAGCATTAATGATTAAAAATTATGATGGTGAAATTCCATCAGAGGAGGATAGGAAGTTATAATAAATGTTGTTGTTTCCAAGAGAAAAGGAATATAATTGTGTAATAGAAAAATCAAGGGACCTATCCCAACTACCAAGGAAAATATGCCTCTCTTGACTAATATCCCAAAAGATACTCCCAAGAGAAATATACCAGATAAAGGCCCTATCATTACTCAAATCCTAGTACTTCTTCCCTAACCCAAACAATAAAGGATAATATTCCCTTAAAAAATGTAGTCACCCTTTCCCCAATACATCCCTACCCAAGTATACAACATGTGATATGGCCTAGATTTTAAGCCAAATAAAAATTATTGTCCCTATTGTAGAATTGCTAAGAATTCCTAAACATAGAAGAAGGAAATTTGAATATTTGGGATTGAAGGAGGATGTAGTTGTGAAAGGAGAGAATTGCAAGTAACATGGTGACTCCTCCTACTATTGTTAAGGTTGAAATAAAAGAAGATAATGAAGACATTGAGTTTCCTCTAAAGTATACTTGGGAACCTCCCTTGTTGAATCACAATTGGATGTAGATCCTTTCTTTACCACCCTCATTGTCAATGGAAGAATTCTTCACATAATTTCATATTTGATTCGGGATCTTCTTGCAACATTATGCCATTAGTATTCATGAATGAGTTAGATATCAAAATAACAACTGCTTTTGGGAAATGTTTTGCTATGGATTCAAGAGAGGTACCTATTGTTGGATATGTCAAAGGTTTGTAGTAAAAATTTATGCTTATCTACTGGAAAATGTTTAACCATGAATATGGTTATAGTTGTCTCCCGCAAAATGGGGCATGTTATTATCTAGAAAATGGGAAACCAATGTAGGAGATAGTGTTCAAATGGACATGTCTTTTTCTTCCATACCCTTGGAAGGAAAGCTAGTCAAGATACATAGAGAGGATAAAATGTTGCACCTTATTGAAGACCCTTTGAATGCTTCTTATGAAGTATTATTTGTTGATATAAACTTAGGTAACTTTATAGGTTATGCTGATTTTGAAGATCAATGTATGGATATAAATGCACACCTTGAAGATGTCAATGTCCCATGGACTATGAATTTTGATGGAGCATGTTCTAATATTGGAAATGGAGCTGGAGTGGTTTTGAATTCTCCAAACCATGGTTCTTTCAATTTATCTTTCAAATTAAAATTTGAATGTACCAACAATATAGCTAAATATGAAGCATTGCTCCTTGGTTTAAGAGTTTCATGGAGACATGGGATTAAATATCTCATTTTCAAAGGATATTTTGAGTTAATTTTGAAACAAGTTAGAAAAATATATGCAACAAAAAACCAGAGGTTAAAACAATATAAGCATGTAGTTTGGGATCTCATTGAATTATTTGATTATTTCAATCTCCTATACCATGAGAGAAGTTAGAATGAAACAAATGACAAATTGGCTGGCTTGACTTCTCTAGTATGATAATGAAACAATGTCTCCATATTGCAATTATGAGGTAGAAGTGTTGGTTAGGCCCTAGTCCCTGATAACATTCAACATTGGAAATTTTTGAAGATGATGCTCAGATCCAAAGGTTCTTGAATTGCAGAGGTGAGTTCACTAATCAACTTATTGACCTAGAACCTATGGTGGTGTTGTGTGAAGGAAAAGAAACCCTCTTTGGGAAGGATGTAATTCAGTTGAAAAAAATACTATCCCTAGAGGACTTATTAGCCTTGAATCAAATTTTGACAGCGTACAAAAGTTATGAGAAAACCTATCCATGTACCTAGAGATGTTGTGGAATACAATTTGGGAACTTCTCATAATCCAAGAAAGTTATGGTTAGGAAGCAACATGAATGAAGAAGAAATACAAGCTTATACCAAACTATTGAGAAAGTATCAGGATTGTCTTGCATGGTCTTATTTTGAGTTAAAGGCTTATAGGGAAGATTTGTTTCAACATGAAATACCTTTGGAGCCTCATACCAAGCCATTTAGGTAGAAGAAAAGACCTATCAACCCCATCCTTGCAACTAAGATTTAAGTTGAGTTAACAAATTTGAGAGATGGTGGGATAATCTAACCACTAGGTAGTCCTCATGGGTGGAAAATTGGTACCAATTAGAAAAATAATGGGGATATTAGGCTTTGTGTGGATTTTAGGAATTTAAACAAAGCATCACTCAAAGATAATTACCCATTACCCAACATGGATAATATGCTACAAAAGGTGACATGATCTGAGTTACTATCCACATTAGATGGCTTCTCAGGTTATAACCAAGTAGTGGTGAAATAATCAAAACAATTCAAGACTAATTTCACCAATACTTATGGAACACATGTCTATGTTAGGATGCATTTTGGATTAATGAATATAGGAGAAAATTTTCAAAGAGCCATGGATGTGGAATTCTCTGGTTTTATTAATTATTTCATTGTAGTTTATCAAGATTATATAGCTATCTTCTCTAGAAAAAGGGTGACCATTTAGAGCACCTTGAAAAGATATTGACCAGTGTAGAGAATATGGGATCTCATTAAACCCAAAGAAGTTTCATTTTTGGTACAAAATGCAAATTTGTTGGGACATATTGTGTCACATGAGGGAGTTATGATAGACCCTAAAAGGGTGGAAGTAATTGATAAATTCCCCATCCCCATGTCTAAAAAAGGTATCCAATCCTTCTTTGGACAAATAAATTTTGTAAGAAGGTTTATCTCTAACTTTTCTGAGATCACTCTCCCCATCACAAGCATGTTAAAGAAAGATCAAGTCATCAAGTGGGGAGAAGGGGTTGTCCAAGCATTTGAAGGAATAAAGGAGGCACTCAAGACTACCCCTAGATTATAAAAAGGAGTTTTAGATGTTTTCTTTTGCCTCAAAAATACAATTGCTTTTGTATTATTACAAAAGGATGAAGAGGGGCATGAGAAACCCATTTCCTTTTTAGTAAATCCTTACAAGGGTCTAAGTTGAAATACTCTATTATGGAGGAATTAAGTGCAAATTATCCTCATCGAGAATCAAGAACATGATTGGAAACATTGAGCTTACTTGTCAAGAAGTTGCTTTGAGTATCACTCTTTGATCCGCATTGCTCTTCACTTTAATATTTCTTTGTTGCAAGTTGAGGCTCTCCTCACCATCGTCAACATCCAATGGAGAAAATTCATTTATGCTCTCATCCCATGGGAAGTACACACTCTCAAAATTTGATTTCATCAGTTCATGATGATGTTCCTTAAGCTGCTCGGTGATGCTTGGAAATTCTTCCACCAATATGGGAAACTCGAGATCATCTTCAAAAGTCATGAAATTTTTTCAAGATTTGAAATTTTGACACAAGATATCTGCCATTGGGTCATCTGGTTTTGCACAATATACTTCATTTTTTTGATGGGAAGTAATTTATTTGTTTTACCATTGACCGAGATGGTGGTGTGTGACCAATCCAACTATATATCTCCACCAACATCTTGACAAAAGCTTCGGCCCAAAAAATACCATATGAAGTGGGTATGTCTACTAAAAATATTCTCATTGTGATTTTATTGTCAAGGAAGTATGAAAATGCTACCTCAATATATTTGATCTGACCCATAAAAGGAACTTCTTTCGTTTCTGTGGAGAGGCAATAACCAAAGCTGTGAGAAAGAGATAGGCTAAGATCTTTAGTAATTTTTGTAAGCATGACATTATATGAAGCACCAAAGTCAATGATGAAATTTTTCATCTTATACCCATTGATTTGAGCAAGGATATGGAGAAAGGTTCTACCTTCCTAGATGTGGAAGGTGTGGATCTAAGAAAATTAAAAGATGGGGTGGGTCATGCGATACATGAGGTATTTCCTTAGTCATGGAATATTTAGGACATGAAACATAGATACTTCCTTTGATACAATGAAAACATTTCTCAAGTTACTTGGGATGAGTTCCCAAGTATTTAAATTTGAAAATTTGGGCTTTTGATTTTTGAAATGGTCGATGCTATCAAAGGATGAAGATGTGGTAGAAACATCATGGGTTATGAAATATTTCACATGGATGTCTTTAGGATTTGTAGAAACTAATTTTCCAAGGAAGTTGAAGGATACTTTTTATTATTATTGGTAAATAGTTTTTTGAAAGGGACTATACCCTTGTACAAAAAGGCTTAACAACTAAATTTTACAATAAAAAAATAACAAAAAATGATCAAGATCAAGATGTTATAATAGTGCCCATTAGCACTTAAAAACTACTTGAAAAAGTTCCTACATAACAAAGAACGACCTCAAACACAACAAAAAACAACATATAAACAACTACACAACCATTTTGCAACGACTCTGTAGGTATCACATTACTTGGTTACCCTGTCCATAACCTTCTTCATCTCCTAAAGGGCACTATAGAGTGCAATTTCTGTGACCTGTGTGGGGTCATTCTTATCCACATGAGCAAAGGATTGGTCCCGAACTGAACCTTCACTCCAAATGTTTTCTGAAACATTGCTTAACATGCACACATTCTTAACCAAATTGTTCTAGAAATTTATAAACAAATTTGAGATCTGTAAGAGTAATTCCTTACCTATTTTTCACCCCAACCATTCTATTATCAAGGGAGTTGAGATTATTTTATATTTCTTGAATCGATTCTCAAAAATCCCAGGCCCCTCCTCAACTTTCCTCTTCCCTTCTGTCTAGTTAATTGCTTCATCTCTTTCTTTAAGGCTTCTAAGTCCTTCTCAAGCTCAACAATCCTCTTCTCCATGTCTTCATCCTTCTCTAAAGGAATATCTCTTTGCATAGGATCTCCTATATGAAGTAAACTATGAGAAATATCAATTTCCTTTGTCGTGCTACAATGGATAATTCTCTTCAGAGGGGGGAGAGTTAATGAGGTAGTAAGGATTTTTAGATCTAAACTTTCTCTAAACCATAGGATTAGAAGGGGTGGGCATGGAAGGGCTAGAGAGAGGGGAAAAATTAGGAGGGGAAGGGGCCTGATAAAGAGAAATATTTTTAATAATACAATGATTATGAAGAAGAAAAATAATCCTCTAATGGAGGGGGATGGACCTTGTATACTTATGAACCTCCAAAATAGAGTGCTTAAGAGAATTCAAAATGAAATATAGAAAACAAATTTTGTAATTCCTCCTACAATGATTTAGAAAAGAAAGATGCTTAAGGGATACGTAATGTATCTCCCTTCCAATGAAATATATCTTACCATCATTTTTACAATATCGTCAAATGGAGATGGGATAGAGGTAACCTTGATTCCAGCCGTGAAAAAATCCATCTCTTCATTCTCCTCAAGGAAATTATTTGTTTTTGCCTCCTTGTTTTCTAGTTTTTGCAAAACCTATTTCCTTCCATCCCAAGGCCTCTTATTTCCACTACGAGTTCTTCATGGATGTTGATATATCTTCCCCATAGCTCACAACTCTATTTTTCTAGCCCACGAAAACCGAATGGAAGTGTGTTGGTCGTGGCCTTGAATCCTTTCAATAAGAGTGGACACCCCCAAATCTGAAGATTATTTTTCAAGGGAAGTTGAAGGATACTTACTTGAAGAGACATAAGGATTATTGGTTGGAGTGGTCTCACACTTCTT
Organism: Taxus wallichiana var. yunnanensis; assembly: GCA_018340775.1. NCBI lineage: Eukaryota > Viridiplantae > Streptophyta > Pinopsida > Cupressales > Taxaceae > Taxus > Taxus wallichiana. Next base: position 788,426,345 of record CM031242.1, read on the forward strand.
CTCGGTGACTTCTTTGAAGCGGACTTTGATAATCCTCCCTTTTTGTTGTTTTTCTCAGAGTCACCATTTTAGGATTCAATTTCTTAGCTTAAGTGAACACCTTGGGATGAAAAAGAAGAGGATTATTTCTCCTTTTGTGATTAAGTGAACACCACATATGAGTAAATATATGGATTATTCATCATCAAGTGTGCATTCAAAAAACTGATCCAAACACATTCTCCTTCTCCTTCATCTTCAAATTCTGATTCAAAATATCTTCTTCTCCATCTTCATTGATCTCACATATTGCATTGACTGGTAGAGCCTCCAAGGAAAGCCTTTGGGGTGCTCTTGCAACTTGGTTCATGTTTGGTTTGGATGAGGTGTTTGTTGAGAAAATTCCTTTTTCAACATTGTCAATTCATTTGCCAAATTCTACAACATTTGATGAAAACTCTCATATTTAGGACCCTAGGACCTATCCTTCATTGAAAGATTCTTTATTTCCCTTGAAAAGATGAGGTCATCTTCTACCTTAACCACAATTTCTTGAGCGTTATCCAAATATCTTGGTTGCACTCTCCGCATTATGAAACTTACTTCAAGAAATTGAGCATTCACAAATAGCATATTTAGGTTATCTATAGTTGGAAGAGAAATGGAGGAATTTTGTTGATCAACTTGTTGAATTTTTCCACAAATTTTCTCATGGACTCTTGTGGATCTTTCTTAATATGAGTAAGTTAAGCAAGGAGGGCATGGGAATCTTCGAGTGGTCTTGAATCTTTCTTCAAACTTATTTTTAAAACTACCCCAATTGATAATTGAGTGTTAAGAAAAGTAGTAGAACCAATCTACCGTAGAATCTTGTAATGATTCCATAAATAACCACATTACAACATATTCATGTTGCACTCTAAGGATGTGACGGGATGTGATATGCTTGTCAGGATGTTGCTTGCCATCTCCATAGAATTTCAGAAAATTATTTCTTGATCATTGTGGAAGTTCATGGAGTGGTGGAGCCAAAGCCAATGGACCAACATTTTATCCCCATAGCACATGTGATTGTGCTTCCATTTCTTGCTCCTATATTTTTTCTTCTAGTTCTTCCTCTCTTTCTTATTCTTCTCTTGGGAATTCAAAATTCAAAGGTGGGTGAAAGATAGGAGAATTTGTAGGAGTGTCAGTAGGAGTTTGAATAGGGTTACTAGGGGTACCGCTTGATGAATCCAAAGGGAATAAAGCTTGAGAGAAGTAATATGGGTTATCTCGACTCACTCTTACTGATTTTGCAAAGTTTAGATCAATGATTACTCTTAACTTATTCAATATGGTATATCTTCTTTCATCCAGGTTTTCTCAAAAGGTTTGCAAAAAGGACAAGTTGATGATTCAAGTAATTTATTATTATTATTATTATTTATTTTTAGATATCTATGTGGGTGCACAAGGGAAAATATCTCTCCATTAGAGTCACCAAAAACTATTGGTGAAATAATTTTTGATATGGAAAATTATGTGTTTCCACTAACGCTCATGGGGCTATGCCCTACTTTTTGTGTACGGGAAGGATCCCATTATTGAATGTAACTATCCTAATTCTATCTACTACTGTGGGGTAGCTAAGTAGGTCGGGGATAACATAGGAACACTTCACTAAACCTATGGAAAGGGATTTTACATGTCATGTTATAAGGGAGAAAATTACAGAGTGAGGGATGACAGAGAGAAATTAGGAAAGGGAAGGTTATTGTTTTGAGTAGGCTATCATAGAGTTTACACAAAATAACCGGAGTAGTTTAACATTTAATTAGAGGAAAGCAACAATGAATCCATTAGTGAGACTAAAAATCTAGACACATAGCTATTTAGATTCATTCATCAAGGACACCAAGTTCCTTCTTGATCACCATACTTGCAAAGTTTTAAATGAGAGAATAGAGGAAAGATGATAAAAGGGAAGATTATAAATTTCATTTCTTATGTAGTGATGAATACAAAGCATAAATCAATCTACAAAAATTCATAATTTATACAAAGAACTAAATTTTGGATCTTTTGGAATAGAGAAGCCATCCCAATTTATAGCCTTGTAAATTGATCTTTCATTTCCTCCCCACAGAACTCTTCATCTTCCTATTCTACTTGTGACCTTTCAATTTAGCATAGAAGAGACAAATTAAGTATCTCTCTTATAATTCTAAGAGAATAATTTTACAAATTAAAAATATACCACTTAAGCAAATATGTAAAAATATAATGAAGAATTATAAGAAAGGTAGAGAAGAGTAGGGAAAGAAATTAAGTGATTTGTTGAAGAATATCCCTCGATGTAGATATTTCTGATTTGAAGCATGATGATCTCAATTTCCTCCTCCTGCAAAATGCATGGATACTTTGGGTTGCCAAATGAGTGTTTAGAAACACTGTTCTAATACCTCCTAATGTGATCTTGAGATGAACATGAAACTCACCCATGATGATGCATTCTTGATCTCACGATGAGAGTGAGGATCACTCTCTTATTCCTTAGTCTTTCACAATTGTCATTCATGATGTACAAACCTCTTGATGCTTGTATTCTCTATCCCAAAAACTATGCTGTAAGATTAAAAACTTTTAATTTATTTTTGTGAGAGATGTGATCTCTTTCTTAGATCACTCCTAGCTCACTTTGTCTCGGCTAGCTCAATCAACTCAACTCAATCAACTCACTTCAACTCACCCATCTCACTAGATCACCGAGCTCACTTCAACCAGATCACTAAGAGATGATGATGGATCCAACTTGACCAATGAGCTATGATGACCTATTCTGATGAATTAATGGAGTCCTTGAAATCCTTTTCATCTTACCGGTTTCTCGATGATCGAATTTCCTCCGATATGCTTCACCATGCTCCCAAAATCAGCTTATAATCAAGAAGATGCTTCCAAGACCCTTATAGAGGTTTCATTTATTTGTTTGAGATATGAGATCATCCTAAAACCATGTGAAGATGTCAAAAAGTGTAAAGATGAGTGAAAATGGAGCCATTTACAACTTTTTGCATCCAAAACAAATACTTTCTATTTTTAGCAGGTAGGATCGGGACTTGCTATTTTGGGACATATCACCTATTTTTCTCAAATATGACATTTTAAACCTTTTGAAACATTACAATTCTCCTATGTTGATTATGTTTTCACATTTTTAGCCACTTTCTATTTTTAACAAGTGCTTTTCCCAAACTGTTATTTTGGAAAAATTGACAATTTTACCTTGCTTACCATTCTGCACTATTTCTGAGTGTTCTACATGATCAGAGATTGAAAATTGAGGGAATTAATATTTTTAGCATGTGGAGGGGCATGAAATATGATATTTTTATTAAGTGAAAAATGACCTCGGTTTGTGTCGAAAGATTATTTTTAGATTCGTCTCTTCGTCGCGATCTCGTGCTCCAAATTTCACTATGTTTCTCCCATTAGAATACTTAAATTTCTAGGGTTAGGGTTTCAGGCCCGAAGCTTCCATGGTAGCCATTAATGGATTCAATGAGATTCCTTTTTCATAGATATGTTATGGATAATATAAATTAGCTCAAACCCTTGGTACGATCCATTTCTTTGTTTACCAATAGTGAAAAATATTCATTCTTGCAACCATTGATGCTTTGAGATAACTTTGACAGAGTTCCAAATGAATTTATAGGTTCTTATATGTTTTTAACATAAAAATGGAGGTTTTCTCAAAAATGAAGTGGGTAGGAGTTATTTTGAGTTATTCTAACTTGTGACAACACTTTTGGTTCACGGGAGAGGAAGACGAAAGAATCAACAAGGTAAAACAATTATATTATTTTTTGGTTTGAAAAATTCATAACATGGGGTGAATTTTTGTGTCCTCACTATCACCACTTTCCATGGGATAGCTGGGAAAATAAAATGCACCTCCATGTGAGCTTGACACTTAACAGGTTTTGATTGCACGAGGGGGGAAGAGTGAGAAATCCATTTTTATCTCCTGGGGCTTAATCTGGGTTGCATGGTGAAACGAGGAAGGGAATAAATGATGGGGAAATTTTTTTGTGTCCTCATTCTCCCCAATTTCTGTGGGATAGTAAAATGCAAAAATAGGTTTTCATGAAAAAATTAGATTTTTTTTTGATTTTCAACCACTTAGCACTCGTTGGGAAGAAAGAGGGTCATATGAGAGTCTAAGAGCTAAAAATAAGGGGCGGGGAAAATTTTTATTTTCCCTCATGTCCCCACTATCCTAGATAGTTGGGATCGTTGGGACACCAAAATGTGCCACCCACCCAACTGAGAAAATGACCAATTCCAAAAAAATTGAAATCACTTTTCCTAGAGTTCCAATATGTCTAATTTGGAAAGGGTTTATATCATTTTAAATCTCAAGATCATTTAAATATTAACGGGATGGTTTAAAAGACCCGATTTTTCATCCTTCTCCAAAAAAATATACTTTTTATTTGGGACCACCAGGTGAGTCTTTTAAAATTGAGATGCCATGAAAAGTGCACGGGTCTTGTGAATAATGTGAATATTACAACATGTAGAGAATTAAAATATATTTCTAATGATATATTTTTTGACCCATAACTCCTTACAGATCTCTTGAAATCATCTTTAGAAGCTTAGGTACCTTTTTAAAATGTTTATTCCTTACACCTTAGAAACATGTAGTTGCACAAATCATTCCTAAACTGTGAAACATTCCCAAATATTCTTAAACTAGCTTAAATATGTTATTATCTCTATGAAACCTATCTTGGATGAATTTGGGCCATCAACACTCGTAAAGGATGCATACATGTCTTGTAAAAACTAAAAATAGCCTTTTAGGCTTACCGAAGATTCCACCACCTGAAATTACTTGCACCTTTGAAAGAGGCAAGTTACACTGTTTTGACATTTCCAACATTAAGGAAAGTATATAAAACACATAGGGGACTTTCAAGGATCGAGATAGGTATAAAAATGAGGGAAGACTGATCTAGAAAGGTGCTTATGATGGTTTTCAAGAGAAGTTTTTGATACTAGGGTATGATTGTCATGTTTCGACATTGGATTTTTCCTTGAAAAAAACACGACAATAAAATTCACCAAGTTTGATTTTTTTCTTGAAGATATTTGGCCTTTGGAGGTATTTCTCATCAAATTTGACAAATCCACTAACCTAGTAAACCCATTTATCTCATCCGTAGATCCCTTTCATTTCTTCCGTTCCCCCTCCACATTTCTACTCATTTTCATGTTTCCATTTCACTCAAGGATCTCCAAAGAGATATTATATTATCCCATTTTAGTTCTTCCCTCTCCGTTTGCAATAGTGGGATGATATCCCCAAAATAGCCCCGACAAACTTTTCTCTTTTCCATGGAAATGAAGACCAATCTCCCTTTGATCACATTCAAGATATAACCATCATGTCATTCACAACATCGGTGAAGAGACAATTTCCTTAGAATTATTGTTTCATCATTGAGGGTAAAGTAAGAGAGTGACACAATTTTTTCTCCTTAATTCATTTTTTCACGAGATTAGCTAGGTGAGCAATTACACAACCGGTTCAAGGAGGATGCAGATGTCCTTTCTCTTATAAAGCACCTTATAAAAATACAATGAGACTCAATGGAACATATTTTTTATTTCAAGATCAGATTTTAAAGGTCTTAGATAGTAATCTCTTAATAATTTAGACCCTTACAAGGTATGTCATTCTTGTATTATTTTAAGTCCTTAGATACTGATTTATTTGTATTGATCCAAGGTCTAGGAGGAAACAATCTTCCTTAATATTTTGACATTTCTATACTAGCTGAGATGAGTCTCATTTAGGCTAGCCAAAGAAAACCAATTCCCAAAGCACTCCCATTCATCTCTCACCTTCCAAATCATCTCGTGTGTAATAATACACTTAATCAACAACTCCTTGCTTATGTATTACCTCCAACCACTTTCACCATGTATGATCATTGTAAATCAATTGAATAATGGTATCATTCTAATTGGGAGGTCGAGACTGTGAAAAATATTAGATTAAGAGGATGTGGATCCACATGAGGCAATATTGTTTATAGAAGTAGGGAAGAGTCCAAACTAGCTTGAAAGCATTCACCATCGGGAGGAAAGTTTACTAGATGACCCCATTATTAGGGATAATCTTTAAATAAATGGGTAAATTATAAGGACCAGTCCATTAGTTCCAAAGGCCACATGCCCAATCAAATACTTGGCTAGTTTGGAGCCAAAAATAGAGTTACCACTAGTCATACTCATTTCACAACATGAAGAAGATTATCAAAGTATCAAAGGTTAACTACCATACCTCCAACCAAATGTAGAGAAAATTGAGAAGATATATATTTTTCTCTTTTTAGCTGATATTTTGAGGCGTGAGAAGGGAAAATAGTTGCAAGATAATTTTCCACTCTCATTAAAGACCATGTTTGTTGCAACACTGATCACATGGTCTAATTTTGTAAGAAAAGGAAGCTACATCTCCCAATTTATATCAGGTTTTATTTAGATTCCTTTGTCTTTTGTTAGATTAGGATTAGATTAGGGTTTATTTTTGCAAAAAATAGCTTATGCAAAATTTACATGTTCCCACTTGGAACATGTATGATTTTCCATTTTGTATATAGTTTTGTGGGCCCTTCTGCATTGCTGCAAAGTACAAGTCTAGTTCAAGAGGTTTTATGGTGGTACTCAAATAGTTGGAGTGTTTTTTTAGTGTACATTCTTTCAAAAATACACATATCAACTTCAATTTGGTGCTATGTTCATTCAAATTTAGGAGACATATTTTAAAGTTGAATATCAATTCTCAAGGTATTTCTTGAATCCATGCCCAATAGATGCTTAAATGAAAATGATATTCATCATCTAATAATAATATTTCCTTGGATTTCACCAAACCGTTGTCTAAAATTATAGCCCATGTAATTTTAAACAGCTTGTCTAAAGTACTTAACCATTTTTGTGCTTTGGAAAATCCATGGTATATTGATTCAATCTACCATGGGGTGTGGGAAATTTGTGTTCTACAAGTTATCCTAAATTATGGAATAAAGTAATGATCCATCAAGGACTTAGGTAGATTTAATGGAAATATGGTGTTACATGACAAAGAATAAGGTTAGAGTTCATTCAAGAAAAGTTGAAATGTACTTAGAATAAACCAATAGGTCTGTTGTTGAGCATGGAAGTGAAATTAGAAATGACTTAGTATAAAAGCCATGGAGCACTATCCTAGTTTTCCATGGAATTATCAAATAAAGAGTTCCATGGCATATGGAAAAATAGGTCTGTGGATGGTATAAGGAACAAAGGAATATTCACGATGAGATCCAAAGAGAATCTAAAGGAGCATCCCGTAGAATTATAAAATTCACAGAACAAACAAAACATCATTAAAAGCCATGATAGAAGCCATAAAGAATTCAAATTCTTCCAATTTAAGGAAGATGCCATGAAAATTTTCAAAGTCTCGTAACAAGAAAATCCATGGATGAGCAAGAAAATCCATAGGAAAATATCATAAATATCAAAATTCTGTAGAGTACTTCAATCCATGCTTGTTTTGTTCAAAGAAATGTTCAACCACTCCACCTAACATAATTTAATTAAGTATGGATGCCATTTATCCTCTTGTAAAATATGATGGCGCATGATAAGAGCCATGTTAGGTGCTCACACCTTCCGCAAGCATCTAAGGTGATTGTTGTCTAGTGGTTGAATATATCTTGATTGGCACCTTTTCTCTCCTCCCTTCTTCTCATTCTAATTAAAATATGGAACTCATGCATTGTAAAAGGACCCTTCTTTATTCTAACAACACCATGTCAAGATGGTGGCCGACTTCACATGAGTTTTAGACCTCGGATTTTGTATTCAAACATAGTTTCACTTTCTTCCATGGATTTAACCTCTCGTGCATATTACAAGAAATGAAGTCAGGTGTTTATGTATATTCTTTGCCATATGCTTATGTTTTATGAATTTTTCATTTCCATTCTTCTTTTGGCATGATGTGCACATTTTTATACTTATAGGTTTCCATTTTTGTGTGTTGCAAATATGTGGGAAGGGTGAGTCTACATGGTTCTAGCCTTTGGCATGTTTCCTCTTGTGTTTTATCCCTTTATTTCCCCTTGTGGAGAGTGACTAAAATTATTTATAGTACTATCACCACCCATATTAGCTTAGTTTTCCTTTTCATGCATCTCTCTTTCTCTCTGGTCTCTTGGAATTATTAGAGTAGGAATTATCCTTAGGAGTAGTTGTGTTGTGTGGGTTTCCCAAATCCACGCGATAAAGAATCCGGCCTTCTTTAGAGGTTTGTCTCAAGCTGCAAGTCCCACACTTGGAGATAGTCCCATGTTGCCTCAAAATTTTGGATTTTCATGATTCATAGTAGGGTGCAATTTTGAGCTCCAACAATACTTCCCATAACATATATTTAATTAAGGTGTAAATTTTTTGTGAACTTGAATCACAATTAAATACTCGCACTTTTTCCAAACCGTAGTTTCTAAAAGATTTCATCTCGACATTACAAATTTAGATTTAAACATAATTTTCATCTATCACATACACTAAATATGGTTTTAACAAATTTCCCTATGGTCTCATGGTTAGTCCTTCCCTTTGGGTCTCTTTCTAGTGATTCCTTATTTCCAAATCACCTTTAATTACATTTCTCAAACGCACATGCTATCTTTTAAAATTCATTAGAGTTTTTAATTATGTATATATATTAAAGAAAAACCTATTTTCATTTCACATAATTTTTAGAATAATTTTTCAGAAAAAAAAAAAAAAAATTACTCTTTTTAGTAATAGGGGCATAATTGGAAAAATATAAAATTTTATGAAGATTCATGGAAGATTTTTATTCCACATAATCAGATTGGAAAATACCTCTTTATTCATTAAATTCATTATCTATTTTCATAAATGGCTAGTTTACTAATTTGAAAATAGTTGACTTTTCCAAATATCACTTTAATGTTCTATCCTTTATGGTATATTGCTTGTCAGCCTCCCATTTACTACTTATTTAATAATTTATTACCTACTTAGAGGATTTTATCTTACTTATTTATGTCATGGCCCATGCTCTTGAGGATAAAATATATTTCTATGATTACATCCTAATACACCCCTCACTCTAAACTCAAATGATTTAGGTTTTTAGATGATAAAATACCCTCCTTAATGCACACTATGTGTCAATAGCCTTATGGAAAAATTTGATGGCATTCTTCCCCATGAGGACCCTCCTACTAGAGATATAGAAATTTTACCTAGTCATCAACATGCACATGATATAAACTCTAATGGAGGTTAAAATTATGATGATGATCCTAACAATAATTATAATAATAGTGGATATGATGATACTTCTACATTTGAGACTTAATTTTATTATGAATGTAGACACTCAAATTTGGTAATTTACCTTTTGACAACGCTAGTTGTGACAATGCTCCTTGTTTAAGAAAAATATCCACATGTTATCCCTACTCACTACATATTACTATCTCACTCCTAACTTTTTTATCCCTACACACTAATGTGTCATCAAATTCTGAATACAAATGTATAAAATTAATATTTGACCCCTAATTATCATGATCATCTTTCAAATTATGCTCATAGTCTCCATGTCCAAAAACTATACAATATGGTTAGGATGTGATTTTCGGTCTTGGTTGACCTATACAGTCTTGGACCAACACATCCTCCAACCTTGCTTTCGATTTGGTTATATTTTTGGGATCATTTATCTATATAGGTTAAACACTGTCATAATGATTTACCTTCAAAACCATGTATAAATGTTTCACATCTAGTTTATCACTACACATCTACATGATTTTCATACTACTATGGTGTGCACCAATTTTACTTGTTTCCTTGTGCTAGCATATCACACTAAGGCATGAAACATTAGTGCACTTACATGAGGTATGATATATTCCTGGTTTCCATCATGTTTAACATGTAGATGACAAAATGTATGAGAAAGAAAATACAATAGAATAATCATTTGAAAGTAATATAAAGATAAACAATAGATTCAAGTTCACATGGATAATGAATCCATAATATCATTCTCCATATTGATTAAAAAAATATAGATCCCATACAATAATTATCTCTCATCTCTCAACTTAATAATCCTTATTCTCTCAATGATCTATCTAACATTGTTTTTTACAATGATCCTTAAGGGGTATTTATACTAGCGGATAATTTACCTTCACTAATTGAACATGAACTGTAATTATCCCACGGGTTCTAAAAATAACACCTAACTATTACTTAGGGGTGGTGTTCATGCCATATGTCACCATATCATTTATTTTTCTCTTCATATGGAAGTATTTTGGAATTTTTGTTGGTATAATTATCCATTTCTTTTCTCTCCATTCCCTTACACTATTCTTGGAAAATTTATTTTCAGCCCAATAATTTTTTCATACACCACCTCATTTACCTTTAAATGCATGTGTTGTACTCTGATTGATTTATATATTTATCCCTTTTATTTCGGCACACACCGATATTTTCTTCCCATGTAGCTTACTTATCGGCTCAACTATTTGCATCTGCTTATTTTTTCGAAATATCAGTGCACATATATATTCACCTTTAGGTTATATTTTTGTGAGTGTAATTTTATTTACTTATCATGTAATCTACAAAATATTTTTTTATATCCATTTTCCCAAACGTGCACACTCCAAAGCATAGGAAAGAAAAAGAAAAATAATAGTTTTCAATGTGGGACTTAACCAATAAATGCATGTATAAGAAATTAGGGTTTAATATCACTCCAAACTCCATTTATCACCCTAGAAAAATGGTTTCTCTACCTCTTCAAACAATTCTTAGACATCTTTCCTTAATATATTTTCGTGCACCTTCCAATGGTCTAAGGTATTTTGAAGGAGGGGACCCAATTGGTTAATTATCTCGATAAGTTCATTTAGGGATTTGGTAATTTTATGGGGTTATGTACCTCAATTTGTAACCCTTGAAACTTTTATATGGCGTTAGTGGTTAAATTTTTAGCATGATTCATTCCTTAAAGGTTATCTTTTCTTAGCTCACCCAATCACTTCTATATTTTCTCATTCTTTACACCGACCTATTCCTCCAAATTTTTAATATATTCTAGGTGTTGGCCATGGATAAATTTTTCGATGTCATCAATTTCCATGTGTTTCTCTAAGGTATTTTTTTCTTTCGTCCGAGGGAGAATTCACATGTCTAATATCTTGGAATTCTTATAGAAATCCTTCACTAATTCATCCACATATATGAAATTTTATGCAAAATTCTTCACCAAGTCCGCAAGTTTGTAATTTTTAGGCACAAAACGACTCTTTCAAGTATATTTCAATCCTTTAATTTTCTATGCCGTATACACTTCGATTATCTTATCTTGAGTAGGAGACTCACCAATTTTTCGCAACTTATCTACACCTCCATTTTCTCTACTGGAATTCATTTTGTAAGTTTGGTTTCACTTGGTGAGTATCATCTTGGTTAATTCTTGCACATTATTATCATCATGTGTATGTTTCTCTAATATTATTTTATGCTCCCTAGCCAAGTTTCTCATCTTTTTTTCATTTCCTAGACTTCATTAGTCAATTCATCCACTCATCTCCTATGTAGGCATCTATTTGCATTGTTCATTGCGAATTTTTGGACCACTTCTCTAGTAAATTTTAGTAAAACATTACCTATTTATGTTTCTACCATTTAATACATGTCAATGAGGGCCAATCCATCTTTTTAGTGACATCCTCTAGAAATTTTTACAATATTTCATATGGGAATTCAAACAAGGGTTCTTTTATGTAGCCATCTAGAGTGAATGATAGTGTCTTCTTCGCCCTTATGGAAGTAGTTGTATCCTTTAGATAATTCCAATAAAATAATTTATTACATCAATTAGCCTTATGGAACTTGGAGTGAAGAGTCATAAATAGAAATTTTTGGTCATAATCCATTTATTATTCCTCTTTGTCTATTTACTCCTCATTATTGGCAAAATCATTTGTCGGAAGGACAAGTTAGTGAATTTTCATCAACACTCCTAGACTAAATCCCTCCTCTTGGTAATGGGGAGGATCTCATTTATTGAATACATAAAAAATTAGTGGCGGCTATGAAGTCGAGATCATACATCAATACTCCAAAGAGAGACTGTGAAAATTGCTTACACTTAGTGCAAAAGAAGAATTTTCTTAGTGAAAGAAGGTAGAGGGGAGTAAGAATATAGTGAAGGAGAAAAATAGGGTTGAGGAGAAATAGTTCCTATTTTGCATGCTTAGGAGGCGTATTATGAAGTTTTAACCCCAAAAAAGGTGAGCCTATGATTTTTCATGTTTTACTGATGATGTTCAGATGTTGTGGATGATCTTACCAAGGGGAGCATGGTGCTTGCATGCCTAAAATGAAGGAAAAAATCAAATTTTGTGCAAAAATCAAGAATTTGAGCTAGTTTGAGACCTTTGGTTGATGTTTCTAACCAAATCATGATGGTATGAAGCTGAGGTAGGTGAATAATGTGAGCTACAGGTATGCCTTTGTCATTAATGTAAAAATGGAGAAGTTCAGGGTGTTTTCCATCAATGACAAAGGGGAGATTATTGGCATGTGGTCCTATTAGGTGTTGTCATTGATGAAAAACCACATTAATGAAAAAGTGAATGTTTTATCATGGTGTTATAATTTTGTACTTGATGCTAACATACTAGTTCAAATGTGTTTGAGTTGATACAGGAGTGCTTACACTTGTAAGCCTACACAAGTGCTTAGGAGATGCAACTTGGTAGTATGAGATTCTTGGATGCTTGAGAAGCATGTTGACATGATGGCTAGCATTATTTGAGGGTTCTTGAGCACTCACAACATTGACATAGTGCAAGTACAGGTGATTCACTTTGTTACATGTGCTCATTGGGAGTAGGTATAATAGCTTGGAAGTGTGAAAATGTGGTTTAGAGCTATATTAGCTCATGGAATATCAGGTGTGTTTAGGTCATTTTCATAGGTTTCTTATTCAGTTATTGCACTATTTCAGTTGACCCTAGCTTTTATAATGAATATCTAACATGCAAGTATAGGTAAGTCTTAGTGACTGGAGATATTGAGCTATGGCATTGAAATTATGATGATTGTATATGTTATAGGGATGAGTCATATTGCTTTGAGAAAACTTTCAGGTACCCGTGATGTGTATTTTCTAGATACGCTCCGATTTTGTGAGATAGGGTGAAAATCAAGTCATTTTCAAGCTTGAAGTTCAACTTTAGATGCTTGTTGTGAATAGTGTAATTTACATGGGGCATTTTTACTTTTATGGAAGCTTATATGGTGAGTTTATAAGGTTTAAAAAAAAATTAGGTCAGTTAATCATCACATTTTTATGAACAATTGTTAAGAAGGTAAAGAGGTCCAAAACCCTAGTTAAACCCTAATGAGGAGCATTTGCTAAAAGTGATGTACAAGTGAACCAATTTTTATTGGTTAAAAAAAAGTGGTGATTTTATATTGTAGAGAAATTTTTAGATTTCTAGAAATGTATGGTTGAAGTCATGGTGATGAGTGGCCCCACCTAAAAATAGCGAGTTTCGAAGAAGAATATTTTAGGAAAAGATGGTCTAAAGGATTAGTATGAAAAATTTATAGTGCATGATGTATGGGAGTTTTTATTGATGTAAAAAAGGTTTCAAGATAATTTCATGCACGCACATGGTGTTTTGAGGTCCAAACAAGTTAACTAGTCAAAGGACAATTTTGGGATCTCAAATAACATGGTTCAATAAAATGGGCATAACTTGAGCTATAGGTGGAGTTTGAAGGTGATTAAAGTTGTGTTGGAAATAGGATTCAGATATATTTCCATTGATATAAGGTTTTCATAATGATGAGGTAATTTTATAGGATTTTTAGGTCATTCTTTGGATAGGAATATTTTTAGCGATTCTAGTCAATATGTTTTTCGATGAAATTTTATGTTGTTTGGGGCATGATATGGATTGTGTGATGATTTATATCAATTGGAATATGAATAGGGATGAATTTGGAATCCAATGAATTCATTTGGAGGTTTTTAATGTATGTAAACATTATTTTATGAGCTAACCTTTGGAAACATATTTTTTGGCGAGTTGATCTAGTGAAGGTAAAAGCGATTATGTTTTGAAGAGATGGATGTTTCATGGATTATAAATTTCTTATAAGTGTTATAAATTTTATTAATTTATATTAAGTGGTCACATGGAATGGTTTGGTTGAGTATAAGTGATTTGGTGATCAAATGAAGTTTCTGGGTGTTGAACGGTGTAGAAATAAGCTGTTTTGAGTTTTACAAATAGAGTTGGGACCGATTTATGAAATAATTTGATTGGTTGATATTAATTGAGACAATTTATGAATGTTAAATTATATTTTAATCATGTGTGATGAGTTTTGGGTCATGAAAAATTATGGTACTAATGTTAGGACAATTTTAAGATTGTGCCCATGGGGTTTTGAGCCATTTTTGGCATATGTAATGATGGTTTTAGCTAGGACGACATAATTTGATAATTTGTGACTGTTATATTTAAAATTTGAAAATTTTCCTTGATGTATTGGTTGAACCAAAAGGAGGGAAAAGGTTGTGCCTAAGTTTGAAATGAGGAGAAGCATATAAAAGCATATTTTTGGGTGCTTTTTGAACTAGTAGGGTGTGTGCAAGTGGAATCACCTAGGTGAGGTTTGATTTAAGGTGTTTGATCATTATTTTAGACTGATTAAAGTGTGATTCAGGTTGAGAAAATATGAGGACATGAGAGTAAGAGTTTGATTGTTTTTAGAGTGATTGAAGAGCTTATTTTGTGAAGTGTGATCACCTAGTGTTTGAGTGAATAAGTGTGAGCTAGATATTGGATCTCCATTAGTTGTGGCAGACAAAAATAATAGATCAGATCATCATAATGTGGTTTATTGGGTTCTTTATCATCTTGGGGGGTTGTAGCCTCCTTTTGGAGTTAGTGCTTCACAAAATTAGGGGTTGGTGCTCCTTGTAGTGTTGGTGCTATGCTAAACTAAGGGTCAGTGCTCCTTGTAGGGTTGGTTCTCTACTAAATTAGGGGTTGGTGTTCCTTTTGGGGTTGGTACCTCACTATATTTTGAGACATATCAATATAAGATTTTGTTTTGGTGGGTTTTCTTCCTCTTGAGGGTTTCCCACTTATATCTTGTGTCTTGTGTTAATGATTGTGCTTATGGTTCTTGCACATATGATTATTTTATGTATGGACAAATTAATGTATGGTTGAATGTTTATGAGTATTTTTATATACAATTTTCAAATCTGAATTTAGATTTTTGAAAGGACTGATTCACCCCCTCCTCATTCCATTTTTCTTCTAACACTTAGGTGAAAAGGTGAAAGAATAATTTTTAGTGTAAAAGGTGTTGCGACCATTCATCCCCAAGTTTGATGCCAAAGTTTCAGCCATTGAAGAATCCAAATATTTGAGTACCATGTTGATGGATTGGATTCATGAAATTCTTTTCAGCCTATGATATGAGAATCATTGATACTAACCTTGTTAAGAAGGAGGTTTATTTCAATTATTAGAAGAAGAAAAAAGGTAAGAAGGTTTTAAATGATGATATTCATAATATTAATGATGATGGGTCGTTTTCCATATTTTCTAGAAAATTGAAGATTGGTTCAAGAAATGACAAGGGTAAGCTTCTATTCAAATGTTTCAATTATATTAAGGTTGGTAATTTTGCAAACAAGTTTCCTCATAGGTATAATGATGAAGATGATGAATATCATGATAAGAAATCTCATAGGTCTAATAAATAGAGGTTCAAGAAGTTTAAAAACAAGAATAAAAATAAGAATAACTTCTACTCTAAGGAAGATTGTTTTTCATCAGAGGTAAGAGGTGATGATGGTGTTTCTAATTCTAAACATGAGTTTGAACAAGATGATGTAGGTGATGAACTCTTATTCATGGAAAAATATGCTAAAGGATCTAAAAGTGAAGGTTCCATATATAGAGGAGCTTGCGTATATTTTGAAGAAGAATAGGGTGATCTTGAGACTAAACTAATGTGAATTCAAGAAGAGTTAAAGCATGCTGAGAATAAGAACAAGAAGTTGAAAGATCAAATTAAGGACTATGAAGAACAAATCAATATTCTTGAAAAGAGACTAAGCAAGGATGCTAAGGAGTTTTAAGAAATCAATAAACAACTTGAAGATCAACTTAAAATGAGCTCATCAAATCTAGAATCTAAGGAAAAGGAAATTATGTCTCTAAGAGTAGAGATATTTGAATCAGATATCAAGGAAAGAGTGTTCCAAATATTTGAGAAGATCTCTAACTATCTAGATGATCTCTTGGAAATTAAGAGGTCGAGAGATAGGACTAGTCTAGGGTTCAAGGAGAACCTTAAGAGAAAATAGGTGATGATAGAACATGCTACCTTAGGCAAGGTGATTGCTGGTTATAGTTCTAAAGTAGATCAGAATAATAGAAAATACAGAGACAACATAAAGACAAGGTCAGTTAGGCAACCCAATATATCAAGATATGAAAATAATTTCAATGGTTATTGTTACTATTGTAATGGTTTTGGAATAGATAAAAATAGTTTTAAAAGGAAAGTAAAGAAAGATCATCCATGGAGAGATAGTAGAGACAATAGTATAACTTCCATGAGAAGGGTCACATTACTAGATACTTGTCTTCATGAATCACCAAGATAGAGTTAGAGAAATGAAGGTAAGCATCCTATTGTTTGTTATAATCAGAATGTGTTGGATATTGCTAGATATTGTTATCATGGTCCACCTAGACAAAGTTAGAGAGATGAAACCTCTAGAGGTAAGGATCATTTTTTCTTTAATTACAAATTTTTGGATATATTACAAGAAATTATAGATGGAGGAATAATATCTATGATAGGAAAGCATGTGTGAATTCTAATCATGTTGAGAATTTAATAAAGGAAGAACCTAAAGCAACCTGCTCTAACTATGATGAGCATATTACTCAAAGAAGTCTATTTGTTGTTGAAGATCCTCAAAAAATTCTTCTATATGCTCAAGAAGATTACTAGGTGGATGATGGAGAAATGAATACACATACACCAAGGAAGTAATGGAATATCCTCAAGATTTTGTTAAAGATTATCATGTTTTTAGATGTATCTACTAAGCTTCTTAGAGAAATTCATCATCTATATTAAGCATATTGATAGGGGAGCTTGAATGAATGGAGTAGAGTTGTGTGACAAAGTTACATTTTTGATACTATTATTTTTTTCATGAGATATGGCTTGAGGGAAATTTTCTTTGTATAATGCATCAAGAGTTTGCAAGATGATTCAAAGTCTATATCATGTGAATCAAAGGCACAAATTTCATTTTAAGATCTCATTTTGATTTGTTTAGTTAAAGAAGATGCGTTTTGGTATTTTTTTATCACAAGATTTTCAAAGGGTGTTGTGTATAGAAAATAAAATTTATGAAGAGTTGTTATCTCGAAGGTTGCTTTATGGGTTGAATCATAAAGGAGGAAATATATACATTCAAAGTATAGTGTGTATCAATTTAGGGGAGATAGTCAAGCTTCAAGAAGAATCAAAGTGAAAAGCTTACAAAGAGAGGTGATTTGAAAATGTATGTTCTAATATTCATAAGGTTTTACTACAATCTTAGAATGATTTAAAATGGCCGAGGATATGAAGGAGATCTCTGATGTATATTAGAAGGTACAAGATATAGAGTGAAAAATTAAGAAGATCTAGTCAAGGTATGAAAATTTGTTGTATTTTGAAGAATCTACTAGCTAGATGATGTATGTTACATCCTATTGAGGATGCATTATCCTAGGGGGAGTCAGTCCATAACTTGAAATAGTGACAAGAGGAGAGATTCAATTGATGTATAGAGTTTCAAGACAAAATAATGTTTTACATTCTTAATGTTTAAGTAAAGTTCAATAATATAAAGAGAATGATGGTTTAAAGGTTTGTGGAGCTGAGTTATGTCATATAAAGAAATGAAAAAGTGACTATTCTAAGATGGAATGATATGAAAATTGTCAATACCCTAAGGTATATTTCTAAGAATTGTTTATTAAGTTGATTCATTATGTGTAATTGTATTGTGAAAGCTTCTAAGAAGTGTATAAGACTGTGATCAATATTTAATATGTTTTGCAAGTTATCAAATGGTGTGCTAAAAGGAAGTAAAGAAAAGTTTCATGAGAAATGATTCAAAGTTTTCAATGAGAATGATATGTGCTATAATGATGTTCCTTGAGAAGACTTGATCGGGGTTTGTAATCTGTTATGAAAAGCATGGTGACATGTGTTCATGAAGTGGTTATCATCTCCAAGAATTTATGTTTGAAGAAGACATGTAAGCAGGTTTGTGTGAAGCTAAAATGAGGTGTGTATTTAGCAAGAAAATGATGTCTTGATAATGAAAAATGAAGGATAAAAGAAGGTTTACAAGAAGAGGATCAAAAGTAGTGATGGTGTACTCTATTCTTTGGATAATCATATTCTTGTATGTCTGAAATTACATTTGAAGATCTGAGTATGAAAACACAAGAAGATATATATCTAGGAATATTCCTAAAGGAAAAAGGAAGGTATGAATGGTATGTATATGTTCAGGGGGAGTTGTGTGAATTTTTGTACAAGTCCATGGATCATTTGTAGCATTTGGTACCAAGAAAGAGAGTGAGTAGTCAAAGGGGGAGCAAGTAAGTTTGTGTTTATGCATTTTTGTTGTTATATTCATATCAATTTACTATAGTGCCTTTGTAATACATGTCAAAGAGGGAGAGTATGCTCAAAAAAATTAATGAAGAAGTCTTGTAGGTTCCTACCTGTGTGATTTTGATCAATGTTTCTAAAGATGGTTGTCATAAATGAAAACGGGGGAGATTTTTGGGCATTATGTTTGTATTATTTTCATTGATGTCAAGTAACATTGATGTCAAAGGGAGTCTAGGTTGATTATATGAGGTGTCATCCATGAAATATCATAAATGTTGATTGATATTGTTCATGTTTAGTGTCAGAAGGTGTTGTTGTGGCCTAAGAACTAGATGTTTTACATGGTTCTCAAGGAATGTGTTATATAGGTAACTTGGTTCTCGAGCGGGATGAAGGCCGATACTGAGAGCGACCAACAACTTTGAATGATGGAGGGCTTAGGATCTCAGATGTAGATGTGGATCTATGGGTGCAAAGAAGATAAATGTATGATATAAAGAAGCTAGATCTATAAAATTGAAACATATAAGATTAGATCATAATATGCGGGGCTACGGAGAATGCCGATTCCAAGAGGATTTTAACTCCCTTGGAGGATGTCAACCCCTGCACTAGATAAGATAATAATAAAATACAAGATAAACAAATAACGTGTAAGTAAATGAACAAAGGAACCTGACTTTGTAGGTGTGTAGATGGTATTATTGATTTGATGCGTGCAACATGAATCTCACTTTTCTTCCTTGGTCGGTCGGTCCAGGTCTTCTTGAAAAATATATCCATCCAACTCTGGGTCTTCGGTCTTTTTAAAAAAAATATATATCTAGCTAGCTCTAGGTCTTTGGTCTTTTTTTGAAAAATATATCTGAAGCTTGAAATATGGGGAAAACCCATATTTATAGCTTAGATGTGAGGTTAGATTGGGGTTAAATGATACTCAGGGTTGAGTAAAGTAACCTGAGTTAAGAGATATGATGTGATCATGTGGGGACCATAGCTTGAATTATTATATGGAGTGGGGAGCATGATTGACATGGTAGGTGGGATGATAGATTCCATTTAAAATTTAGAAAGGGGTGTTAGATTGGTGTATTAATACCCATGGATTAATAATTTGTGAGAGATGGGGGATAATGCCAAAAGTTGAATTATCAAATGGGTCTACATGGATCCCATTTGATAATTAATTAAATAAGGTGATAAAATGGATGGGATTTCATTTAATTTAAGAAAAGAAAAGTGAGAATGGAAATTGCATGAATGTGAGATGATGGAGGGGCACTATACCAAAAATTGGTATCTACATTTGCCCTTTTTGTTGAGTGGTTTACGATAGCAAGCCATGAGACAAAAAAAAAGGGTTAGATGAAATATGTGTCTAAAGATGGATGAAGACATGACCAAAGGAAAGATGCCCCAGGAAAAAAAGGATTGCAATAATAATAAAAAAATTTATGGCGGTGACTCCAATATCACATCGGTAAAGGAAAATTACAGTCTCAACGGAGACATACAACAACGTTCTATAGACCAGTGAGTGGGTGAAGACCACTGTAGTATGGATGTAAACCAAGATGACTAATGGGTCATAGAAAAACATTAAAATATGTGCAATTGAATGCGAAAATATGCGCACAATCCTTCATCCGCAAGGAATCATGCGGAAAATCATGCATCTGTAAAAGGGATGAGGATGAAGATAATGATGCCCCAGTATAGGGCATGAGAATGACCCAAAGTGAGTTGTATGTGTTGAAAAGTACAAGGATGAAAAGGTGCCCCAACATAAGACATAGATGGATGTTGAAATAAGATATCCTAGGGGAATAATCATAAATGTGAACATGATGAGAAAACATGATAGAAGGGTGAGATAAAAGTTTCTAAAAGGGTGATAAATATAATGACAATCATGTTTCATAGGAAAGATGCATAAGTGTTAGCAAATTAGAAGGTGAAGAAGAAAAAGAAGTCTCGTTTCTTCGATAAGTAGGATATGAAGTCAAGATACTTTTACGACAAAAAAGATAAAATATTCATGGAAGAGAACAAGATCGAGATAGGTGATGGCCGTTAGGGTATCTTCCAAGAAAAACATGTCAAAGGAAGATGGGAAGAGATTCTTATAAATGGATATGATGATGTCCTTACAAGAGGACTGATGAAGATAAAAGATATGACATTATTCTTAAAAAGAGAAGAGGTCAATGTTGTAGATAGAAGAACAAGAAGGGTAATGAAAGGGATATATGGTGATACATAAATGGAGAAACATTGGCATTGACCGTGAATGCCAGATGTGAGGGATGTTGAGAAAGAGAAAAGGGAATAGACAGGAGGATTGGTTGATTATGAGAAGAGTAGAAGAATTGAATGTGAAGGTGACAGGGGTATGGAATAGAGGGACGAAGACGGAGGAGGAGAAAAGAAGGAATGAAAGGGGAGGAAGAAGATAACAAAGAAGGATTATAAAGAAAGGGGGAAATGAAGAAGGACAAACAAAGAGAAGACAAGAAAAGAACAGAGTAGAGGGTGAAATTATGAAAAAGAGAGAGTTATTTAAAATGAAAGGTGTGAAGGAGGATGAAGTAGAGGAAAGCAGAGAGGTAATGGAAAATGAAAGAGATGATAGAGAAAAGAAAATTGAAGGAAACAAATCATAGTGAGGAAATCCAAGGCAAAGAATATGGAACTGACCGCATGGAAATGCATGTGGATGATGAGATGATAAAGGAGATGGGATAATGTTGAAGAGTTAGGTTATCAATGGGGAAGTAAGGAGGAAGTGTGAGGTAAAATGAGGAGGAGGATGATAAAGAGGAAGTGAAATAAGACAAGGATAAGAAAGGAGGAGAAGAAAACAGAGAAAATTATGCAGAAGGAAGGGAACCAAGAACAAATATATTTGATAAAGAGTGAGAAACACAAGGAACATAAAGAGAATCTTGAGGGGAGGAATGAAATCGATTGGAAAAGAAGTGAAGATGCATGAGATGAGGATATGTTGATGATGAGAAAATAGAGAGAGGGTGCATGATGAAGATAATGAATAAATTGGCAAGAAAGAATGGAAGATGGAGAGGTGGCAAGGAAAAAGAAAGGAAGGGATAGGAGAGGTAATTCCAGTGAATGGATGTTAGGAGAAATCCACCGATAATGATCAGTAGGAAAAGATGGGACAAAAGATGAGATGAGGCAGAAATTAAATGAAGAATGGGAGGGGGAATGCCAATGAAGGGATGTTAGGAGAAGTCCCGATAATGATAAGAGGAAACAAAGGAAGAAAGGAATGAAGATAGAATGGAGGAGGTCAAAGAAAAGGATTCGGGTTGTGTATAATGGGGATGAGTGATTTTTAGGAGAATTCCACTAATAATTATTAGTGTGGAAATAGAAGATGACGATGAAAGAATGTTAGGAGAAGATCAATGACAATGACGGGTAAATATGGAGGTAGATATGTGGGAGAACTCTAGAAGATGGAGCGGAAAGAGTAAAGAAAATAGGGATAATGATGTGTAGGAAGATGAAGATGAGGAGAGGATGCAATGGATGAGAATGAATGAGAGAAAAATAAAGAAACAAGACACGAAATGAATGGAGAAGCAACGGTTAAGTAAGATTACCCAGCGATAGATGATGGAGATGAAAACGACGCAAGGAGGAAGTGGTGTTTACGTGAATGGAAGAGGAGGTGAGAGGATGTGATGATGGGGAATGACGAGAAAATGTAGATGGAGAGAATGTGGGGTAGTGGAAAAGTGTAGGATGACTGATCATGCTTAAGAAGGACTCTTAAGCAATATTTCCAAGCCGCAGGAGGATTTAAGTAAGATCACCAAACCGACTATGACAATATGGAAGTGGAAAGACAACATTATATTGGGTACAAGTGTGGAAGGGTTGGTTCGAGTGGATGAGTACGATGAGAGGCATGAGACAAAAGATGAGGAAGATATGATGGGAGGTGAAAGGGTCAGACGACAAACCATTCTTAAGAGGAACTCTTAAGTAAGATTTCCCTACGACGGGGATGGTTAAGTAGGATCGCCAAACCGAAAAAGAATAAGAATGATGAAAATATTGAGCAATGTATATCAAAATGGAACAAGAGATGATATCAAAGTGATAACAAGGAAACAAAGGAGTGTGACATGAGTGGATGGAGGAACATATGCAATGTAGATGGAGAGTGTAAGGGAAATCCTTAATTGGGATGCCCATGTGGTGGGAGTGATGATGCAAGAGTGTTAAGTGGAAAAGGAGGAGTGGAAAGACGTTTGTGGTGGTGATTTTTGTCTGTTGAAAGAGGAAATGGTGGAGAAGCTTCTACAGTGAGAGGATCCAAGGAAGAAGATATACCTTAACTAAGATTTTCTGGTTGTATGGATGATTAAGTAATATTGTCAAACTGAAAGTGGAAGAGTAAAAGGAAACTCAAGAGGAAAGACAAGTAAGATATTTGGCGTCGTGCAAGGGGATAAAAAGGTGAGAAGGATGATGTGGAGACAAATGGTGATGAGTGGAAATGGAGAGCAAGGAGCAATGGATCAAAGATGTTGTTGAACATGTTGAGAGATAAGGAGCTACAGGATAATGAACTTTCCTTGAGAAGGATCCTCAAGTAGGATTCGCAAACTACAATGGTGATCAAGTAGAATTTGCAAACCGAAAATTGTATTTGCAAATGCATTCATGGAGATGATGGATAGATATAAAATTCATAGTGTGAAATTTGATGTGATTTTTATAAAAGATGATCTGGATGAGATGAATGGAACATAGCTGTAGCAAGGGTGTACAGGAAACTATGTTTCAAACTGGATTGGAGATAAATAAGAAAGGTTACCACTCAAGGCATTGCACTTGTAGCCAATAGCAAGTGTTAACACATACCAACAATAGTTAGTTATACCAAAAGATCATGAGGGAATATGGATGAAATATGCTTGTAATCCTAATGTTGACATGAAAAAGGATCGAAGATGTGACTTGTATGTGGGAAGAGGGATCTCTAAAGGTGGTGTTCCTTAATTCTATTCCCAGCCATTACGGGAAAGGGAAAGAACAATATAAGAAAGCTGATTAATGCGGGAAGATTTTGGAAAATGTTGATAAAGGAAGCTTGATCAATGTGGAAAACCTTCCAGATGCCATAATAATAGAGTAGCCATCCTTCAAGGGTATGGTCTACTTTATACATAATATGGATGGTAAGAATAATATGATAACCGTCCTTCAAGGGATCGGTCTATTTCTTTTGATTTTGATTTGTATGCTTTTCTTTTCTTTTTTTTTTTTTGCATGAACAATTGTCCTTCGAGGGATCAATCTGTTTTTGATAACTTTGATTTTGCCTTTTACATAAGTGAATTTGAGTTTCACATGGGGGAGAGCTAGGAATAGTCAAGTAAACCACTTAGGAGGGGATAAGGAATGTACAAGAGACACCCTGGACCCTTCACATGATTGCAATAGGATAATGAGAAGGTGATGGATGTAATGGTTACGAGGTCACATCAAAGTAGTGAAGGTTGACTAAGTAATTCGATCATTACAATGAAAAATGGAAGGTGCTAAAGATGGAAGAATAATCTAAGGATGTAACTAAGTGCTCATTGGTAGATATGCTAACAGTAGACTGGTTGCAAGTGCAATGCATTAAGAGGTTACGTTTGGTTTACCACCATGAGAGGGAAGACAGTGAAGTTGCAATAAGATGAGATGATAGCCAAGCAGGAAATAAAACTATGTCCTGAAGGAAATGAACATATGACCACAATGGTGGATTTAGATGAAAATAAATGATGCCCCAAGAGAGACATAAACATAGAAGGAAAATCATGGCCTCAAAGGAGGACTTGATGAAATAAACAGTGTCCCAAAAGAGACACAAATATAGCCACAATGGTGGACTTGATGAAATAGATGGTGCCCCAAAAGAGGCATAAATATAGCCACAATGGTGGACTTTGGTAAAAAGGTCCCTTAACGAGAAAGAGTTAAAGGATGTTGAAAGATTTTAGATGAGATTGGTTTGGATTTGGATGGGATAAACAAAACAATGTCAAGGGGAGAAGTTCCCTAGTGACAAGGGAGTTGTACGAATGATGTGCTCAAGGGTGAGGGAAATTCATTCCCCAATGAGTTAAATGTGAAGGAGTTAAAGGATGTCGAGAGAGTTTAGATGAGATTGTTTTAGATTTGGATGGGGTAAATGATCAGAGACCACAAGTGTGCTTAGTAAGATACGTGGTTTTGATGAACAATGGAGGACCATCCTTAGGAGGAATTTCATGTGTAGGAAGGATGTTAAGGGATGATGTGGATAGAGGAATCATGGGAGACCCAACAGATGGGATATGAATTGGATTCAAAGTAGATGAAGAAGAAACCTTCCCTGAATGAGGAAATCATATTTCTCAATAAGATTGTGGATGATTGTCAGAAAGGCCTTACAATGTTTGATGTCATGGCCTGGGGTATGATGATAAGTGCAACTGCAATTATAATTGAACCATGATGGCTTGGGACCATAGGGATTAAAGGATTTAATGGGAGGAAGTGTGATGGCATATATTCGAGTTAAATGTCGAAAGATATCTGTGTATGACCCCATTAAAGTATCATGGGGAAGGTATCTCTTATGGGTTTTGATAGGATATCTCAGCTTGGAGTTAGGAGAAAATATGGATGTAGATTGGATGTGTGAATTTCATGTTTTGGAGGAAAAATAAAATTTGGTTGAAGGATTGTATTTTTTAAATGTGGATTAATCATTGTAAGATGTCATAGATGGAGAGATTGATCCTAACATGGATGTTGTGGCATTGGATTGTTGAGAAGAAGGAAAACCTGAATGTTTCGAGGACACGCAGGGGACTGTCGGGGATGTTTTCCCAAGCCTTAGACTTCAACCGAGAAGATTTACCTCTAGCAGGGATAATTATAATTTCAACTAGAGGATCTGATAGCGGTGGTGTGGTTATTAATGGAGAAAATGTCCTAAAACAAGATGAGGATGTTAATGGAGAGATAGGTGTTTGTATGATGCAATTAATGATATCTATGTGAGATGTGGATTGTTTCGGTTTTGGCATGGAAAGAGATGATTTTGTAGAGGGAGAAGGTAAATCATCTTTATTTGATTTAGGTGGATGTGTTGGTTCAATAGATGATCCAAGGGGTATATTTGATAGGGTTATAGATTGAGAGGATTGGGTTGGTGTGATAGAAGGATTAGGTAAAGAATATTGGGGTAGACTGGGTGATGTGGCCATGGGCAAAGATATAGGTAAAGATGTCAAGGTAGGGATAGGTGTATTTGTTGGTATGATAGATATAGGGGTAGCTGGGATAGATAGGGATGTAGGAATATTTGGAATATGTGGGGATGTGAGTGACGTGATGACCGATGGAGTAGACCTTATGGGTAATGTAACAAATGCAAGACATATTCTCAGGTGTAGAAGTAGAAGGGACTGGTTGTTTCATAAATGTTTCAAGGGGTAAGAATGATATGTTTGCTAAAGGGGTTGATGTCGAAGGTGGGGCTGTAAGGGTGCATGTAGTAGAACATAGTTTAGTTGGGATGAGTGTGGAGATAAGTGATGTAGGTGTAGTAATAGGTGTGTTTGATGAAGATGTGGGTGAAGGAATAGATGTGAGAGTTGTAGGGATGTGTGTGGATATGAGTGGGGCTGAAATAGGTGTTGAGGATGAATCTAATGTGGTAGATTGAGGTATGTTTGAAGTGGAAGAAGTGGATGGTATAGTTAAATTTGATGTGGATGTGATAAGGATAGGAGAAGGTGTAGGTTCAGGATAGGTAGTGAAAGTTGATGTAGGTGTGATAGGTTCCACATAAGGAATGGGAATAATGTCCACTGTAGGGACATGCGGAGTTGGTGATAAGATGGGATCTTGATTGACAGTGTCAACCATACAAGCATTTGATAGTTGAGATGTAAAGAGCATGGCTTGATTTTTTGGTGGTTGATTAGTTTGCGCAGTTGAAGTATCAATTTGGATATCCCCTTGATTTATGAGTTGTTGGACATGATCTTTGAAGGAACGACATCTCTCAATGTTGTGACCTTTGACTCGATGATATTTACAATAGTGGGCTTCGTGATACCAAATAGGCTTGGCTTGTGAGTTTTCCATGGGTCATATGGGAGGAAGTTGGATGGAGTTTACACTCATCAACTTATCAAATACAAAATTGTATGATTCTCCTAAAGGAGTGTAGTTGGTTGTTGATTGAGGAGATCATTGTTGAGACCATGTGCTTGATGTAGATGGGGATGAGGGTTCAATGACCATAGTGTTGGCCGTAGCCTTGAACTCATCATTATGTGTGAATGGTTTAGTGGATTCAAATTTTGATTTAATTAAACTTAGTTTAAGATGACCCTACTCAATGGCACGAGTTTCAAGCTTGTGAGCCATTGTGAAAGCTTCATCAAAGGTTCAGAATGATTGGATTTACAAAGTAGATGATATATGTTTTGCACATGAATGCAAGAATAATTTGATGAGTTTGGTTTGTGGGATAGTGAAGGATAGTTGGTTTATAACATCATGCCATCATGTGACAAAGTCAGTGATGGGATCATTTTCAAACTGTCGAATGGTGTATAGATCAGCGATAGTGGTTTTACGTGTGATATTAATAAAAAATGTTCTAAGAACAACTGTGCAAGTTGAGTGAAAGAGAATAAGGAATGTCACGGGATACTATTGTACCAGTCCAACCCTGGGACCAGACAAAGACATAGGGAAAGTGCGAAGAAGTAGATCATGATCATGTGCAATAAGACAACATGCGTGTTTAAATGTGAGGAGATGTTGTTGGGGATATTCCTTATTGTTGAACTTATTAAATGTGGAATTTTCTAATGAGGAGGGTAGGGTTTAATTGGAAACGACGGAATAATCAGTTCATTACATATTTGTTTATAGGATAAGGTGTTTTTGGGTGATACGGCAAGGGTTTCTAAACTGGCTAATTGATTCATTAAGGTGTGAATTGAATCACTCGAGGTGTTGTATGGTTGAGATTGGATTGGCTATGTGGTTTGAAAAGTAGTTTGATAAGGTGAATGATGTGTTTGTGGGTGTGTGGGTGTTTAATGAAGTGTCTGATAAGGTGGTTGATAAGTTTGTGAATAGGATGTTTGCAGAATGGTTTGATAAGATAGATGATTAATTTGTGGATATGTGGGTGTTTGGGGAGCTACTTGGCAAGGAATAACATGTGTCATAGGTTGGGATTGTTGAATAGGATGACTTTGGACAATAGGGGCATGTCGATAAGTGGGGATATGTGTGTTAAGAGTTTGAGATGGTTGGAGCATACAATGGATAGGAATGTAAGTGTGAAGAGGTTGAGATGGTTGGACATGCCTATTAATAGTGGATGAAATAGAATTGTCAAAATGGAAGGTGGGTGGAATGTGATCCACCAATTTTGGATATTGGGAGGATTGAGAGATTATAGGATATTTTTGGAGTAAGAAGTCATATATGGGGTTAGGAGGAGATTCGAGTGTATCTAGAGGAGCAGGAGATGGTGGTGCGATCAGTTTTGGAAGACTGACTTGACGAGGGATATGAGGGTTGGTGTCAAGGTGGGGACAATTTTGGATGACATGGTTCTCATGAGGTGAGACCATGGAGACTGGAGGTTGGGTGACTAACGACATGGTTTTGAGTTTAGAATCTTGTTGGGTGAGATCATCAGAAGAAGTAATATCATTGGATAGAGTAGATTGTTTGTTTGTCTTGATTTGAGAGAGAGCGAAAATAGGTGTGAAGTAGAGAAACATTTGTTTATGTATGTTGTTGACAAACAAATCAAGCAAGAATATTTTTATCATCATGATTAATTTGAGATGTAAGGTAAAATAGATAATGAAGGTGCCTAAAGAAGTCTAAGGTTGGTTTCAGGTAGTTATGGATTGGGAGATGTCTGAGATGGTTTCCTGTTGGGTGTTTAAGTCCTAATTAGTTAACCAGGTGAGAGGAATGTTTTGATGTGTTAATTATGTTTGTGCAATCTCAGGTAGTGTGTGATAAGTGAAATGTAGAGAGTTAAATCCTTTACTTATGATATGTAGGTGGGATGATAGGGGAGCATGATTGACATGGTAGGTGAGATGATAGATTCCATTTAACATTTAGAAAGGGGTGTCGGATGGGTGTATTAATACCCATGGATTAATAATTTGTGAGAGATGGGGGATAATGCCAAAAGTTGAATTATCAAATGGGTCTACATGGAGCCCATTTGATAATTAATTAAATAAGGTGAGAAAATGGATGGGATTTCATTTAATTTAAGAAAAATAAAAGCGAGAATGGAAATTGCATGAATGTGAGATGACGGAGGGGCACTATACCAAAAATTGGTATCTACAGAATGATCAAGAAATTAGGTGTTAAGCATTGGTTCTAAATATGTGTCAAAGGTGTCATTGGGTCTGCAAGGTGTTGTCAACATCATTTCTTAAGAATCATGTGTTGGTTCAATCCTAACTAGGCCTATATTATACCTATCACAAGAAAAAGGTATGATAGCATGAAGTATAAGGCATATCAGGATTATTTTAAAATTATAAATATGTTGTGAGGTTACATAACAAGTTTTAAAGGAATATCAGGTCATTATTTAGGTGTATGATGCATGTTCAAGGTTCTTTTAAAGAAAACCATTGAAGAAAAGATATGTAGGCATGGATAATTCATGGTGCTTGGAGATTTTTAGGTATGTGTAGGAAGAAATGAGTGTTAGAGTATATTAAGGAGGTTGTTGTAGTGCTTTGGGTCGAATTTCAAGTCACAAGTTAAAGAATGAAGCAAGAAAAGATGTTTTTAGTCCTACCAAGATCTTAGAAATGCATTTTCTAGTTTGAAGGTAAATTTCTTATGACCACCCATACATCTGAGATATGCGTTGGATTCTATGCTCTTGGGGATGTTGGGGCATGAAATAAAGAAGGTATAGTAATAAGAATGAAGTCTTTTGGTCGTCACATTTTTATGAAGCAATGTTAAGAATGTAAACAAGTCTAAACCTTCCCAAAAACCTAGTTCTACAGCGATGGAGAAAAGATGAAGTGTGTGGGAATGAAATGGTTTAGGTAAGTTGGTTTAATTATTCAAGGATGTAGAGGAATCCTAAAACCTCATGTTGGTGCTATTTGCATGGTCCAGTCAGCTAATAAAGTACACAAATATATCTTATTTGAGAAGATTTGTAGGTACGATTTTGTGTTGAAGGTTATATGATGACAAACCAACTATTCTAGGAAGCTTGGGATGTATGATAAACTACCGTCAAGAGATATGGGAAGGTTTAGTGTAATAAAGTGGTGTATCATGTCTTTAAATTATGCCTACCATTTTTATCTAGTGAGATCAAAACCATTCATGGAGGTTTGAGTTGGTTGTTGATGTTGTACATGGTGTAGCTATGTTAGATGGTCATGAAGAGATTATAGAGGTATATGGTTTGATCTCGAAGAGGTGTTTTGATGTTCAATCCCTAATGGCCTAATTAGCCTATTAGGCTTATTAAGGTGTGATGGAACAAGAATGGTAGTGATGTTTTCTCCATGTCACTTATACTTATGAAAAATTGAGAAGGTGTGTCAAGATGTTGATGAAGTGTTCCAAGTGGTTGTAATGATTGGAAGTTGCATGTGAGGTGTTAGAACTTGTACTCAAGATTGGTTCTTGAGGGCTTAAACCAAGTTTGAGTAGTTTTAGAGAATTGAGTACTTTAGTGTCCTGATCTATGAGTTGAATCTTTTAGTGAGTTGTTTAGTTAGCTAACATCAATACCTTTCTATTTATGTGTATTATGTTCCTTGGTGAAGATATTTGAGGTGTGAACCAACTCACTTTTTGAGAATGAAATTTAGATGCTTAAGACCTAATGAGGGTTACTTGTAAATTGGAGTGTGCCATGATGAAGATTGATGTTGTAGAGGTTATTGTGCATGGAGAAGGTGTATTGGAGGTGTTTTTGATGTTTCATGAGGTTTTGGAGTATTGGTGAAGCTATTATGTGCCCTTGAATTCCAAGAAGCATTCGTTGGAGATGAAGACCTAGTTTTAGGCCTAATTGAGAAGCATTTTCATGTTTTATCTTGTAAGTCTTATGTCGACCTTCAAGGTCCCTTCATGTGATTTATATGATGTTTTGGAATGTATTTTCCTGTTATTATGATTGACCTTAATGGTCTTGTTTGACATAAGGTTTTTATATCAAGAGTCGTGTATAAAGGTGAATGCGGTTTTCTTGTTTGAGCTAGTGGAGTAGAGAGAAGTTTGAGAAAGCTAAAGGAAGTATAAGAGAGTATTATAAGGGGTATAGGGAAGAGAAAGGAAGATTATGAGAAGGTGAGAAGAGCAGGGTATTAGAGATATAAGGTCTCTTGACCTAATCAGTATATGAAGATGCAAGGTTGAGCTAGTTAAGAAGGTTTGGAGTGAGATGGGTTGAACTAGTCATCACAATCAGTTGTTGGAGAAAAAATTAATTATTACTTTGGTGATATTCATCTTCAGGTGGCTGAGTTGGTGATATGTCATATTAAGTAGTTGTATCCTCCTTGTGAGGTTGGTTCCTCACTAAACTAGGGGTTGGTGGTCCTTGTAGAGTTGTGTTGTTGAGTGAATACTAGATAACATAAAGTAGATAAGATATGTGTACACTGATAACCATGTAGAGTGTGATTGCAATAACACACTAAAGAGACAAGTGAAAATGTGGAGTGATAAAGAAAATGAAGCATAGAAGCTAAAAAGTAGGAAATGACCTAAGGGGTGAAGTGTATAGTGTTGTATTTGTTGTTGTAGCTTGATGTAGGGTTGCTTTGTGAAACAGTGATGGAATCCTGGATGATTTTATTAATATCAATCAACATGTATAATAGTTTTTGCTGTAATATTTATACATATTGGACAACAATATATAAACAAAGAATGATTTCACACAGGTGCAACAATAAACTAGATTACATAATCTTCCAAAAGAAGGAAGCAAAATAAATCAAACAGATAATTGTTACAACAGCTATGTATAACAATATAACCTACTGAGATAATATGAAAAATATGGTTAACAAACCATATAACAATTAATAATTAAATAAATTAAGTATAAAATGCATAATTATCCTAAGGTAAAATATATTTAACCTAACATTCCCCCCCTTAATTTTGCATTTCCTCAAGGGATGAGGAGAGGAACTCTCTAAACATCTCAAACTTGTCATGTGTAAGTGACTTTGTGAAGATATATACTCATTGTTCAATTGTTGGAAAAAATTGAAGCTATATATTGTGCTTCAAGACATGTTCACATATGAAATGTACATGTACCTCAATATGTTTTGTTCTTTCATGAAAAATTGGATTGCAAAAAATTTTGAGAACACCTTCATTTTCAACATACAAGGTGGTTAGTTTGTCTTGTGGTATTCCATGTCCTTCCAGTATGTGAAAAATCCATATCACTTCAAAAAAAGCTTCACCTGCAGAATGATACTTGGCTTCTATGGAAGAGTGAGAAAAAAGTGTTGTTTCTTGCTTCCCCATGATATTGGTCTAGATCCCATAAAGAACACAAACCCTGAAGTGGATTTTCTATCATCAATGTTACCTGCATGATCTAAATCTGAATATCCTGACAAGAATAAGTTGTCGTTCTTCTTGTATTCTAGACCAAGATCCACTAATCCTTTGAGATATCTCAAAATGCACCTCACTGCCTTCCAATGACAAACTTTGGGTTCCTGCATGAACCTGGATAGATAGCTCACTGCAAAGATGATATCTAGTCAAATGAAAGTTAGGTAAATGAGACTCCTAATCAAATTTTGATAGAGAGTGCCATTTAACATAGGAGATGGATCTGAATGAGATAACTGCAATCTGTTCTCCATAGGTTTAGCAATCGGTGTGTAATCCATCATCCTAAATTTCTCAAGCCTTGTCTTGGTATATTTCATTTGAGAAACAAAGATTTGATTCTCTTTCTGCCATACTTCCAATCCAAGAAAATAGTGAATTAGCATAAGATCTCTCATGTCGAATGATCGATTAAGATATTTCTTCGTTGTATCGATCATGCTCACTGAAATTCCAGTGATGACTAGATTTTTGACATAGAAAATTACAATGAAAATCTCCCCCCTTGATTTTTGAGGTAAATATTGGGATCGTATGGATTTATAACAAATCCATGCTATACAATATGCTCATCAATTTTGATGTACCATGCCCAGGGTGCCTATTTAATGCCATACATAGATTTCTTGAGTCTGCATACCTTTGCTTCTTAACGTGTATAATATATCCCTCAAGGTTGAGTCATGTAGACTTCTTCTTGTAAATATCCATTTAGAAAGGCACTTTTTATGTCCATTTGATGGAATTTCTAACAAAAATGTGCAAAGTTAGGAAAAGATCATCCTAATTTTTGATCTTAGTTGTGGGAGAAAATGTCTCCTCGTAGTCAATGCATTCTTTTTTGCATACCCATTTGCTACTAGTCTCACTTTATAATATTCTATGGTCCCATCTACTTTGTAATTTTTTTGAATATCCATCTCGCATCCAATGGGTTTCTTCCACGGTGGAAGATCTACAAGATTTCAAGTGTTGTTTTTCATCACTGAGTTATACTCAACATCCATGGCATCTTTCTAAGATTTTGACTATAGGGCTTCCTGGATTGTAGAGGGCTCATCATATTCAATAGAATCTACTCATTAGAGAAAAGTTCACTTCTTCTCTTGCTTTACTATGATTTCGTGGTCCAGGGGTGGATGTATTCGGTGGAGCATCCATTCTTGCATCTCGTAACATGCTAGTATACAACTTGGGAATACACTAAACTATTCTCATGGGTCGTGGTTCTATCAAATCATCACCATCATCGGGACATCATCACATTAATCATTAGTGAGAACATCAACTTGGTTTTTACAATCGGTGAAAAATCCACATCGGGTGAGTATGGAGGAGGAGACTTTACTTTCTTCTTCTCAAAGAACTCAACATCTCTACTAGTGTAGAATCTCCTAGTCTTTGGATCCATCAATCTATACCCAAGATTTTCTTCATTGTAGCCAATGAAAATGAGTTTCTGTGACTTCATGTCCAATTTATTTATGTTCTTCTTGGGTATGTGCATACTTGCTTTGCACTCAAATACTCTAAGGTGTGTAACAGATGGTTTCTGATTTGACCATGCTTTGTGTGGCATTACTCCGTCAAGAGAAATTATGGGCACTCTGTTCAAAAAATACACTACTTGTCTTTCTTTGCTTCTACTCATAATGTCTTTGCTATTCAGAGTCATCGATCATACATCGCATCGCACCATTTCCATGATAGTATGATTTCTTCTCTCAACAAAACAATTTTCCTATGGTGTGTGTGGAGGAGGAATTTGTTGACGAATCCCTTGAGCTTGTAGGTAGTCTTTGAACTCATCACTAGTGAATTCCCTCCTCAATCCGAGTGGAGAGTTACGATGTGATGACCAATTTTGTTCTCAACCACTTTGAACTTCTTGAAGGTTTCAAAAGCTTCACTTTTCTTGAAGAAAAAAATTCACATTTTTCTTGAATAGTCATCAAAAAATCATGAATTACTAAAATCTAGAATGACTCGGTTACATTGACTGCCAAGATCGGTATGAACTAGGTCAAGCTTACCATGAGATTGAAAAGTACTATTTCGGGATGAAGCTCGTGTTGTTTTCTCTGCTTAGGAAGTGAGGACATTTTGTGTATCCTTTGGAGAGATGATAAACCATTTACCATATTATGCCGGCAAAGTGTCTTGAGATACTTGAAACTTATATAACCAACTCTCTAATGCCACAAATGTGTAGAGGTAGAGTTATTATCCACAAGTTCCCGATCATCTTTGTGGACAAAATCAAGATAAAAATACGTCCCACTTAGAGGCTTTTACAACTATTTTAGAGCCTCGTGATTTGTCTCGAATTAAACATGTTTTCTTTTCAAAATGACTATCAAAGTCAATTTTTAAGTTTTGATCTAGGATTTAACTAACTGACAACAAATTTTTATTTCAACCCGGGGACATAAAAAATCGACAATCTACAATTATGTGAACTAAGAGGTAGAGAAATGTTCCCAATCCCTTGAACTATGTATGAAGAATCATCACCTAATGAAACATGGTTTTTTGAAGGCATGTACCTTATTCAAGTAAACCAGATCTATTGTGGCCGTTCATGTGTTGAGTGGCTCCCTGAATCAACATACTAGACATCTCTAGATGACATGGAAGGTTCACTTGATCGAAAGCAAGTGTACAAGTATTCTTCATTATCTAAATGTTCTTCTTACTCAACAATATTTCTTTGCTTTGATAGGGTTTTATTTTCCAGTTCCCCTTTTCTACCCTTGATTGTAGTTTGTATGTCCCTTGTGAGATTGGTGGTGTTGAGGTCCATAATTACTTGATGAAACTTTCTTGCATGTAATACACTAACAATATTTAAATTCATGTCCTCTTTTGCAAATTGGACATTTGCTTCTTCATTGTTTGTCTCCTTATTGATCCCGATTCTAATTTTGTGGATTTTGATAGGAATTAGGTTTATTTTTCCCTTTTCCTTTCCATTTTTGATGAGAAGAAAGTGCCTGCTCCTCTTCATCATCTTTATTATACATGGATTCCTCTTGTTGTAGTAGATTTACTAATTTTTCAAAACTCACTGTCTGGTCTGACAAGTTGAGTGTTGTGACAAAAATGTGGTATGAAGAAGGGAGAGATCTCTTAGAACAATAGGAATGAGAGCTTCATCTGTGACCACTTCTCCTGGGCTAGAAGTGAAGCCCTCAACTCTGTAACTCTTCTCAAGAAAGCTTCTATTTTTTCATTTTGCTTAAACTTCAATGTGTGTAACTAACTCTACAAATTCAATATGACATTCTTGTTTTTGGCCTCATACACCATGCTTAACTTATCCCATTCTTATTTGGATGTTTTAGCACCTCAAATGTGGGGTTGTACATCATTAGACACTCCAAAAAAGATGATGAGATTGGCCTTCTGATCTGATCTATCAAACTATCATTGTTGTGTTGTATTAGTAGTTGATATGGTCAGAGTACCATTCACAACAGGCCAAATTTCTTCAAACTCAAGATGTGTCTTGATTTTTGTCTTTCATGTAGCATAGTTTTTTCCTTTGAGTAGTTGTGAATATGGAAGAAAGAATTTGGGGGTATTGGTGCCCATCTTATAGAATCCACTTACAAGGTTAGGATCTTATCACTCCAGGTATAAGGTCTCCCAATCTATATATCGTCAGTCTGATATACCTGTTGATATGTGGAAGAATCTTACCCTTTCTATATACCCAATGGTACACAAAGAGGTGTTAACGTATGTGAAAGAATTCAATACGTAGTACCAAGATAGTACGGAAAGGGGTATGTGTGATTATTGACAACGGCTCAAATAAATATCCTCATGCACACGTAACTTTGCTATATATATTAAAAAAAAATTTTCAGTCTGGATTTATGTTGTGCAATCATTCACAAACGAATGGGATGGCTCATAGTGTGTACAATGTGTCCTTATTACTCCCCTTCGATTTAAAGGGTTAATGCCCAGATGATGGTGTTGCAACTATATTAGGCATTAAGTTGCAGTAGTAGTCACGATGGCTTTACTTAGTAAGTGCTTCCCAGAGGCACTGTTTATACCGAATGTTGCGAATGAGATCTAGGATCTCGTGAGTGTTTTAGAACCAAATTTCACTATTTTTTATTACAATTCTCTACCAATTTTTAAGTAGTTACAATGTTTTTGGTTGACTATGACAACCTACAAATTAGTACAATACACTGAAGTATACAATTACATTCAAAAATTTGGAAAAATTGAATGGTAGGCAAAATTTTTTTTTTTTTTGGGGCCCTAGTGGCCTCTCGGAGCCCAATACGACTTGTTGAGCAAAAGGATGTAAAAACAATTGGCTCAAAATGAAGTTTTCCGATACCACTCCTTTAGAAAATGTTGTCCGAATTAAAAAATAAGCCAATTACGAGAGAATTTTTGTTTTGGCCCTGATTAGGGTTTTTCTCGCTAAATTTAGTTAGTTATAACTAAATTTGAATTTTCCACTAAAGTTACTAGTTCCACTAAATTTCCTGCCAAATTTGGTAGTGGGTGAGGGAGGGGGATTTGACCCCTTGACCTCTCTTGATGGGAAGTGTCTTACAAAATTTATGCTAGCCACTTGGGCAGCTAAGCTAAACAAGTATATATAAAGAGCAAATTGTAATTAAACACTTCTAAATGGTAAAACCATACCTCTTTAAAAACCACGGTTTGGGAAAGGTGGTTTTAAAAAAAATTCCAGAAAAGAGAAAAATGACAGGTGGTTTTGGTGAGAATGAATGTGGTTTTGTGTGTGCATGATGCCTTAGATCAATTTTTCTTCCCTCCTTTGATCTTGTAATCTCTTCCTTGGTGTATTCTATCCTCCTCACCCTTAATTATAATGAATAAAGGTGGTTTTGATGGATTTTAATCTGGTTTTGATGAATTTGATCTTTGGTATTGCAGGGGATGGGGTGGGAAGTTGCAAAGGCAACTCGGTTCTCTTTGCTTGCACAAGCTTTTCCAATGCTTCTCAAACACCGCTGCAATCCTCCAATATCCTTCAACCCGCTCTCAAACCAAATTTAAAATAGAAATCCTTGATGATTTTATTAATAATCAATCTTGTACAATAGTTTTTACTACAATATTTATACATATTAGACAAAAATATACAAACAAAGAATGATTTACACAGGTGCAACAAGGATTACATAAGCTTCCAAAAGAACATCTGGGAAGCACAATAAATAAAAAAGATAATTATTACAACTATGTAAATATATAACCTACGAGATAATATGACAAATATGGTTAACAAACCATATAACAATTAATAATCAAATAAACTAACTATACAATGCATAATTATCCTAAGGTAAAATATATTTATCCTAGCATGATTCTTGTTGCGTATTAAGGATGGAACAACAAAATAAGAGCGAAAGAGTAGTAAAAGTCATGTGTTATGAAAAATTTGTAAAAGCATGTAAAATGTAAAAATGTGAAAACTTAGTAAAAGGAAAGTGTGTACGTGATCCGTGAAGAGTGAAAGGGATAGAAAATGTCCCGAATGTTGTAAAAGAATGATTATTTTGGCGATCTCATGCTAAAAGCAAGTTTTTGGGTGATCTCATGCCAAGAACAATGATTTTGGGGTGATCTCATCCCATGTCAGAAGAGTGTTGGGGAGAGAGGTCTAGTTTTACACTTCTTTCATGAATTCTTCCCAAATTTCTACACCACTGTAGATGGTGTGATATGTGTTTAGTTTTGTGTTGTTCCATGTTCGATCCAAGTAGAATAAAAGAGATAGAATGCATTCTAATTGCTGGAGGAGTGTGCCCTGCATCTTGTGAAAACTACTCTAAAACTTCTGAAAACTATGTTGATATGAGAAAGTATCTATAACCACCCCTTGGTCATAAGCACACATGAAAGGTCAGGAGTATCCAAGTGCTAGTGTCTATATCTAGGCATTGGTTTTCAGACTTGGATCGAGGACCCAAGTTAGAATTTGGGTTGTTCTATGACTGTAACTCTTTTCTATTCATGTATTGCATAGGACTATACTGAAGCTCTAAGCTATTGTATGGGGTGACTGATTCAACCAATGTATGCCCCCTTATTTGGGGTGCATGTGATGTCACTAGGAGGATGTGGCCTAAATGAGAGGACTTGAAAATGATATGAAACCGACACCCTACAAGGGACATAATGTGCATGGTAGAAACCAAGGTACATGTAAAAAAAGTGGCTAGATACATGTGTCGGTAAAAAAAATGACAAACATGCTATATAGAAAAAATGTAAACAAGCAATAATCTTCGACAAAGAAAGCCACAAAAAGCTAGTTTTAAACATGGGACATTGCTCACAATGTCACAAGACAATTAGGGTCTCTACGCACCAAAAGCATACAAGCAATGATCAAGTAAGACATAGGGAAAAACCCAAAAACAATGGTATATAATGGAAAATGGTTTAAAAACTATGAAATTTGTATAAATCCTAATTGCAGAGTCATGCATGATAAATAAATGATAAACAAATCTTTGGAATATAAATGAAAAGAGCAATAAAATAGATAAAATATTAAATCCCTAAGTGTAAGAGAGGGAAATAAAGACAACTAATTCACATTTTCTGAAGATGATCTGGACTGGAACAAATGATGATCGGAAGAGAAGAAAGTCACAATTTCTCTCGTAACATTATGGATTTTTCGGATATCTTTCGGGACTAGGGTACTTAGAATAGGATTAGGGAACCTAGGTTTTAGGGACATCTGTTAGGCACCTTTGATCGAGCAATAACTCAAAAACTAGTTTTTCTTGTGTCGCATAAGTGTCACTAACCTTCAATTTTGGTCACCTATATGTCATTGGATGATCACAAAATTCACTTATAACATGCAAAGAGAAAATGACCCAAAAAACCCTAAAATGACATAAAATCACAAAAAGAAATGATGTAATATGGGGATTCAGATTGACCCCAATGGTCACCTAATAGAATGAACTTATGATCAAGCACTGTAATGCATCTCACACTCCATGTAGTTATTGTGCATGTGTGATAAAATATTACCCTAGGCAGCTCTTGTGTAAGTGCACATGATAGTGGGAAATAATTAGATTTACAATGTAAATAGATGTGTGGATGGAAAAATGAAATTCCCCTCCTACGCGTGTATGTATAAAATGCAATCCCTTGTCCCTTGAATGAAAGTTAGATGAATTCCTTTTATTCTCTTATATTCCTCTCTGGATGTAACCTTAGGTAACGATAATAGATTATTAGATCTTGGTGCTTTATTATGGTCACATAATTTTGTATTTATATGATTCCCTTGGTTGAATTTCGTAATTGACAACTAGAAGGCTAACCCATAAGAAAATAAGATGCCCAAAATATAAAAGAAGCCTAAAAAGAGTGATTAAGATAGAAAGAG
Organism: Taxus wallichiana var. yunnanensis; assembly: GCA_018340775.1. Taxonomy (NCBI): domain Eukaryota; kingdom Viridiplantae; phylum Streptophyta; class Pinopsida; order Cupressales; family Taxaceae; genus Taxus; species Taxus wallichiana. The sequence goes on from CM031242.1 coordinate 788,466,285, forward strand.
GTTGGGGATGCCTAGAGGGGATGAGGGAACCTAGGCACTAGTGTCGAGAGTCATGAAATATAAAGTAATAAAGTACCAACTAGGCTATAGGGTGTAAAAGACTAGAAAGAAAATGAAAACCAAATCAAAGAGGCCAAAGATAGCTGTCAATTACTAATTTTCTCACATAGGAATCAAATGAATGCAAGTACATGTTTATGAACCTAGAAATTTACCCACGTGCCTAATTTTGTGTTTATAAGTTGGTGCCCTACTAAACTAGGGTCGGTGTTCCTTGTGAAGTTGGTGCTTCAATAAATTCCTTTCTGTTGTGTAATATATGAAAAGGTTCAGTGGGTTTTCTTCCCCTTGAGGGTTTCCCACTTTATATCTTGTGTTCTTTTGTACTCTCTTGGTTCATGTTCTTGTGGATGGTTGTTTTATGTTAATAAGATCAGGTTATTGCATGATTAAATGGTTAATGCTTTACACATGTTAAATACAATTGAATGAATTTTTTTATAGAATGATTCACCCCTCTTAGTTCTAGTACTTATAACACTCTCACTCCCCTAGGTGCACCCTCCACTACCCGTAAGCTCATCTCTTATTCATCCATGTGAATCCTCTTCCCTCGTGCCATGACCACTTCCTCGGTCCCAACATTGAGATCCTTATTGAGATCCTCCTACTCCCGACTCGGTCTCTGTAGTGACCGAGATGAGCTCCTCTTCTCACCTCCTAGCACGATGATTCACTCTTGTAACTCACCCGTTCACCCCATATCACCTTTCCCATCCCGACCTACCTACCCTAAACTTATCTCCCACCGACACCCCGTATAGATTCCTAGATGAACCCCTTCCCTCTCCCAATCTAAATCTACACAAATCATCTCAAAACTCTCTCCCAATCAAGTCACAATATCGACTCACGAGCACTCATCTTGGAAACCCAACTCACCAAGCTCACCCTACCACCTCACCCTCGATTTATCTCATTTTATAGATCTCCTAGCTCCCATGTCATCTCACGCTTGTCCCATCTTACTTTCTAGCTCACCCACTCACCCACCACATCACCCATGTTGGTCACCTAACCCATCGTGTTACTCTTCGTCTCACCACCCCACTTGCTGCCATCATTATCAACTAAACTATACCTCTTCACATAATGAATCCTCACACTTACATCCACTTTTATGCATAACCCATCATCAATTTCTCACATGACATGACTGGGGCACCAATTTCCTAGTTCTTCCTCCATACACCTTTTCCATAGTTCATTTTCTACCTCATCTTCAACTACCACTTTTCATCCCACATTACGCTGGGGAAACTTGTGGCTCCAAAAAATTTCACTTGAGGGGAGAATAATACACAACCCTTCTCATTTGATTATATGACACTCAATCAACATTCATCAATCAACTGAATCTATAGCCTATTCCTTGCAAAATCAATATATTGATCCCTTCATAGACTCTGGGTGAAGTGGCACATCGATCACATTTCCACATTCCTATCTATTAATCCAAGCATCTAAGCCTGTGACTGCAGAAACCACTGTCATAGGGTTAGATGACCCCCATCTCATCTTATGTTTTTTCACTACATCTTGCGTGTTGTAACACATAACCTAAAATGGGAAAAGCTGTAGACACTAGAAAATCCACCTTTTGCATAAGGTCCCTTATTTGAAATAAAAAAATATTAAAAAACAAAAAAATCCCAAAAAATCATAGAACCCCACAAAATGGGGATAAAATACAACTCACTAGCTATTTGCTAACCCTCGCCCACCGTAGTGCCCACCTCTTTCTTGCATCATTTAATTTGCCGAATCATTTCATTTACTATATTTTGGACATGGATTTAACACTATTTAGATATTATGTGGTTTCATATTGGATCTTTTGGTGACACACATGTTGATTAGGGGCACGTAGTGCCAAACTAGCATTATGATCATTATTTTAGTTTCTTGCACTTATATGGTTATGGATACCAGTAGGATGTGATATAGTTAGTTTTATTTGATATATGATGGATGGATGTATGATTTTGTTGTATACTTTGATATCATTGGTTTATAATGGTAAATTAAATGTTATCATGCAAGTGCTTGGATGGATCTTATATCTTGATTTACTATGGATGTATGTTGTTAGTGCTTAGCCATTCCATATAGACATTGATTGTTGTATAGTTAGAATGAATATCCATGATTGATTTATTGATATTATTTATCGATTTATTGTATCGAGTAGGTATGTTTAATGTGTGAATTGAGTGCAGATTACAGTCACACAGAGAATGTGGGTTTGAGTTGCACCTCAAGCCGTAAAAGAGACAAACTGAGACAAGTCCTTTAGCCATGCATGATCTTTGTGTAACCTTTTATCTATGTGGCATATTCATTTTGTGGGACACCATTGGTGATTCCTAATTCACCTATGTTATTTTTAATTTGTTGAGCCTTGTACTAAACTAGTTTAAGGACCTAATGGTACCCTCTTACATTAGTGAAGTTATTATGTTAGTAATCTTGTTGTTAGTGGTTTGAGACCACCTAATCATCATTTAGATGGGCCCCACCACCTCTTCCTTTGAGCCACTTTACCCAATCTCGAATTTAGGCTAAATGTGGCATTTGTAAGGGTCTCTTTTCACATTGGGGGTATCCCTTACACTGAAATGGACCCCTTGGACCCTACCTATGGGTAGGGGGTTATATGTTCAAGGTAAAATGATATTTTTCCTCCCATTTTACCCCTATCATGTCACCATATTGTAAGTGTGTAATATTTGTGTTATCTCAAAAGTTGAAGTAAGTTGGCTTATTGGATTTTTGGGAAATTTGGGAGATTACTTCCTAAATGTGTTTTGTTTTATGTCTATTGGGATTTTGGAATATTTTGTTGTATAATTAGATGGGTGACACATGTCACACTCTCATTTGTGAGAATTGGAATTTTATTCTTCTTTTTATACCTCATCATGGAGAGGTGTATGAAAATTTTCTTGTCATTTTTACTATTAGAGTTGGAGAGAGTTGGAGCTAGGAGCTTGGAGTGTGTGGATTTCTTTGGAGTGGGATAATTTGATTAAGGTAGGCCTTCATGCCTCTCATTTTTTCTTGTTTAGTATGTTGTGTAAAAGTAAAATGGTTTTTGAATGTGATATTGTTTACATGTTTGTTGTGGATGTTAGTGAATCTTGTTGTCTTTTATTTTCTCCATCCATCCTTCTTGAGATGGATTTTGGAGTGTAGGGGAAGAGGGAGGAAACCCCCTCTTACACCACATGGCTTGATGGGAAAGCCATGATGGTATTTAATTTTATTTCCTCCCCTCATATGGTTTGATGTGGAAGATGAGTGTTCATATGCTTTGAACCTCATTCTCCATCCTTGATAAGGAAACCATGTTTGGTTTGAGAATCCTTACAAGGTGGAGGGTTGGTGTTTGGGATGAAGTGATAAGGAGGGTATTAAGGAGATTATTTTGTTGTTCCTATGGTTGGATCACAATATGGCTTATAATGGGATCCTTTCCACTCTTCTCCTTTGAGGAAAATACGGAGTTTCTCCTCTTGTAATTTTTGTGTTCCTATGGTTGTTTTGTATTGAAAATGTATGTGTTATTACCCTTTGTCTCCCCTTACTTGTACAATCTTAAGGCATGAATTCTATCTCTCCCATGGGCTTATAGGAGGCTAGCATGTCTTCCATTTGGTGGAGATAACATGCGATGATGCCATTTTTGGGAGGAAACCGAGCCCTTTTATCTTATGTATTGAAGAATTTCATTTGGTGTGGAAGCTTGGAAAATATACTTAGAGCATGGAAGGAAGAAAGTTTAAATTTTGGATATGTTGTTCCCATTTTTGGGGAGTCTTGTACACTTGCATTTTAGTGCTTTTTGTTATGGTTATGTAATACCTCGGTATCTTCTATTCTCTCTTGAGAAGAGGTCTTGTAATCTTGCAAATTTGTTCCGACATTTTTGTGTAAGGCCTTTATACTTGTATTTTAGTATCTTGTGTTCTTTTTTAATGGAAAAGTTGACATACATTTTTATTTTGTAAAAAGGGTGTTGGAAATATTTTTTGGGGGCTGTGAAAGTATCAACTATCCTTGTCAAATAAATTTTGGTTTTGAAAATATGAAGATTGTGTTTTGTTTTAGTTCTTGTAAATGAAATGTCGCCCTCTTCTTGATAGAATTTTGAGAAAAATAAAAAAGAGGTGTATTGATAACCAAATTATTGCTTATATTTGAAAATAATGCATTTGAATATGAAAGAAATAAGTTTAATTTTCACTTTGGTTTGGGACTTTCCATTTTTTAAGTTATTATTATTACCTCATTGTAAGAGAAGAAGAGAAAAAAGGGTAAAGTTTTGATAGCTAGTTAATTTCCTTGTAAGACTCAATGAGTACATTTTGAATATATTGGAAAATATATCTTTACATCTTGTTTGAAAGTATGTTAGAAAAACTCCAAATCTAATCTTTCCTTTTGAACTTTTAAGACAAATACATGAGATTGTTGTAGGAACAATCTAAAAGAGTTAAGCTATTCTACATGAAAATTTATTCATTTTTGTTAGAAAAATGAGTGAAATGGGTGTTATTTTATACACATAGAAATTATAAAATTGTTTCTCCATTCTTAATAGGAAAATACAATAGTGTTAAATATGAATAATATAAGGCTTTATGTGAAAAGAGTTATTATTTATATAAGAAGTAAACTTTTCCTTACTCCTCATGAGACTAATATAAAATAAGTAAAATATGAGTAATATATGTCATGATATATATATAAACCGATAAGGATATACGTAAAAAATTTAAGAAATAGATATAAATCAAATAGTAATTTATTTGAATGCGGAATCCATAGTGGTGTGGCCGTAGCCACACCACTATGCCCTCCCCGTATCTATGCATCACTGTCGCGCCATAGTCTAATCCCAATACTAAGCCTTGCAATTTTTTATTATATGTAGGCATTTTCGTGGGTACAATAAACTTGATCATTAATATATATATATATATATATATATATATATATATATATATATATATATATGTAGAAATTAGAAACCTTAGTTATTGAAAAAACTAGAAATAATATAAGGAGAATAATACAAATTTTTTTGAAACCCTATAAAAGGGAAAATTAATCTCGAAATAATGAAGGGGAAATCTTCCTCCCCATTAAAATATGAATACAAATGATATGGAGCTTACATTTGGCCTCCATGATTTCCTTCCTTCTCTATCCTCCTCCATACAACCCTACTTGTGCAAATGAGAAGAAAATAAACAAGACAAAAGTAAGAAAGAAAATCATAAAGAAGAGATTAGGGTTGTAGAGGATCCCTAAGATATAGGGTGGGGATTGAAAGAATCCAAGGGCTCAAATTTAACCTTCTTACTTTAAATTTTATGGGGATAAATATTTAAATGGGTGTTGGGATAAATGAACTAAATGGGAGCCTAGGGATTTATCTAGGTGGACATGGGGAGTGTTAGGAAATAAATGGGTATTTAAGAAAATGATGAAATTAAATAATATTTTAGCACGAGAATGTATGGTTGGATAAAAGGAACCCATTTCCACATTATTTAAATATCGACCAAAGGGGGTATTTCTATCGTGAGAGGTGTCACCTAACCTTAGGTGAGTTAGTACAAATTATATATATATATATATATATATATATATATATATATAACAACAAAAACAACAACAATAATAATAATAATAATAAAAATATAATTAATAAGGTTAATTATTGGCTATAGTCCCGATTCTCGTTAAGAAATGATAGTAATAAATGTCTTTTAGAAAAAAATGGATGGGAATTTTAGGTGTTGTGTTTAGTTTAGATCATGTCAAATATGGGACACTACACCCACTCACATTTAATTCGGTCCACCCACCTACCCATGTGCATTCCCAATGCACTATGGTCCCTATCAATGTGGCCATGTGTGTCCCACTCCCCTATGCACTCCAAATCTATAAAATCACCCCCATCCTTATAAAATCACCCCCATCCTCATCATTTGATACTCTTATGCTCTCTTAGCAACTCTTGGCATCATATACTTAATTTTTCTTGCTCTCTTGCTCACATATATTGGAATTTTAGGTCTTGAAAAAGGAAAGTAAAAGAACAAAGGATAGATCTAACTTACTTTAGAAATGTTCTAGAAAAATATAAACACATATGGGGATCATAACTATGATTGGCTTGTGATCTCTGTGTGATTCTTCGTAAAACACAACTACAATTGTCCCGTGATCCGAGTCAAGTATACTTAAAATTTTCATTTACTATTTTGTCATTTTACATAAGTAAAATTTATTTTATCTCCTTTAAAGGGTGAGGGATCTGACCGAGGTAGGTCCCCTAACCACAAAAAAATAACTAAAATTTTCGAAGTGTGCTTGTGTGCAAGTTTAGATTCATATTTGAAAGAGTCTTACTCACGATATTCAATGAAAGAAACCACAATTTTCCTTATCCTTACAATGGCATCATAATCCCATTCTATTTTTTTAGTGACTTGGGGTTTTTCATATTAACTAATCCATCTTGCAGTGATCCAAATCTAGGAATACAATAACATGTACAACTAAGTCCTCATCTCCTCTTATGTATTTGAGTTATTGTTTTTCATTGTTGTAAGTATTAATACATTTTTTTGATTATGCATGGTTAATTGTGAACTCAATCATATATTTTTTGTGTTCTTTCCAAAACATAATTTAATTAGGTTGTAAATTTTTTTGAACTTGACTCTTGAATTGAATCTCCACTTTTCTCAACTCCTAGTTTCCTAGGGTTTATCCTTTTTTGGTTTTAGATTTATCAAAACTCTAGGTTTTTCTTCATATTCCCATCTATTTCATGCCCTAAATCTTGTTTTCAAAATTTTCCTAGGGTCGCATGATCGATCCTCCTCTTTGGGTCTCTTTATAAGGCTTATTGTCAACCAAAACAACTTTCATCACATTTATCAAAAAATAAAAATAAATTTTCAAATTTCATATAGGTTTTTATTTATTTTGATATATTAAACAAAAATCTAATTTTGTTTGGTAAAATTTTAGTGTAATTTTTAAAAATTCAAAATTTCTATTTTAAGTAACAAGGAACTAGCCAAAATAATAGACACTATTTTACAAATTCCTTAGAGGATGTTATTCCACATATTTATATTACAAAATACCTCTTTTGGTTTCATTAAATTCACTTTTTCTTCTATAAATGGTAACTTTAGTAATGTGATGACCTGTCGCTTTTAGCTAACCATCACTTTTGGGCCTAACCTTATTTTGGGACATATCTCCAACTTAAAAAAATATTTTTTCAATGCCTATTATTTTTTGTTTATTTTTCTACATTAAACAAGAACCATTTTTGTTATTCCTAATTCTTAGTAAACTTTTTGTAGATACTTAAAATCGCTTACATAGTTTAAACACTTAAATTGCGCTAACGACCTTCTTATCCTCTCATTAGGTCAAATAACGACACTTCGTTATCTAACTATGCTTCTATTCACTCAAGATGCCAATTAACGACACTTCGTTAGTTGTAATCCTCTTAATTAACTATTATATGTTAATTAAGCCTCTTATCTTGCATTTAACCAATAAACCTTCTTATTGGCTAAATCCCGCTTCCAAAACATCCAAAATCCATCAAAACCCCTTCCAGATGCTCCTAGAAAGATTCCTAAGCCTACTTGGGATTATTAATTAATCCTAAAAGATTAATTAACTTCTAATTCTAATAAAAAAATTCACTTGTTAAGTCTATTTTGGGCTTACCTTTTGTCCCACATGCACTAGGATTCCAAACTTTCCCAAATAGAAACCTATAAATACAAGCCTAGTGCATCCCTTTCAACTTTACACCTTAGTATTATATCAAACCTCATTTGCATTATCTAAATCTATAGACATTTGATCTTGATCCATCCTCCATTGTAGCAACTTCTCTATCTTGCATCCATTCCTTCAAGCTTGGTTAGTAGGAGAATATCTAAGCATGGCCTTGTAGCCATTTTAGAGAGATCTCTTCACCATATTGAAGCAAACAACATAAATCTGATTGCTATATGATCTAGTCTAGGTTCATTTTATGTTAGCAATATAGAGAAGTAAAGATAACTTAGTAATGTTAGTTTGATTCTTGCAAAGCTCCATGTATTATTGAAGAAGTTCATTTTATTAAGCTCTCATCTTGATGTTCTTATTTAGTTAGCTTTATTTTGAAACTACTAGATGTTATTTTCAATTCATAAGACATAGTGAGCTTTGTATGCATACATTTGGCATGCCCGGTGGGAGCAATCTCTATTCCTTTGTCTTTTATTTCAAGCTTTGTTTCAAAGTTGTTTAAACTAAACCTCTTTTGCATTTTTCGTTAAACATAGGCTTTATTAACTAGTTTAGTTGTAATTGTTTGGGTTTTATGCTCTTTGCATGATCAAATGAGGTTAGGTGCTATCGAAATTAAACAAAATAAACAAAATTTTGAGTTTTAAACATTTTTTTGTCAAAAATCCCGTATTTTAGTGATTTATAGAAAGGGGTGCACATATGCTATAAGGGGCATGCATATGTTATAAGAAGTGTGCATATGTTATAAGGGGCATGCATATGCTCTCGGGGTGCACATACGCCTTGCTTCCCACACATACACCACTCTATTTTCCCGTGTCTGTCTTCTATCTTAGAGGTGCACATACGCTAATTGGTGCACGCATATGCCCTCACGACCATGTGGGTGTTACATCGATTGTTGCTAGTTTGTATTTTTGCTAGGGGAATGCATACACTTTCCTAGCCATGCATGCACCACACCATTTTTTTGTTATCTATGTTTAGTTTCCAAGGGCACGCATACACAATTAGGGGTGTGCATATGCTAGTAGGGGCATGCATATACTATCAAGGGCACATATATATTTTTAGGGGTGTGAAGTGATCTATTAAAACTTGGCTTATTTGTTAAAAATTTGCATGATTTAATCTTGAATATTTGTAACATATTTTGTAGGTTTTTACTAAAATATCTATTTCAGGCATTTTTAATCATGTTTTTACTTGCTAGTTTGATGAATGTTAATGAAGGTTGTGTTTTCACTTGTTAGACTAAGAGTTACGTATGCTCTTCCCTCACAGCATTTTGGGTGATCTTGGGAATCAAAAATAACTCTAAGTCTTGTTTCAATTTTCTTTAAAAACACTTCATTAAAGTTCTTGGTCAAAAGAATAAACAAATTGTCACGTTTTGCTTAAAAAGTTCATTCGATTTTAAGTTTTCCTTATGCATTTATCTAGTTGAACCAACTCATTGTGTATGCTCTTCTCTAGCATCCTTGGACGATATTGAGAATCAAACATGACTTTGGTTTAATTTATATTAGAACTAATAAAATCATTTGTGTGTAGGACCTACATTGTTTTTAAAGAATCGGGATCCAAACTCTAACTACGCGTGTGTTGCAGGTTTCCACCGGTGTTCTAAACCAAATTGCTTAATCCAAAAGATAAAAAACACACCACTTTTATTCAACACACTATATGTGTAGGTTTTGGTTAAGAGCTATGGCTCGTCCACTTTGAACTAGGACAAGTGCCCTTGGCATAAGCCTTAAAATCACAAAAGGGATTCTCCTAAGAACCCCTAAGTAGTCCACATGGGGAACATTTTGGAGGAAATGGGAAAGTGCTCCACTACCCAATTGATTAGTACACATTTTTGTGAGATTAGAGTCAAAATTATCTTCACGTGACCCTAGTGAAAATACAACTGAACACAATTTATTGCTCATTATATTGAAGGGGGTAAAGTAAATTTGAGATACTCCAAGATTTATTCATTGTGACTTTCTTGGAAAACCACACTCACAAAGATAGTTTGTGACACCTAGAGAGTGAACCAATAGGAAGCTTGTGGCTTGGAGCCAATTTTAATTATCCATCACATTTTAAGGGCCCTCATAATGTGACAAATTTATTGGAGTCAAATTTTTTTATTCAGACAAGGGGATAATCCATTAAAGTTGAAACCATGTGTTATTTCATCATGAAATTTATGAAGTATTACTTTGTTTTAGCTTTTCACTTGTCTTAAGACAAGGTGAAGCTTTGCTAAAGTAATGCCAAGTATTTTTCACCCCCATTTGATCTACTCCTTTTGTTTTCTTGTTGCCTTTTTTAGACAAAAGGAAGCATACATATGTAGTGCTATTGATTGATTGTGTCCACTAATTTTTCACTGTTTACATTCGTCTTTTCTTGAGACTAGATGGTAAATGTTGAAAGTGTATTGGTACATCTTCTTATCTCAATAACCGTGGATCTTTATACCCATGTCAAGATATTTCATCATAGTTAGGCTTGATTCATCATCGAACTTCCTAGAGGTGTTACTTTTCTCACATTGTCTTGATATAGTTGTGATAATTACATCTTGTTTATTATAAAATTGATCTAAGTCTAGATTGTGCCATTACATACCCAAATTTTAACAAAATCCTTGGTATACTTTGAATTTTTCTTCTTCCAAACATTACCTTGACTTTGAAAAGTGTCATTTTTATGTTATTCATCTTGTATCAATACTATTTCTATACTAATATCTTACTTTTTCACAAGGCTTGATTAAGCGTATCTAAGTGGGGTTGTTGCATTGCTTGCATTGGTAACTTCCACTTTTTGGGATTTAGGCCTTGTTTGTATCTAAACTAGTTATAGTAGGATTTGCATTGGAATTCCTTTCAACCCCTTGTTAATATTTACACCTTTTTTTATTATAAACTTGACTTAAGTATTGACATCGTGTTGATCATCTTGCATCAAACTACTTTGAGATAAATTTTACATAGGGAGGGGTTTCTTATAGATTGGTTTTCAAAAACTTGCGTGATTGTCCCTCGATATTTCATATTGAAAAGTTATTTCTAGTACAATCCTGCTTAATCCTTTGGTTCTTTAGCATTCGTTATTATTTGACCATTGCCGACATTATTTTGAGACATCCATGGTTGTCACGCTATAGGTTATTACCTAGTCTTATCGTATCCTTGATCACATTTTTACAAAAAGTTTATAAAATATTTCCTCCATGTCCCCTATCACTAAGATGACATCTAAGAGATTATGGTTTAATATTTTCATTGGTCGTGATTCAAGACTCCTTTTATCTGATAAAATATATATGATTTAATTGATCATAGTGGTGATGAGGAAGACTCACCTCGGGATGATTTTGAGTTTGATCCCACATGCTTAGATGACTTCCTTTATCTTAATAAGGATAGGGTGCTCGCATGAGTGGTAGAATTAGGTGCCAAGATGACACCCGAATATGAATTTTTTCCACCTACCTATATCACCTATGAAGAAGAAGAAGTGCAACGTCCTCTTATTAACTTGATGATGAATTAAAATAAGGACATGCCTCTACTTCATATCACAAAAAAAAATAATGCTGAAACCGAGGTACCCAAACACATGAGTGGTTATGAATTACCACCTCTTAAGATACCTCAAAAGTTAGGATAGAACGTAAGCACAAAGAACCACCTCCTATGTGTGAAAATCAAGAAGGACCTAAAGATGATGAAGTCACTATACAAAAACAAATACAAACCCTTAGTAGACAAATAGCTAGTCTAGCTTCCCATGTGCAAAAGGATATAGATAAAGATGCACATCAAGAAAAACCTAAGGTTAAGAATATTGAACTTCATACGAAGAAAAATAAGAGGGTGAAACATCAAAGTATAATAGGGTGTACATGCCAACTTCCCCTACTAAATATAAACTCCTCACACAAGAGTTACAATCCATGAAAACAATACTCATAAGCCTTTAGGAAAGTAATGTTGGACATAACAAAAAGTATCAATTCAAAGAACTATGTCCTTATCCCTTTGAAAAGGATATGCTACGCATGCCATTCCCTAAGAATTTTGATTTCCAAAATTTGATAAGTATAAAGGGAAAGGTGACCCATGAGATCATGTCAAGGAACTTCTACATGGCATGTCAGGAAGTGGCTTATAGTGACAATTACCTTATACACTTATTCCCATGAAGTTTAGGGGTCAAGATTTGGAATGGTTTCTTCACATACCTAAGGGGTCTATCTTCACATGGCCTAAATTAGTGGAAATATTTGTACGTCATTTCTCATTCAATATAGAAAGTGATGTCACCATGTTGGACTTATGTAGCACAAAACAAATACCTAATGAGACCTTTTCTAGTTTCTTGCAATGATGGCGAGGGTTAGCTAGCTGCTTCCCTTGTTCAATCCCAGAAAATAAATTAGTTAGTATTTTCATACCCAATATAAACCAGACATTGCTTTTCATTTACAAATGCATTGTGTCAGTAACTTTGAAGAAGTCATAGAAAATGGTAGTCAAATTGAAAATGATTTGATCACAAAAGGGACATTGAAACCCTTTTCAAAGACAATCAAACATCCAAACCTACAGAAAAACCAAAGTTCTTTAAAAATAAAAATTTTTTTAGGAGACGATATAACAAATTCTAAACATATACAAGCAATTAAAAATGGTCCTCCTTTCAAACTTACTCAAAGACCCATCAACTCGTTGATCAAACATCGAGTGTTCACTTCTCTCACAAAATCCTTGACCATAATTTCTAAACAATTGAATGTAGTGAACATGGTCCAATACCCTACAATAATACCCTATGGAGATGATGCACCTAAACCATCATGGTATAAATACCATGAATATTGTGAGTATCATCATGTCAAAGGTCACAAAATAGACAAGTGTCTCAAACTAAAACACTTTTCCAAGACCTTATCGATAGTGGAGAGATAGAGGTTGATTCACCTGAACCACATAAAACACCCAATAAAAAGATGGGGATATTCAAGGAACCTTTCCTAGGCATGATAAAATAGGAAGAAGAATCGGATCAGGGTCATTCTTCCAAAAACTATAAAGCTACTAATTATGTTTACTCCCAATCTAGCAATCCATTTGACTCGCTTATTGGTTGTGTTCATTCTTCTAACGAGCATGTGAATACTATTAGAATCAAGAGTAGAGATTGTGTTGTGGTAATGGCAGTGCACTTGTCTCATGATTCTAGAACCTCCTTTGCCTACCCCTCAGGATAGTCAGTATGACCTTTTAGAGAAACTTGAGAAGACTACTGCTAAGATCTTAATCTTAGATCTTCTCAAGATATCAAATGTACATAAAGACATCCTTTACAAAACACTTTAGGGGTCAGGAGTGTCAATGGATATAGATCCTTCCCACCTTCAAGCTATGGTGGAAAATCTTGCACCAAGTGAACACATCACCTTTAATCAATCTGAGATCCCAAATAATGATCACACACATAACTTGCCTCTTTACATTGAAGTATTTTTACTCGAAAGAAGATAAAGAGGGTGCTTGTGGAAAATGGGTCTGGGTTGAACATATGTACATTAAATCTAATCAAATAGCTAGGATGAATAGAAGTAAATCTAGAATCCCACATCATCACAATCACAACATATGACAATGCAGAGCGTGAATCGAATTGGCACCATAACATTGCCGATGGAAGTAGGACCTACTTGTCATAACACCAAGTTCCATGTCCTAGACTTGGAGCTTCTATATAACATGCTTCTTGGCCACCCATGGATTCATGCCATGCAGGCCATACCATCAACCTTCCATCAGTGCATTAAACTAAATCATGAGGGACACACCATCACCATTCAAGGAGATTTGGAGCCCTTTGCTCACTGTAGAGATTTGAATAGTTTTTTTTACTGGGTGCTTATGAATGTCCCTCTACTGAAATTGTTATACCTCTTCAAATCTAAAGCTATCACCTCATGTGGATTAGAGACACTACATTCTTGTGATGATAGTGCTTCTATGTTCATTTCTCCCTTTGCTTCATGGGAGATGAAGGTTATTGAATACGGATGTGGAGAGTATGATCTCCAACATGCCCTCTTGGTTTCAAATATGTCCTTGTCACCCAAGACAAGAGGAAAGCCCAATTATCGGTACAAATAACCTAGAGATGATCAAACTAGGAAGTTCCTACTTGGTGGCCTATTAGTAGAAGAAAAATTGTTGGACCCTCCCACAATTTGGGTCCCGATGAAGACACTATGGCTTCCTGCTACCAAACTCCAAAGTATGCCACACCTAGAAAAATGATGTACGCCATGGGCTATAATGGGTATGGGTGTGGTCCAGATGAAAAAGGCATACGAGAGCCCATTCCCACTCCCATTTTAAATAAGATAAATATGGTATAGGTATTAGACCTTATGGGGAATCCCCCTCAGATGTTGATGCTACCTCTTCTGAACATGAGGATAACTCTTCTCATTCAGATAGTGACACAAATTCCATTCATAGCCAATATGAGGATCTTGCCTCAATGAACCTATTCCTAGACACCATTGTCTTTACCATAACCCCCTCTAAACCCCAAGTTAATCTTTTCTATCCTACTCTGGTTGATTGGGACCAAAAAATTCACACGCCTATAGACCTCTTTGAAAATGATGAGGAAATTACATAATTCATGGGTATTTGTGACAACATTCCTATCGGGGACCATAAAAAGGCTTCTTCATCAACCTTGATACTTGTGCATACTTTGGGGGGAGATGATGAGTTACGTGGTAAAAAAATTTAAGAAAAATCAAGGGAAAAAGTTCCTCCAAAGAGCCTTGGAAAAAATAAAAGTCCAAGTCACACAGTGAAAACCTCTTTGAGGCGTTGGCTGACAAACAAATTGAAAAAACTAAGGACATAAAAAGTGACCATGCCAAGGGTGAAAATATCATTGAGATGCCCTTGGAAGAATATCTCAACCTCCCCCTAATCCTACATGTATGGAGGAGGCATCCAAGATGTTAGTAGAAGAAACCATTGATGTCAACATTGACACAAAAGAGCAACCTAAAATAGTTAAGCAGGAGCTTCACTTTCAACACAAGAACAAAAGACTTTTGTAATGCTTCTCAGAGAATTTGTAGATATATTTTCTTGGTCCTATGTGGACATGTTGGATTTAGACTCATCACTAGTGTTGTGCAAAACCTTGTTACATGCACAGAAGATGGAAAACCTATCAAACAAAAGCTCGAAAAATGCATCCACGAGTGGCCCTTCTAGTCAAAGAAGAGCTTGAAAAACTCCTAGAAGTTGGGTTTATTAGACCAATTGATTATTCAAAATGGATATCTAATATAGTTCTAGTACAAAAGAATCCATAGGTATCAGAATCTATAATGAATTTAGAGACATCAACAAGGCATGTCCAAAAGATGACTTCCCTCTTCCCAACATCGACATGATTGTTCAATTTACTGCTGGCTACGAAATGCTATCTCTCATGGATGGATTTTTTTATGGCTACAATCAGATTAATATCATGGAAGAGGACTAACATAAAAATACCTTCACAACCCCTTAGGGGACTTTCTGCTATCAAGTCATGCCCTTTGGCCTTAAAAATGTTGGTGTAACATATCAATGGGATATGACAGTGATCTTCCATGACATGATTAATGACATCATGGAAGATTATGTTGATGATATCCTAGGTAAATAAAGAACAAGAGAAGAACACCCTGAGGTCTTAAGGCACATCTTTGAATGCCTTAGAGAGTATAAATTTAGGTTGAATCAAAGAAATGTGTCTTCAGAGTACTATCAGGTAAACTATTGGGTTTCATTGTATCTAGAAGAGGGATTGAGGTTGATCTTGCTAAAGTAACTCGCAATTAATAAAATGCCGACCTCCTAAAACCTCAAGTAACTATGCAGCTTGCAAGGAAAATCCAAGCCATTCACCACTTTATATCACATAGATCGCACATAAATGCCATTCATTTACCCATCGATGAAAAAGGATGTTAACTTATTTTGGGGACTTGAACACAACAAGATTTTTTCCTTACTCAAGTAGTATTTGGACAATCCTCTCGATCCTCATGCCGCCAACCCTAGGAAAACCACTATTGCTATACATATATGTGACCAAATTTCCATTGGCACCTTGCTCGCTCAATATGATCTTAGTTAGAAAGAGAAAGCAGTGTATTATCTTAGTCACACTCGATCACTTATGAGCTCAACTACCCCAAATTGAAAAATATTTCCTAGTTTGTCGTTTTTACCTTTCAAAAGATTTTCCATTATTTTTGAACAATAAAACCAAGCTTATATCTAAAGTTGACCCTCTGAAATACCTATTGTCAAATCCAACACTTACTAGTAGGATGGATAATTGGATCATCCTACTCAACGAGTTTGATATTGAATATGTGCATCAGAATTCAATTAAGGGGCAAGTGCTTGTAGACTAACTAGTTGAAGCACCTTTACCTAGAATAGAGCCATTGTGTCTAGAGATTCCGGATGCATCACTAATGTATATGAAGAATCCATCATATGACAAGTACACTTTGATGGATCATTCACTTTCCATGGTTCAGGAGCAAGAGTAGTGCTCGTCACTCCTTCTAGGGACTTTATACCTCAGGCTTTCCACCTCATATTTCCATGTACAAACAACATAGAAGAATATGAAGTGCTCATCACTTTGGGATGAAGCTAGCTATCAAATGGAACATCCACTAACTTAAGGTCATTGGAGACTCACAATTGATCATCAAATAGGTCAATAATGAATATAAGGTCAAGGATGAGAAGCTCATCCCATATAAAAATTTAGTAGAGACTCTCAAAGAGTATTTTGTGCATATCAATTTTGAGTAGATCCCAAGAGCACAAAATTAGTCTACAGATGTTATGGCTATAATAGGTTCCTTGCATAGATTCCACCAGAAAATAATAACATGTCATTCTTTGTTGAAAACTTACGACAACCTACATATGACATGCCAGAATCATGCCTAGATTATGAAGTTGTTTGGTCCTTTAACCATTTGGTATGATCCTATCTTTAACTACCTATAAGATGGTATGTTTCCTTAAATATAACCCACTCTAAAAAGTGAATCCTTATCAAAAATATGGCCTGCTACACCCTCCTCGGAGGCACCCTCTATCATCATGGCTATGATAGGAATATGTTACGTTGTTTAGATGTAGTGGTAGTGTTGATCAAATAAGGAAGTACATAAAGGTATTTGTGGAGCCCATACCAGTGGAATGGTCTTAGAAAATAAATTATTGAGAGTAGGATACTATTGGCCTACCATGGAAACCGATTGTTGTAAGTATGTCAAGAAGTTTGCATTATGCCAGAAATATGACAACCTTATTCATTCACTGACACAATCTTTATAATCAATCATAACACCATGGTCGTTCTCTAAGTGGGGACTAGATCTCATAGGGAAGCTCACCCCTACCTCCTCAGATGGCCATACCCATATCATAACTGCCACATAATACTTCACCAAATGGGTGGAAGTTGTTCCTCTCATGTATGTCACTGGTGCCCAAATTTCCAAGTTCATCATGAATCACCTTATCTGCCGTTATGGCATCCCTTCCGCCATTGTAACTAACAATGGTAAATCCTTTAAGAACAAGATCATGAAGGCATTATGCCAACACTTATAGATATGTATAAATTGGTCTACTCCCTATTACCCTCAAGGTAATGGAAAACAAAGGCCTCAATAAAACCCTTTTCTGGAGATGGAGAAGATGATAAGTAAGATTGGTTAGAATTAGCACTTATAGATCCATCTCGTCCTCTCGGATTATATAGATTCCATTCGCAAACATACTAGTGTAACACCATACTCCCTCGTGTTTAGCATTGAGACCATCACCCCCATGGAAATTGATCTTCCCTCCCTAAGAATATCTCTAAGATAATATCTAGATAAAGACGAAGACTATCGTATGGCTAGACTGGTAGAGCTAGAACTACTAGATAAAATACACCTGATTACACTTAATCACTTAAAAATGTATCAAAATTGAGTGTCCCATGGCTATAAAAATGTATCATACCTTGTCAGTTTGAGGTAGGAGACTTGGTGCTAAAATAAAACTAGTTCAACACCACCAAAGACCAAGAAAAGAAAGGAAAGTTTGAGCCCAATTGGTTAGGACCATATGTTGTGGTCACTAAGTATGGTTTAGGGGCATACAAACTTGCTCATTCAGATGGTGAGGAACTAAAGGAACCCATGAAAAATACATCTCAAGTGGTTATATGCTTGAGTATGGAGTTCCTCCAAAATCAAAATGAAAGTAAGAAAAAAAAATAAAAAATCAAGAAAAAGTAAAGAGAAAACAGGTCATCCAATGTGAAAACCACACAATTGTGGCACCTTGGACAAGTCCTTGGTGAAAATCGGTTTCCGGCACCTTGGGAGGATTCGTTGTTCACAAGAATTCTCACATCTATAGGGAACATTTGCTTTATCCTAAGCTAGTCTTAGCCTATGTTTGAGTTTCATTTGAACCTATCCCCTTTAGCCTTGATCCATCTGATCCTCCTCTTGTAAATTTGTGAAGAGATTTTACATTTTATATGTTCCCATATAACGTTGGGGACATCTTCACATCTTCATCTTGTACATCCCATCTATCATTGGTGGCACATTTCTTTTTTTCATAGTAGTTTTGAATAACTTTCCAAAATACCAAAAACATTCAAATATGTTTAGAAATTCACAAAACAAAATTCCTATAACTCTCTACAAAACTCTAAACATTTGCAAAATTCACATTAAAAAATCCAAAAATATTGTAAAATACAAATTATTAAAAAAATGGTAAACGACATGCACGCAAATGAAGCCTATATCAAATGCATTATACTAAATCTTAGAAAATTGTCCTACAAAACATCTTTCTTGGATTCTCACCTATTCTTGTGCATGACTCATGGATCATTTGGATCTACCCTCCATTAACAAAAGTTGGTTTACTTGTTATGTTTGTCTTCCCTTGCACAACACATTTTTTTGGGGTAGTTTCATAGTGCACGATTGATTTTTCATGGGACCCTTTGTGTCCTTCATATATTCACCTCGTATGTATCCTTTCTTGAGGTGTCATTCTCAACCCTTTTCATTAATTCACATAGGTCAAATTGAAGTTTGATAAAAAAACATTTGTGTAACTATCTTGAATGTTGTTTGTTTGAGTATGTGTGTCTGTACTTGTTTTCTATGTTAGGTTAGTTTGTTGCTTTTTCATATTACATTTCATTCTGTATGTTGCATTGAGTTAGTGTTTTGGCAATGAACAAATGTTCGTATATGGATTTTCATGTCATCTTACACTTTTTTGTATGCATTCATTTTAATAAGGGCCGATGACATAGATCATGAGCAATATGATGCAATAAAGTTGTTTTTACATTAGTTGGATGAAAGCTATTTCCATTCTCTTCATCTTCATTTTTCTTCCATATCACTCTCTTCTATCAACATTATTCTTCCAAATCACTTGGGGAAATAGGGATCACCTTCTATCCCCATCTCTATCCCCTTCACTTCTTCTATTCCTTTCCTTCATCTTTTTGATTTCTCATCAACCCTTAAGGGCTCATCCTTAAAAAAATTTCTACAGGATCTATTAAGAAAAGCATTTCTATGCTTTGCAAAAGATACATGAACTTTTCAACAAAATAGTTCATACTGGTATTATGTGGGATTGATGCCTGCATCTCTACTCTATATTCATATTCGTTATATCGTCACTTATCTTCCATTGTAATGGGAATTTCCCTCGCTTTGGTATTTTCTCTTCTTCTTTTCAAGCATCCATCGACCTATTTCATCACCCATCAACACTCGAGGGGGCATCCTTCATTCTACTAATTTTTCTTCTACCCCTTCAAAATTTTTACTTTTTATGCTTGTCTACTATCTTTGAAGTGACGTCACTTACACCACCCCAAAGAGGGGCAAATGTAGACACCTAAAATCCACTTACACAGTTTAAACACTTAAATTGTGCTAACGACCTTCTTATCATCTCATTAGGTCAAATAATGACACTTCGTTATATAACTATGCTTTTATTCACTCAGGATGCCAACTAATGACACCCTGTTGGTTGTTATCCTCTTAATTAACTATTATATGATAATTAAGCCTATTATCTTGCATTTAACCAATAAAACTTCTTATTGGCTAAATTTTGCTTCCAAAACATCCAAAATCCATCAAAACCCCTTCTAGATGCTCCCATAAAGCTTCCTAAGCCTACTTAGGATTATTAATTAATCCTAAAAGATTAATTAACTTCTAATTCTAATAAAAAAGTGCATTCACTTGTTAATTCTATTTTGGGCTTACCTTTTGTCCCACATGTACTAGGATTCCAATATTTCCCAAATAGGAACCTATAAATACAATCCTAGTGCATCCCTTTCAAATTTACACCTTAATATTACATCACACCTCATTTGTATTAGATGCTATAGAAATTTGATATTTAGCCATCCTCCATTGTAGTAGCTTCTCCATCTTGCATCCATTCTTTCAATATTGGTTAGTAGGAGAATATCTAAACATGGCCTTGTATCCATTTTAGAGAGATCTCTTCACCATATTGAAGCAAACAACATAAATCTAATTGTTATATGATTTAGTTAGGTTCATTTATGTTAGAAATCTAGAGAAGTAGAGATAACTTAGTAATGTTAGATTGATTCTTGGAAATCTCCATGAATTATTGAATAAGTTCATTTCATTAAGCTCTCATCTTGATGTTCTTGTTTAGTTAGCTTTGTTTTGAAACTACTAGGTGTTAGTTTCAATTCATATGGCTTAGTTAGCTTTGCATGCATACACTTTTTACACTTTTTTATTTTTTATTTTTAGTAATATGGGAATAATTAGAAAAATGCACAATTATTTACAAATCTTAATATCATTTAATATCATTTCACTACACACACACACACACACACACACACACACACACACACACACACACACACTAAAACATCTCTCTTCAATTATTAAAATTCAATTTCTATTTTAATAAATGATAATTTTATTCATTTTATGAGTGTCATTTTTTTCTTTTCTATAAATCACTTGTTGGCCTATTTTTTCCAACTTTGGGATTACTATTATTTTAGGTCCTACCATTTCTAGGATATTCACTATTTTCCTTCTATTTATTGCCTCATAAATTATTATTTGAATTTATTTATATTAATGTGTGTTTTCTTTCTCTTATTTACATACCCATGTGTCACGTCTAGATGATAGCATTTCCAAAAATATGGTTGGTTATCCCGATAATTAGGATCCTAATTCTCAAAATGTGTTACTAAATCCTAAAATTATCATATTTGGTCTTGTTTTTACAATGATTCTAAAAATGATCATAATCAATTTGATTTTATATTCATCAAGAATGTAGTACCCACTTATAAACCTCCTATGACCATTATTATTGGCCATAAAATCTCTTATAAGGCTATTATAGAGTCCATTCAAACATTATGATGATATTTTCAATTAAAATTTCAGTCTATGAGTACTAAGATCAAATCTCGAAGGATGAGATAATACATCTAAAGGATCCCTCAAATGCCCATGTCGATTATGTTTGTACGCATCATGATAATTTGGTTCAGAGGCTAAAGGAAAACAAATTGATAAAAATGATATGCATGATACATTTTCTCATTCAAGTTAAGCGATAATCCTACATAGAGGAAACAATTTTTGTGTTTCAATAAATACATCTCAAATACTAATCCAAAAACTTTGGCAAACACATCTTTAGTTTGACAAGAATAATTGACAACATGATGTTCACTATGAGATACTCAATAAATTATTAATCATTAGGTTACCTAATCATTATTATCCCCTCTACATGTTTTAAAAATTAAAAAGTAAACCATTTTGCAATTATCATGAGAGTAACGTACATCTTGGAAATGTTTGTCATATTTTATAATAAAAAATCCATCAACTTGAGAATAAAGTTTCCTCTCCTTCGACACATAATATTATGTAGACACCTAAAATCCGCTTCCGCAGTTTTAATGCTAAAGTGGTACTGATTATCCTCTATTTCACCATTTCCATTATAATTAGTATTTTTGCTAATTAACTAACGTTTCCCTCCATTTTGGTCAATTAATGACACTTCATTAATTAACTAGCTTCTATCACATTCTCGGATGCCAATTAATGACACTTTGTTAGTTATAATCCTCTTCAAATCAACAATTAGCTAATTAAGCCTTTTTAACAAGCATTTAATCAATAAACTCTTTTATTGGTTAAATCTCACTTTCAAATGCTTCTAATCTCATCAAATTCCTCTTCAAACACCTCTAATTAGCCTAAAAATCTTATTCTAGCCTATTAATTAATCTAATTGATTAATTAAATGCACCTTCAACTCCCATAAAGTGCTAACTAAAGGTTAACTCACATGTTAACTCACCTAGCTTTGGTTAACTAAACTAAAGTTACTTTATCATTTGTCCCACATGCACCAAGATGCAAAATTTCTTCAAATAGAAAGCTATAAAAAGGGCTAAGCTCCTTCCTCTCAAATTTACACCATGTTTTGAATAACATTAATCATATAAAACATATGAGCCTTACTCCATTGTTGGAATAACTTGCATCCCCATTTGCATCCATTTCTTCAAGTTGGTTAGTAAAGGAATATCTAATATGGCCTTATAGCCATTGTTAGAGAGGTCCTTTCACCTTCAATGAAGTAACAACAACACACATTTTGATTGCTTTTAAATCTTCATAGGTTCAATTCTTTTAGCAATCAATTAAACATAATAGGAATGCTTGTAGTTTAAATGGTTAAATTCATTTATATTTCCTTTTGCATTCCATTAATATTTTATCTTGATGGTTCATTGATGAATTTATTAGCTTAGCTCTAAATTACTTGGTGTTATTTTAGGTTCTAATTGCTTTGCTTAAAAGTTTATTGAGTTCACATTTGGCACGCCTGATGGGAGATACTCCATTGTCCTTTTCATTCATTTTCAATATTTTTAGATTAGTTTCAAAGTTTTGATTTACTAACCCTCTTTTGCATTAATGGATAAATATCAAGTTTCTTAGCTAGTCTAGTTAGGATTGTCTTGTTTTTGTGCTCTTTGCAGGATCAAAGGAGGTGAGGTGTTGTCAAAATTGAACCAAATTGACAAAGTTTTTACCTTTTTGAGTTTTTTAAAGAAAATTCCCATGTTTTGATGACCTACAAGAAATCCACACCTATTTTTTTCTTCCACACACTTTGGCGTTGCAAAGGCCACACTTTGGTGTTGTGAAGTACACACTCACGTCTTTGAAGGCCACACTCACATTGTAAAGGATGCGTTGACATCTCTATGGACATATATGTGTTAAAATAATTTTTTCCCCTCTATGTCCTATACGTGCTGGTGTCATCAAAAGTGTGCTAGTGTCTCTCTGGACGCACCTTGTTGGTGTTACATTGATTTGCTTTCGATTGTGTTTTACGTCCGAGCCACGATGGTGTATTAAAGGTCGTGCTCATGTTCTAAAGGATGTGCTACTATTTTTAGAGGCATTCTGGTGTTCAATGGAGCATGCACTCGTGTATGTACATGAGGGGTGCACTGGTGTGATTTTTTAAAATTTACACTAACTTTGAAGTTTTAAATTCTAGTTTTTGTGTTTTCTATTGGTTGCAGATTTTTTCTAACTGTTCTCTATAGGTTTTTAACATTTTAAATCAGATTTCTAACAAATTTACTTAAGTTTTTGATGAATTCTTTAGTTTCCATGTTTTTTGCAAGTTAGTCTAAAAGTTTGTGTATGCTCTTCTCTTGCACCTTAGGGTGATCTTGAGAATCAAAAGCAGCTTTTAGTTTGCATTTTCTAACATTTTGGTTAAATTGGAAACTTTAAATCTTTCATTTTAGCTTAAGGGAATGAAAAAATCATCAAGTTTTGTTTAAAGTTCATTTTTGTTAAGTTGGAAACTTTAAAATATTTCATTTTTTTGGCTTAAGAGAATGAACATTTACCAAAATTGAACAACTAGGTGCAAGTTTTCCATAAATGGTTCATTTAATTACAAAGCTTTCCTTTAATTTTTAGTTGGATTATTTGTTGTGTATGCTCTTCTCTTACGTCCTTGGATGATCTTGAGAATCAAAAACAAAACATGATCCTCTTTCAATTAATGTGATTTTCTTGGAGAAATTCTAACGTTTGAATTGTAGGACCATATTATATGCTTGCTAAAGACTTGGAGATCTAAAAAACTATAACTACACATGTTACGGAGGTTTCCAAACGGTGGTCTAAATTGAATTTCCTAATCGAAAGATAAAAAAACACTACATCATTCGACACACTTTACTTACGGGTTTTGATTAAGAGCTACGACTTATCCACTTTGAACTAGGAGAAGTGACCATAGCATAAGCCTTAAAATCACAAAAGGGATGCTCCCAAGAACCCCAAAGTAGTCCACACAAGAGGGAAACTTGTGGATGAAACAATAAGTGCTCCACTTACCTACTTGATTAGTACACACTTGTGAGTTTAGCGTCAAAATTATCTTCACGCAACCCCAGTGAGATAAAAATGAACACATTTATTGCTCATTGTATTGAAGGGGGTAAAGTAAAGCCAGGATACTCCAAGGTTTAGTTAGTGCGAATTCCTTGGAAAACCACACTCGCAGAGGTAATTTGTGACACCTAGTTGAGAGAAACAATTAGGAAGCCATTTCTTCTTAGAGCCAACTTGACTAACTCAAAGCCATTGTGTTTCAAAGATATCTCACAAAGCACTAATTTTTGTTAGAATCAAACCCTTGTTATTCAAACAAGGACAGAGTCCATTGAAGTTGGAGCCTAGTGTTATTCATCATGAAAATTGCAACATGTTACTTTGTCCTAGTTTTTCACTTGTCTTAAGATAAGGTGAAAATTTTCCAAAGTTACACTTAGTTTGTTTCATCACCACTTGGTCTTCTCCTTTGTTGTCTTGTTTCCCATTTTTGGGAAAAAAGAGAACATACATTTGTAGTGCTATCAAATATTGTGTCCACCAATTTTTCACTCACTTACATCCTTCCTTATTGTGACTGCGATAACAAGTGTTGAAAGTGTGTTCGTACATCTTTGTATCTTGATAGTCATCATCTTAATACCCATGTCAAGATTATCATTGTAGTTAGGATGTCTCATCATTGACTTCCTTTAAGTTGTTACGCTACTTGCATTATAGCCAAACAATTTTGATACTTACATCTTATTTCCTTTGTGAAACTTGGTCTAAGTTTCTAAGTTGTATTATTATGCCATTCGCATAAATAACAACTTATTTCTATACTTAGACTTAGTTTTTGATCCCAACATTGCCTTGAGTTTTGAAAGGCATCATTACTTTTTCACATTGTGGTGACATCATTTTGATACTAAAATATTTATTTTTCCATAAATCTTGATTAACGTGTCCAAATAGTGTTGTTGCGTTGCTCGCATTTGTAGCCTCCTTTTTCATAACTTGGACTTTGTTTGTTTCTAAAACTAGTTTTAGTATACCTTGTTAGAGGTTACGTGAAAACATTTTTAGTATTTAGGTCTTGTTTATTTTAAACTTGACCTAAATAGTGATATTGTGTTGTCACTATTTACGCTAAAACTATACTTGGAAACATAGGGAGTAACTTTTCTTGTGGATAGATCATAGTCTTGATTGTTTGAGTCCTAGATTGCTTGTTACTTACACATGCATTTTTTATTAGTGTGTCATTCTTATTCATTGGATTCCTTAGTGCACATTTCCTTTAGACATATTCTTATTCTTTGATTGCCATTCTTTGTAACAAAGTGTCGTTACATTGCTTCATTTTGACTTAGGGTCCTTTTAAACCAACCTTAGCAAAACTTAGTTCATTATGCCTCCTACGAAAAGGATGGGGCATCAAAGATTAGGGTCTGATCCCATGATAGAACAAATCCTAGATCCTCTTTTAGAGGAAAATGTCCAAAGTGGTACATAGTGGCGATGAGGAGAATTCTCCTCGGGTAGATCGTGAACTTAACCCCGCCCTAATAGATGACTTCTTGTTTCATAATAAACATGAAGTTCTTATGTACGTTGTAGAATTGGGGGCCCATTTTCCTTCCACAAATTGATACCACTCTTTTCCCTAGAATGGTTTAAGGAGAAGAAGTAGAACTCCCACTTCATAACACTGATGAAATTTTAAATCTGGGTAATGCCTCTACTTGGCATATATATGAGTTAATATCACATCCCCGTAGTTAGAATTCATCATGAAGATCAGGGATACAATGATAATCATGAGGACCCTCATACTCAACCTCCTTGCGTGAAGCTCATAAAGAGATACCACTTAAGGAGGTGTCCCTAAAGAACAAATACAAGCCCTCACTCACCAATTGGCAAGTTTGGCTTCACACATTAGCAAGGAATCTATGAAGACATCTAGATAAGAAAAACCTAAAGCTTCATACTATGAGTCTTTCACTAAAACTCCCAAAACCCCAAATAGGAAAAACCTAAAGAGGGTTACGAAAGGTTATACACAGATAACCAAGATGATGAAATGGCAAGATATAGGCCTAGCCCTTCGACAAACCCACTCTTTGATCAAGAGTTCTTGTCTATGAAGAACACCCTCACTACCTTACAAGAAGGAAAGTTAGGGTCAAATAAGAAGTATCAATTTGAGGAGTTATGTCCATATCCTTTTGATAGGGCTATGCTACAAGTTCCTTTCCCTAGGAATTTTGATTGTCCAAAATTTGACAAGTACAAGGGCAAGGGTGATCTAAGGGATCACATCAAAGACTTCTTCATGGATTTCAAGAGGTTGCATTCAGTGATAACTATCTTATATGTATCTTCTTGCAAATTTTAGGGGAAAAGCTCTTGAGTGGTTCTTACACATCCCAAAGGGATCTATATCTATGTGGTCATAATTGGAGGAAAATGCATCACTTATCCTTCAACATGGAGAATGATGTTACTATGATCGATCTATGTAACACAAAACAACACAACAATGAGAACTTCACTAGTTTCTTACAATGATGGTGAGGGCTAGCTAGTCACTTTCCTTGCTCCATACCGGTGGCATTTTCATGCCAAGCTTACACCTTGAAATCACTTTCCACTTGCAAATGCATTGTGGTAATACCTTTGAAGAGGTCATAGAGCAAGGTGCCAAAATTGAGAAAGTGTTGTTAACAAAAGGGACATTGAAACCCTTCTTGCGTGATAACCATGACCAAAATCCTTTCAAAAAATAAAAGTTTGTTCCCAATAATAAAAAAATGCTGTTGGTGACATAATTACATATTCTAAATGGGTATAGGTAGTTCAAAATTGTGCTCCCTTGAAATTAACTAAGGGACTCCAACCCCGAGTACAAAAATCACACATTTACTCTATAATTTTGTTTATCACTCCAATTAGGCCCAATGAAAAATTAGCGCCAATCTTGTTAGGTAGTAACATGTCACCGACAAGAGCCATGAGATATACCGACACCCGTGTAAGCCAGCCTGATCTGTGAAAATTTAGTAATATCAATTGAAATATTCTAGTGAGGTATGTCTACTATTCCAAATATCTCGTAAATACTCCAAAGATTACGACCACAGCGGTGGCCGTCATAGGTTACCAACTGACCTCGAATAGGCACTCTTAAATTTTTTTCAGAATCCTCTAGTGTGATGCTCATATCACTTGTGAAAAGGTGAAACATCCGGCTCTCACTACGCCATCTCTCAACAAAGGCTATGAGTAAGTTGTGGTCCAAAGTGATCTGTGGCATGCAAATCACATGTGAAATACCTATCACATCTAGTGTAATCTCCAAATAGATGAGATATTGTCGTGAAAATGTGGCCTCATAGGCCCTCAAATTCCCATGCCACTCCCATGTCTCCAACCGGGTAGACCAATATGAAAATGGGGAAAAAAACTAGTTAAGATCATTTTCTTCATAAACCATCATTTAATTTCTTCTATTGATCATCTAAGTTTTTCTAAAACTTCCTACATTATTCTAGGGTCATTCAAAAATGGCTTTTTCATGCCAGCGTGCCCATTTTGATGCTAACGCACCCTAGATCTAGTGCCCCCTTTGTGCATCAGTGCCTACATTTTCACCTAGGTGTGCCCCTTTCCCTAACCTAGTTAGACACCAATGTGTCTATTATGTCACTAGACACCTCAACCAAAGGCTCACGCGAGTGCGCTTTGGTTTTTTCCACATAGGTGCGACCATCTATTTATCATATCACACTGGTGTGCTTCTTAGCATGCATACGTAGATGTATATGGGTACTTTCACACCAGTGCACCCCCGTGAATGCCTACCCGCCCCAAGGACTCAACGACACATTCGCACATTTTCTACCTACATTAAATGCACATAAATGAAGTTTAAATTCAAAAGTTTTGCTTTACGTACTGTAGGCCATCCTAAGAAGTCTCATATAATCTCAAACTTGGTTTGCGTGGTTTCTATGGTTCTAAACCCTTGTCATTTCCTCGTACATCATAGAAAAATTGTTGGTTAAAAGGGTAAGTGTAAATATCAAAGTACTCACCGCGATGGTTTTTACCCCCCATGACTTAGTTTATATACCCATGATGACCCCCGCATCATGTCTCTTACCCTTGAAGTTCTTTAGGACCGTTTGCGATTCTTCAAATTTCTTCTAGCACTTGCTGTGATGATTATTTTTAAATAAATAATGATTTTTCTCCCCTTTTTGCTACGTTGGGGTATGCTTTTGCTCCCGACAACCCTTTTCTACCACTTGGGACATATTTTTTCTTTCCAAAGTTATTTGGCAATATTCCATGATATTTTCATTCTTCTAAATAATTTTCTTCTCGTAAAATTTAAAAATTCAAAAAATCATAAAAACACCCAAAAATTGGAAATTTTATAAAAATCCAAAAAATTAGTAAAATCAATCAAAAATCTAAAATTCAAAATTTTGCTAAAATAGGTAAAAGGCATGCTCTCAACTGAAACTTATATCAAATGCATTATCCTCAAATATCAAAATTTGTCTTACAAAAACATATTTCTTTGGTTTTCACTTGTTCTCACACAACAACTAGTGGATCATTTTGATCTACGCCCATTAATAAAATTTGGTCTGCTTGCTATGTCTGTACACCTTTGGCACAAAGAGTTGTTGGGTATTGTGTCGGAGCACAAGATGATTTTTCATGGGACTACTTGTGTCCTCCATTATTCCCGTGCATGTATCCTTGCTCGGGGAACCATTTTTAACCCTTTTCGTTAAACACGAACATTTGGGAACTAAAGTTTGATAACAAAAACATTAGTACAATTGTCTTGAATGTTGTTTGTTTGAGTATGTATGTACGTAATTATTTTTACCGATCGGGTTAGCTTGTTTAATTTCTTGTATTGAATTTCATTATGTATGTTTCATAGAGTTAATCATCTTTTTACTTTCTCGTATTGCATTGCATTATGTATGTTGCATGGAGTTAAGAATTTTTAACAATGAACAATTGTTCATATTATAACTTTCAATGTTATTTTACACTTTTTTTGTATGTGTATATTTTAATAAGGGTCGATGATGTTGATCATTTAAGAAAAGTGATGAAACAAAGGTGTTGATTGAATGAAATGGATGTAAAAAGCTATTCCCACTTTCATCTATCAATTCTCATTACTATTCAAGGTTTTCAATATCTGGATTCTTCTATTTGTTTCCTTCCTATTTTTATCATCGATCAAATTCTTCTATCACCCCATCGACACTTGAGGGGGCATCCTCCATTCTACTAATTTTTATTCAAAAATTTCTTGTTTATGCTTGTCTACTTTCTTTTCAAAGTGACATCACTTATGCCACCCCAAAGAGGGGCAAATGTAGACACCTAAAATCCGCTTCCATAATTTTAATGCTAAAGTGGTACCAATTATCCTCTATTTCACCATTTCCATTATAATTAGTGATTTCCACTAATTAACTAATATTTCCCTCCATTTTTGTCAATTAATGACACTTCATTAATTAACTAGCTTCTATCACATTTTAGATGCCAATTAACGACACTTCGTTAGTTATAATCCTCTTCAAATCAACAATTAGCTATTAATTAGCTAGTTAGGCATTTTAAACAATAATTTAATCAATAAAATATTTTATTGGTTAAATCCCACTTTAAAATGCTTTGAAATGATTTTAATATCAGCAAATTCCTCTTCAAACACCTCCAATTATCCTAAAAAGCTTATTCTAGCCTATTAATTAATCTAATTGATTAATTAAATGCACCTTCAACTCCCACAAAGTGCTAACTAAAGGTTAACTCACATGTTTAACTCACCTAGATTTTGTTAAATAAACTAAAGTTACTTTATCATTTGTCCCACATGCACCAAGATGCAAACTTTCTCCAAATAGAAAGCTATAAAAAGAGCTAAGTTCCTTCCTCTCAAATTTACACCATGTTTTGTATAACATTAATCATATAAAACACATGATCCTTAATCCATGTTTGGAACAACTTGCATCCCCATTTTCATCCATTTCTTCAAGTTGGTTAGTAAAGGAATATCTAATATGGCCTTGTAGCCATTGTTAGAGAGGTCATTTCACCTTCAATGAAGTAGCAACAACACACATTTTGATTGATTTTAAATCTTCATAGGTTCAATTATTTTAGAAATAAATTAAACATAGTAGGAATGCTTGTAGTTTAAATGGTTAAATTCATTTAGATTTCCTTTTTCATTCCATTAAGATTTGATCTTGATGGTTCATTGATGAATTTATTAGCTTAGCTCTAAACTACTTGGTGTTAGTTTAGGTTCTAATTGCTTTGCTTAAAAGTTTATTGAGTTCAAAATTATAATATAGATATTATTCATTTATCTCAATTCCTTTTGGCATATAAAATTTTACTAGATTTTACATGACAACCTAATCAAAAAAATTTCCCCATTTTTGGTCAAACTGGTCAAAAAGTCAAATTTATCAAAATTTCCAAAATTGCTCATTTTCAAAGATCAACTTGGGAAAGGTTTCAGGAGCCTCAAAGAATTTCATAAGTATTAATTACATTCAATGAAAAGGTATCGAATCCTTATTCTTGATGGTATGATTTATCAATCATTCTGGGAGCTTCGTGATGGTCTTAGGAAATATTTCTTCCTAAGAAATTTTTGAGAAAAAGGGAGTATGTATGCTTTATCAAGATTAAAATTCGGTAGAAGGTTTCAAGAGCCTCGTGAAGAGTTCAAATATTATATCCCATGTATTGGAAATGTTATGGAGCCTAATTTGTGATGGACCAAGTGTGATAAAATTATAAGAATATAAAATGTAGAAACCCTTTTGATAGTGGAGCAAGGTTACCTTTATGTACTTTAATTTTGCACGGAAGATTTTGGCACTTCAAGTAGAGTTGGGAGCATTAAAAATATCAAGTGAGGGAATTTTAAATTATCTTTGTCACCCACAAGTTGGTTTGGATTGTTCTTCTTGGAAATTATTCTTGTAACTTGGCTCACCGGTGCACCACCCTAGGAAAAAGGAAGGTATAGGTAAAATTTATTGCATAAATCATTTTCAAGATTCATAAATTGGATTATTGGATCCATTGTCTTGTTTCCATGAAATTCATATATTATATGGAAAAATTTCATTGAGAATCGACCCCGAGGTGAAGAAAAACTCCTAGGTGCAAAACAAATGTGCAAACCATGGTCTAGTCCCCACTTGGGTGTATCATGCACTTTTGGTGTTCCATTACACCAAAAGTGTGCCCCTTTCTTATTGGTGGAAATTTAATAACCAAAAATCAAATGGTAAATCCAAAAGTGCATGTGGGATTTTTATGTGACATGTTGATGGGACCTACCTCTTCCCTCCAAGCACACTTTTGAACCCCCATTGCACATTGGCAAACTTTTTGGGTGAACTTTCACCAAAAATTTGTACCCTCATATTGGTTGAAATTTTTGATGTGGTGTAAATCAAACCAAGGGGAAAACATGTGAAAGACACACATATGTACACATGCAAGTGGAAACTCCACTCAAGCTTCCCTCCAAGTGAAATTTTGAACTCTTTGTGCACCCCATGTGCACTTCGAGGTGAAATTGCACTAAAAAAATTGTACCAAGGTGTAAGAGACCTTCCATTCACCATTTTTCCCTTCCATCTCTCCATCTTCATTTTTTCCACTTTCCCACTCTTCCATGTGCACTCCCCTTCTACATCTCCACCTTAAAAGACACTAATCCATGTTTCCCCCTCATAAAATCATAAAAAAGTTCAAAAGAGAAGGTGGAATCCATTAAATCTGGTTTAGAGTTGGTTAATACTCTTCAAACAAAAAAAATCCCTTTGTGTTTTAGATGTCAATATAATATTTTCCCAATATATGTTGATTCCTAGCTCCTTGAAAGAGATAAATTAATAAAATCACATAATAAACCATTTCAAAAGATATTTTGGACTCGTTTTTCAGAAGACATTACCTCCATACACCTAGAAAACTCAAAATTTGAGAGTGAGATTGCACTCGATTCACATAGAGTAATCATCTCAAACTTTGGGAACTTACTATACTCCTCAAATGAATCATTTTGATCTATCATATATGATATAAAGTTTAATAAATATCATGATATGAATAAAACTCTAATTCATCTCAAAAACCCTTGCAAAACCCCATGTCCATGAAAACTTGATTTAATTCATTCTTCTAAACCCCACAAGATAACCTCACTAAATTCATAGAATACATCCCTCTTCCCAAAATATTTGAAATGAGCCCAAGATCAGCCCAAATGGATAAGAATTTCTCTCGGAACATGATCAACTAATATTTTTCCCTCTTTCCCATAATCACTATTTTTAAGCTTTTCTTATAGCGAACCCATTTTAGAAATTCATGTTGATTTCAATGACAAAATATCACCAAATTTGTAGCACCTATTAGTCTTGGGAATGAATTTATAATGGATTAAGTGGAATCTAATTTGGATTTTATTTTCTCTCGTTTTTATCGAAATACGAAATCATCTTCCCTAATACAAAAATACACTCAAATTTACATATATTTGGAAAGCGGTTGTAATAACCTCAATTTAGACTTCAATACAAGGGAATTTAAAAGAAAAACTTTATGCTTCCTTGATTTAAACACCCATATATTTAAATCCAACATAAATCTTAAGTTCATATCCCATGCTTCCTTGTTTTGAATTCACTTAATTTAGAACCAACACCCATCTAGATCAATCCATCCTATAACAGTTAACCATGTGCAAGCTGTATGAGTCGGTTTCACTCGATCCCTCATATCACTCTTTACAAGCAAGTATACCTTGTATACCAATGGTTTTATTTTCAATCAATGATAATCAAGTGTTCATATTCTAAGTGTCTACTTGGGTTTTGCCACAAAATCCCATCCGACATCCTACAACTTAGATCTAGGTTAAATCAGGACAATGCAATCAACAACCTTGCACTACTTTGATCAAAGTTTTAGAGACATGTCTACCATGCTCAGTTCCATGATGACACATTTGTCAGATGGAACTTTCCTTTCACCAATCACTTAATTATTGTTATCTACATTAGGATCAGATAGTTAGATATTATTCATTTACAAGTTGTGTTCAAGGCACTAGTTTAGACCAACCTGCATGGGTAAGTGTCGTAATGTCACTTAGAATGACCAAGGGAAAGTGAGCATCTCTATAATGATTCACATCATTATGGGTCACTTCCTATCCCATAGTCATCATAAGATGACAATGGGTACTTTTCCATGCGGTTCAATCCACACTCGTATCTAGGACGAAACTTATATCTTAATATGACCTTCTCATTTAAAGGAGCTAGACGAGATAACTTGACATAAAAGCTACCTTGTTGTAACCAATTAATGACCTTAATCATTAAGTGGTTACATTATTGCGAAAGTGGCCATGAAAATTTGGCACATTGAGTTCCACTAAATGGGAACGACATATCTTAATGTTCTTGAGTTAAATTACAATGTGGTGGTAACTAAGAGTCAATGTTACTTTAAATTCGGTAGAAAACATACCTAATGTCTATAAGAGCTACTCAAGAGTATTTATAGCACATTTAGATTCATTCTAACATAATCTTGATAAGTAATTTTTAAATTTTTAGATTACTTTATAATAATCCACAGTTCCTATTATTAATAATAGATAAGTATCTTGTTTAGTATAACACTTTATGGGATTGATTCCATTTGTTAAACAAAAATACATAGATCAATTAAATAGACTTCTGTATTAACCTCTTTAATCATTAATCAAGTAATTATAGTTGAGTTCAAAACTATTATTAATGATTTGCATTCTAAGTAATGACAACAAACTATTCTTAAATATTGGTATATGCTCACCCAAAACCAATTGTACATGTGTTTGTGCATATGTATAGATATCATTCTATGACATGTTCTTATTAACTTCGTAAAGGTTAAGTTCTTGTTTTTAATTTCTGAAGATCAACCATGATTATGATGTTAAACATCATCATCATATAATAGCTTAAACTAGGCCAAATATATAATACATTAACTTGTATTAACACTATATAATTTGGAATCTTAATTATAGGTCTTATATGCAATCAGCTTATTAAACTTCACTTTCACAAGTTTATAAGATAATCCATAAGTATGGTATACTTCATAATTAAAAAAAAATACTCAAATTTACAAACACGGGATTCATCCTTTTACAATTATAACATTTATAAAATGAATTGACCCTTCCTTAACTATGGTTCACTTAAGTACAAAGCCTTAAGATCATCAATGTTGCCATGAGGCATTCCTCATTGTGTAATAATAATAACTCCTTAGTTGCATAGATTATATATATGAATACATCCTTATTTTGCAACCTTAGGATCTCTGTTTATACCAAGTAGGTATATTCATGAAATGATTCAAAAACCTCTTAGTCAATTATTAAGACATTTTAGTTACTCATAATAAGTGTTGTATTCAGACTTCCAATTTAAGGGATATACTCAAAATATAGTTATACTTATTATAAAAACATGCATGACTTTTCCTTTCGATATGACATAATAATTCACATAGTAATAAATATCTTAGTTTCCACATAAGTTTACAATCAGTGTAATCAACCAATGATAAGAAACCATTCTTCAATTTTTCGATATAATTAAACACTTTAATAAAAATAAGAGTACATCTCAATTATTTATTTTCTCGAACAATTACAATAGATTGTCTAATTTTTCCCCTTTCAATCATATGGAAAAATAGTGGCACTTCAATAATTTACAATTCAAGCTGCAGTAAAAGCATCCTTTATCAATCACATGGAACAATAAAATCTTTCAACTTTATTCATCTTTCTAACTTACAGAGCTCCATCTGCAAAACATGTTAGAATCGTCGAGTTCATACGAAATGAGAATGATAAACTCTATTTCTCCCTTAATGGTTTACACCATTTAATATTTTCATAAATGAAATGGTGCATTCGCCTAAATTAATATAAGAACCTAGATGTCTCAACTCAACACGGATCTTATCCAAGAAGCACTTTTCATACTCATATTGTCTTCTTCATAAAATCTTCTACACAAGAATTAATAACATGAGACAAAATACACATCTTTTTCAAGCAGTTAAACATGAACTTATTGTAACTATAAGGTCAACAGTTAAAGAAAAATATATGTGATGATACTATATAATTTCAATACCTTATTCAAGTGCCAAGTAACATGTGTGTGTTCCCTCTATTTACATGTACCAAATAATAATAATTTTTGAACTAAATACGGTGTCTAACAATATTGATTCACACAGCTAATACCAAATTCAAACATTTTCAACTCTCATAAGGAAGGAAAGTTTCTATTAACACTTGTATCTCAACATTAACCCAATTGTTTGGTTTAACATAAATTTCATCCGAAAAGAAGCAATTATACATAAAGGATACCCTTATGATTGTCTTAGTTCCATATATTTTTATATTTCATATAATAATAGTCCAACATCCAAGTAAGGGTTTAGTCAATAATACTATCCTCAAATTCCAAATCTACATGGTCAAAATGGAATTGCAAATGTCATATTACATCTCAATTACCATCGACATTAATTCTAACTTACTATCATAAGTATGGTAATTATATTGATAGCGTAAGGTCCATTCATACTTATACAAACATCAAGTAATGTTTTATCTCCCGAATAGTTATATGTACGAAATAGTGCTCATTCTTAGAATTAGATACAAGTATTGAATGGTAATTTACCACTCACTGATAATTAAGTATCAATTATATTTATTCACACAATGGAGTACAAGTAACTGGTATCTCTCAGTCATTGAATTAACTACAACTATTCATAGTAATAATAATCTCACCAAACATAATTAAATAAACCAATTTAAGGAAACCCTTTAAGTTTTAATTTCATAGATTAGAGTCAACCACTCACTATACGGAGTCACCTAGAACAGTGGAGGGTTACAATCAACTAGAATCCAACATAGGATTTAACATACACCAGGGAACCATGGAGAAGCTTTGACCATTCAAATCTTCCTAGGAGAATTCTTACATAAATGAGTCAAAGCATGCAATTCGAGGCTTGTTCCCATAGAACGGAAACCATTCCTAAGAAAAATGATACAAAGGACTCACTGTAAATGAAAAACCCATTTTACAGTTACAACCATATCCGTGTACTAGTAGCGGACAAAGTTATAATCTCAAACATTGGTAGAGATTCAAGACCCAAAATATGAGATTCTAGAGTCTGAATCAAAGATTCGATAAAAGTGTGAATATTGTTAGGTAATTATATTTTACCTAGGTTAATTATGCATTGCACATAGTTAGTTTGATAATTGTTTAATTGTTATATGGTTATATTTATTTATAACCTTCTATATTATTTTATTCAAACATACGAGAGTTGTTATATTGTTTTAACAATACTATTGTTTGTATTATTTCACGGTTGTACTGTCATAACCCTATTTATTTGTTTGTATATTGTTGTCCAATATGTATAAATATTGCAGCACATCTATTGTAAATTAATTTTGATTATTAATAAAATATTCTAGGCTCTCATCCTTGCTCTACATTTGGTACAGAGCAAGAATCGGACCTCTGAAGCTGAGAAAGGTTGGAGAGAGGTTGCAGAGGAAGAAAAGTCTTAGAGATAAATCTACATCATTAGAGAGACAATGCTACCTCCAACAACTTCCCATATCTCCTGCAGTCCCATAAACCACATGTCTCGATCTCTAGGTAAACGTAAATATTTTTTTACCTTGGTGCCCTCTGCACTAGGAAAAATTTCCTATAGAGCATTTTCTCAGTTTATGTAAAACCAAATTAAACATTAAAAGAAAACAACCTTATCCATTAGGGTTTTGTATCTAACTTCAAAAGTCTATTTAGTTACAACTACATTTAGCGATCTGCCATATTTAGAGGAATTTGTAGGTCCGTTAAAAAATTATTGGGTCAAGTACTACCATTAAGCTCGCCAATCAAGTTGTATGAAGTGGGTTAATATTGCATCTAGTCATTATTATTCTAGCGAGTTTGAGAAGTGGGCTACTCAAACCACCATCGAGCCATGCATAAGAGAAAGTCCAACTCATAGCATCACAATTCTTGTTCAAAAGACACCGAGTTGTATTTATCATGCATTGGGTGAGTAAGGCGAGCTCTATCCTTGTTCGAATCAGGTTAAGCTAACATCCCTCCTTCAATAGATACCCTACCAAACGAGTCAAGCAATATAACCTACACCAAGGAAAAATAAATGAAATTGTTTGAGCATTGGCATGGAAAGATAAACCCCTAAGAATCAATCCTGCATAGTTCCAAGATTTTGATCAAGCTTGTGTCATATTACCCACACCGAGTCACAAAGACCCATACATACAATGACTGAGTTAGAGACATCTACAATTTGGTTCAAGCCAGCCACACATTGATCGAAGATCCTCGCAACCACAAACACCAAGTGTTGAACACAACAAAAAAATGGAGGCAAATAAATTACAAGCACCATCAAATGTCAAACTTGCACAAACTATGGATCGATCCATGTCCAAAGAACTCCGTGAAACCCGCATAACACAAAACAATAAAGTGGTGGCTCAATAAAACCGGTGGAGTAATATTCTATAAAAGAAGGCGGTGAAGGCATAAAAAGGAAGATCGGGTCCGCTTTCTCGGCACCTTAACACTAAATTCTCCATCCCCAAACTTCCCTCCACCTCAACATAGGCCACATGGATTCTCTTCATGTCAGGTCATTATTTCAAACGATTATTCATTATTTGAACATTTTAAATACTATATGCTTCGATTTAAAGCCTAAGCGCATTGGTGGGATAGTTGGATAGTACAAAGGGATTTCGGTGTAGGAGGTTTGGGGTTCGACCCCCACACCCAACATATTTTTGAAACCATTTTAGACATAGCGGTGAAATTGGAAAAACCACCAATTTTGGAGGAAAAACTAGTGGAAAAACCTCCTCCAAACCCCTTAGTGATAGCTAAATCCACTACTAAAAATAGCGAGAAAAACCTTAAAAAGGGCAAATTGTTTTTTTCTTCTACTATGCTTAATTTTTATTCTGAGCAACATTTGCTAAAGGGGGTACACCTAAAAATTGCATTTTCAGCTATATTTTTGCAATTTTTTGCATCGTGGATCATTTTGAGCTTCGGAGGCCACTAGGGGCCCGAAAAACAAAATGTTTTTACCTGCCATTCAATTTTTCAAAATTTTTGAATGTAATTGTATACTTCAGTGTATTGTAATAATTTGCAGGTTGCCATAGTCAACAAAAACATTGAATCGATCAAAAATTGGCAGAGAATTGTAATAAAAATAATGAAATTTAGTTCTAAAATACTCACGAGATCCTAGATCTCAATCGTAGCGTTTGGTATATACATTGCCTTTAAGAAGTACTTATGGGTAAAAATTCATGACTACTACTGAACTTAACACCTAATATAGCTACAACAACGTCATTTTGGCATCGACCCTTTAAATCGACGGGAGTAATAAGAACACAATGCACACACTTTGAGCCCTATCATCGTTCTATGAACAATTGCATGAATTAAATATAGACTGAGAAATTATCTGAGTATATAGCAAAGTTACACGCATGTATGAGGATATTTCTTTGAGCCGGTGTCAATAATCACACGGAACCCTTTCAGTACCATCTTGGTACCACATATCAAATTATTTCACGTACGTTAACACCTCTTTCATGTACCAACAGATATATAGAAAGGGAGATATTCTTCCACATATCGACATGTATATCAGAAGGGTACGTATATAGAAATGTTCAGTTTATCAAACCGACGATATATAGATTAGGATACCATATTCTTGGAGTGATAAGAATCATATGATTTGTTAGTTAATTCTACAAAATGGGCACCAACACCCCAAAATTATTTCTTCCGATTCACAACTACTCGGAGGAAATAAATATGTAGCATAGAAGAAAAAATCAAGACACAACTTTAGTTTGAAGAGATCGGCCTATTGTGAATGGTACTGAGGATCAATAACCGATACAACAAAACAATGACAATTTTATAGATCCGATCAAGTAGGCCAAGCTAATCATCTTGTTTGGAGTGTCTGAGATGTGCAACCCCACATTCGAGATTCCAAAACAACCAAAGAAGAGTGGGATAAGTTGAGCATGGTATACGAGGCCAAAAATAATAATGTCATTTTGAATTTATAGAGTCAGTTGCACACATTGAAGTTTAAACAAAATGAGAAAATAAAATCTTTCTTGAGAAGAGTTGCAGAGTTGAGGGCTTCACTTCTAGCCCTAGGAGAGAAGTTCACTTATGACGCTCTTGTTCCCATTGTTTTGAGAGCCCTCCCTCCTTCATACCACATTTTTGTGACAACACTAAACTTGTCAGATATGACAGTTAGTTTTGACAAGTTGGTAAACCTACTGCAACAAGAGGAAGCCATGTACAATAAAGATGACGAAGAGGAGTAGAAACTTTCTTCTCATCAAAAATAGAAAGGAAAAGGGAAAGGAAAACCTAATTCCTATAAAAAACCCAAAATCAAAATCAGAATCAACAAGGGGATAAGCAATAGAAGAAGAAATGTCCTATATGCAAAAGAGGACATGAATTGAAATATTGTTGGTATAATACATACAAGAAAGGTTCATCAAGAAACTTTGGACCTCAATGCTAGTAATCTCACAAGGGACATTCTAACTACAATCAAGGGTAGAAAAATGGGAACTGGAAAAGAAAACCCCATCAGCAAGGAAATATTACTAAGCAAGAAGAACATTCAAATACTAAAGACTACTTGTACACTACTCGATCAAGTGAACCCTCCACATCATCTAGTGATGTCTGGTATGTTGATTTGAGAGC
Source organism: Taxus wallichiana var. yunnanensis (assembly GCA_018340775.1). Taxonomy (NCBI): domain Eukaryota; kingdom Viridiplantae; phylum Streptophyta; class Pinopsida; order Cupressales; family Taxaceae; genus Taxus; species Taxus wallichiana. Next base: position 788,506,797 of record CM031242.1, read on the forward strand.
CACTCAACACATGACCGGCCATAGAGACTGGTTTACTTCAATGAGGGACACACCTTTGAAAAACCATGTTTCGTTAGGTGATGATTCTTCATATGCACAGTACATGGGATTGGGAACATTTCTCTACCTCTTGGTTCATGCAACTATAGATTATCAAATGTATTATATGTCTGGGTTGACTAAAAATATGTTGTCATTCAGTCAAATCCTAGATCACAACTTGAAAATTGACTTTGATAGTCATTCTGGCAAGAAAATGTGTTTAATTTGAGATAAATCACGAGGCTTGAAAATAGTTGCAAAATCCTCCAATGTGGGATGCATGTTCCAACTTGAGTTTTTACACAGAAATGATCAGGAACTTATGGCTAAGAACTCTACCTTTGCATAATTATGGCATCAAAGACTTGGTCATATCAGTTTCAAGTATCTCAAAACACTTCACCGACACAATATGGTAAAAGGATTACCATCCTCCCAGAAGGATACATACAAGTGTCCTTATTGCCTAATGAGAAAAACAGAGAGCTTCATTCCATAAGAGTACTTTTCAAGCTCATGATAAGCTTGACCTATTTCATACCGATCTTTATGGTCCGATGCAACTGATTCATTCTAAATTTCAATATGTCATGCTTAGTGTTGATGAATATTCAAGAAAAATGTGGAAATTTTGTCTTCGCAAGAAAAGTGAAGCTTTTGACAACTTCAAGAAGTTTAAAGTAGCTATTGAGAATGAAACTGGTCATCACATTAGAAATATCTGCTCAAATTAAGGGGGAAATTCACCAGTGATGAGTTCAAATACTACCGAAAAGCTCATGATATTCGTTAATAAATGCCTCCTCCACATACACCATAAAAAATGGTGTTGTTGAGAGAAGAAATCGTACTATCATGGAAATGGTGTGATGCATGATCAATGATTCTGGACTAGCAAAGACATTTTGGGAAGAAGCAATAAAGACAATAGTGTATTTTTTGAATAGAGTTCCCACAGTTTCTCTTGACGGAGTAACACCACAAGAATCATGGTCAAAGCGGAAACCATCTATTGTACACCTTAGAGTATTTAGGTGCAAATCAAGTATGCACATACCCAAGAAGAATAGAAAGAAATTGGATATGAAATCACAAAAATCATCTTCATTGGCTATAGTGAAGAGACTCTTGGGGTACAGATTGATGGATCCGAAGACCAGGAAAGTCTACACCAAGTAGAGATGTTGAGTTTTTGAGAAGAAGGAAGTAGAGACTCCTCCTCTAGACTCATTTGATGTAGATTTTTCACTAGTTGTAAAAACTGAAGTTGATGTTCCCATAGATGATGAAAGTGATGATGGGGATGATGGTGATGATCAAATAGAACCACAACCCATGAGAGTAGTTCAACGTATGCCCAAGTGGTATACTAGCATGCTACGAGATGCAAAAATGGATGCTCCATCGGATACATCCACCACTGGACCACGAAATCATAGTAAAGCAAGAGAAGAAGTAAAATTTGATTTGATGAGTAGATTTATTGAATCTGATGAGCCCTCTATAGTCCAGGAAGCCCTATAGTCAAAATCTTGGAAAGAAGCCATGGATGCTTTGAATATGACTCAGTGATGAAAAATAACTCTTGACATCTTGTTGATCTTCCACCAGGGAAGAAACCCATTAGATGTAGATGGATATTCAAAACAAATTACAAAGTAGATGGGACCATAAACAAGTACAAAGTGAGACTAGTAGCCAAAGGGGTATGAATAAAAAGAAGGAATTAACTACAAGGATACATTTTCTCCCACAACTAAGATCAAAATGATCAGGATGATCTTTGCTCTAGTTGCAGTTTGGTTGGAAATTCCATCAAATGGATGTAAAAAGTGCCTTCTGAAAAAACATTTACAAGAAGAACTCTACATGACTCAACCTGAGGGATATATTGTACTTGGTCAAGAAGAAAAGGTATGCAAAATCAGAAAATCTATGTATGGCCTCAAATAGGCACCCCGGGCATGGTACATAAAAATTAATGAACATTTCATACAACATGGATTTGTTAGAAATCCATACGATCCCAATCTTTACCTCAAAAATTAAGGGAGGAGATTGTGATTGTGATTGTCTATATCGACGATCTAGTCATCACTAGCAGATTCAGTTGAGGATGATCAATGCAATGAAGACATATATTAATTGATCATTTGACATGACATATCTCGGTGATGCATTATTGTCTTGGATTGGAAGTATGATAGAAAGGGAATCACATCTTTGTTTCTCGATGAAATATACCAAGAAAAACTTGAGAAATTCAAGATGATGGGTTGCACATTGATTGCTACTCCTATGGAGAATAGATTGCATTTATCTTGTTTAGATCCATCTCCTAGAGTAAATGCCACTATTTATTGACAGTTGATTGGGAGTCTCATTTACTTGACCTACACTAGACCAAATATTAGCTTTGCAGTAAGCTATCTATTTAGGTTCATGTAGGAACCCAAATTTTGTCATTGAAAAGTAGTAAGGTGCATCTTGAGATATCTCAAGGGATCAGTGGATCTTGGTCTAGAATACAAGAAGAATGACAACTTCTTCTTGTTAGGATATTTGGATTCAAATCATGCAGAAACATTCATTTGACAAAAATCCACTTTGTGGTTTGTGTTCTTTATGGGATCTGGAATAATATTATGGGGAAGCAAGAAAAAACACTTTGTTTCTCACTCTTCTATAGAAGCTTGAGTATCGTTCTGCAGTGAAGTTTTCTATGAAGCGATATGGCTATGTCGCATATTGGAAGGGCTTGGAATACAACAAATAAACCGATCACCTTGTATGTTGACAATGAAGGTGTTCTCAAACTTGTTCACAATCCATTTTTTCATAAAAGAAAAAAACACATTGAGGTACATGTACATTTTATATGCGAGCATGTCTTGAAACACAATTTACTGACTTTAGTTTTGTCCAAATTTGAACAATGAGCATATATCTTCACAAAGTCACTTGCATGTGATAAGTTCAAGTTGTTTAGAAATTTTCTCTTCATCCCTTGAGACAATGCAAAATTAAGGGGGGAATGTTAGGGTAATTATATTTTACCTAGGTTAATTATGCATTACACATAGTTACTTTGATAATTGTTTAATTGTTATATCGTTATATTTATTTATAACCTTCTATATTGTTTTATTCAAACATACGAGAGTTGTTATATTGTTTTAACAATACTATTATTTGTATTGTTTCACGGTTGTACCCATGCAACCCATTTCTTTGTTTGTATATTATTGTCCAATATGTATAAATATTACAACACATCTATTGTAAATTGATTATTAATAATAATAAAATATTCTGACATGCTTCCGTCCTTGTTCTACAAATATATAACAATGATACCTTAACTTTCTGGGTCTACACATCTACAAAAATAAAACCGAGGCACACAGAGCCCACTAACAGTACAACCGACATATGTATGTATAGTATATCCTTTACCACCCGAGTCCTGGGTATTACAAGAATAATGCTCATGCCTCAAATTTTACTTCATCTATGTATCATAAGGTTAAAAAGGGGAAAGGAAATAATATACAGAGGATATGAAAATTCCTAAGAGTCCTCCTTTCCACTACCACCATCCTCGAAGTAACTTGAGTCATAACAACAAAGAAAAACAACACAAACAACAGTCCACAAAACATCGTATCATTCTTGGGGTTCAAGCAAGCCATAACAGGTAAAGGAACAACACAATAAACCCCAAGTCTATAATACTTCAAAAAACCCCATTTTTATAAATTAAAATACAAGTGCAGAGATTTGATTTATGAAAATAGTAAAGAGAGAGTAAGAGAGAGAGAGAGAGAGAGAGAGAGAGAGAGAGAGAGAGAGAGAGAGAGAGAGAGAGAGAGAGAGAGAGAGAGAGAGAGAGAGAGAGAGAGAGAGAGAGAGAGAGAGAGAGAGAGAGAGAGAGAGAGAGAGAGAGAGAGAGAGAGAGAGAGAGAGAGAGAGAGAGAGAGAGAGAGAGAGAGAGAGAGAGAGAGAGAGAGAGAGAGAGAGAGAGAGAGAGAGAGAGAGAGAGAGAGAGAGAGAGAGAGAGAGAGAGAGAGAGAGAGAGAGAGAGAGAGAGAGAGAGAGAGAGAGAGAGAGAGAGAGAGAGAGAGAGAGAGAGAGAGAGAGAGAGAGAGAGAGAGAGAGAGAGAGAGAGAGAGAGAGAGAGAGAGAGAGAGAGAGAGAGAGAGAGAGAGAGAGAGAGAGAGAGAGAGAGAGAGAGAGAGAGAGAGAGAGAGAGAGAGAGAGAGAGAGAGAGAGAGAGAGAGAGAGAGAGAGAGAGAGAGAGAGAGAGAGAGAGAGAGAGAGAGAGAGAGAGAGAGAGAGAGAGAGAGAGAGAGAGAGAGAGAGAGAGAGAGAGAGAGAGAGAGAGAGAGAGAGAGAGAGAGAGAGAGAGAGAGAGAGAGAGAGAGAGAGAGAGAGAGAGAGAGAGAGAGAGAGAGAGTGTTTATTTCTTACAAAAATCTTCAAGCAACCTCCACCCAAAAGCTCTCACCAAAAGACGGTGACCAAACCCTTCTAGAATTCCCAACACACATAAATATATGACTCAAATCAAAACCTTATAGAGATATCGCAATTTAAAGGCCTTTGAAATAGTAATAGCGGCCATAGAATCATTGTGAACTTCTCTTAAAAGATTTAAACTTAAAAAATGGATACTTTAAAACCTTTACATGCTGAGCTCACAAAGCTCTAGTTCAACTAAATAAAATAAACAAATGAAACCCTCATTGTTCATGCGGTTTCCATTAGAATTCCCCCACAGTTTCCAAAGTCTCGTGGAGGATATCTAATGTAAATTATATTGTTTGCTAAGCATCGTAACCCCTTAACCACCTCATCCATTCCCACCTCATCTAGCGGTTGCTAATTTAAGAATAGATTGGTTTTAAACAAAGCACAATCGATTGACCAAATTGTTTTTTAGATTTATTGATAATGCACGCGGTTAGTTTGACCCACATGTTTATTTTATCCATAGCAAAGATAGGAATGATAACCTTTGGATCATAAATCTTCCAAATTTAGTGGAGAATATGGGATCTCCAAAATAGTTCATAAGCTATTAGCTTTGCATGTCCCCCCTTATTTTTGTAGAATATAATAATAATGATGATAAAATTGATCTGTTTCTAAGTTATTACATGCAAATACAATTTGATCATTTCAAATAATACTTTCAAACCATAATAATCATTAAGTTTATGGCTAAGAAGCCTTAGTCCAACAATCATACAAATCTAACCATCATAGTATTAGGTTAAGTAAATAATTATGTGGTTGGTCAAAGACCAAATTAAAGTCGCAATGAAAATATAAAAGCCTTAATCATAACATAAAGGTTGAATGCCATGGTATATAACAATATAATAGAGATGATCAAAGACAATACCAACCATTTTCAAAGAATTCAATTTATGCCCAAAACTTCATAACATATCACAACACAATTGAAGTCATGTTTCCTCCCCCACCTTAGCAACTTAACTTAGGTTTAATTCAACTTTCATGCTAATCTCCATTCAAGATTTATAAGCATAATTACGTCAAAATGAATTTAGTGCTATTATAACAACACTAACCTAGTAAGATCATAAGACATCATCTAATTCGTTCAATAATATGCTCTGAGGCCAACATAAGACATATAAACTTTAATGCCTAAAAACTTAAGAAATTTTTAGCATATTATAGTTAGGCCTTATATCAGTCATCCCAAATGTGTTATAAAATCAGATATACTTATTTCAAATGCAATTGAAATAATATCATGATTAGTAATTCTAATTACACCTCACGTATTTAAACTTTAGATGCCAAATTATCCGTTTGTAATGCAACCCGACTTTCAGGGCGTGATAATGGTTGCAGAAATAATTTTCACTTACGCCATAGAGTTCCTACCACTTTCTAAGGCTAGTGAGATCATGAAAATGTAAAATAATGATCTACAAATCCATATACAAGACCATTTCAGTTCTAGTGGAGCACGTGGATTTCAATGATTTGAAGTAGAGGGTGAAAGAAGGAAAACTCATTTATGGACTTGAGTTAGTGTATGTGGAAGGATTATTGATCAAAAAACATTCAATTAAATTATTCAAAGGATTTCACAATGGGAACCATGGTTGTGAGCATTGTTATGTTTCTTCCAGGGATTCTCAAGAAGCTCCAAACACTGTCATGGTTGTCAAGTCGAGGTGTGTGTGGTACAAGTGCATTCTTCATGATGATCATAAGAGGAGTGTTTTCTCATATGGAAGAAATGATATCATGTTCATATGTTCATCCTACCATTTCTCATAGAGGTGAAGAGGTGAAATGAGATATTTCAAGATATAATAAAAGGTGACCATTCCAGATAAGGCATGAAACATCATTTCCAAGTCCAAGAAGAGATGTGTTCCAATCAGATAAGCAGTTGAGGAAGATCCTGTCTAAATGTGGCATTCATCTCCACCATGAAGGAAGAGTGAGACTTCATTCTGTAACATCTATATTCTCTCTCTTCTTCTCTCTTTCTCTCTCTATAATTCTATTTCTTCATTGAGGAGAAAATTTTGTAAAAAGTGACTTAAGTCACTTAAATTTTTTTATTTCTTCATTGGAAATTTCACTTTAAATTAAAAATTCACATGTGAATGTGAAGAGCCACTAGATTTATCTATAAATTGTAATGCTATTTGTATTCCAAAGGATTCGGTTTTTCCCTCTCAAGCCGCTTATATTCTTATATTCCCTTACATTGTAATTTTCCTACATTCTCATCTTGTCACTCACTTGAGAACATGTTGGAATTTTTAATAAGTTAAAGGAATTTGTTCCTTATTTGTCTTTTTAGAATGAATAAAAACTGATAAAGATATGTATTTGTCTTTCCATTATCTTGTGATGTTATGTTATGATTTCATGTTTCCTCCCATTGAATGGATGTACTCTGAGTTATAATATGATATAATTTGTGTCATTACCATTAACATAGATCCCTCTCCCTCTTTCCCGACTATTTCTCTCACCATTTTCTCCTTTCCACCTTATACATTTCTCCCTCTCTCACTTTTAGTTACATTTAAAACAAGGTTGTTTCTATACTTTCACCAGATCTTCGACCACCCTCAAAGAGTTATAAACAGTGGTAAATAATCCATATCTCAATAAATGGGAGCCACCTCATATCGAAGTAAATCATTTCAATCCTCGTGATCATCGATTTAAGCCCATATTTTTTCCTTGATAAAAAAATTCATCAACATTTTTGGTAACCATGGTAAATAGTGAAAAAACTATAGTAATGAAAGATAAACAAATAATAATGCAAACCTCCATGTAATTCCTTCAATGCAAACCTCAATAAGGTTGTGGAGACCTTGTCTATGGAACCTTGCAAATGAATGTGGGTGCTCTTGAATGTTCTCCAAACTTTGGATGCAATTGCTACAAACATAGTGAAATTTAGTAGAGTTTTTGTACTTCAAATTCAAGAGGATTTGTGTTGGTTCGAAAATTTGTCGCTTGGGCAGATTTATGGATAGATGAGTCAACAAAGCAGTGTGTGGCATAGCCCCTCTTTGAGTCAAAGAAAGTGAAACTCGGTTTATTGCTATTCTACCAAAGAGGAATTTGTGCAAGTCTCACAATATTCGCCTTCGGGGTTTGGGATCTCATCCCAGTAGGGTTATTTCTGACTGCGAAAAGAAAGGAATGAAAGAGAGGATGAAGAAAGATCAGGTCCGAAGGGAGAAAAGAAATGAATTCCAAAGCAGAAAGGTTAGAGGGTTTATGTTTTGGGATTGGTAGTAAACAGAGCCAAACCTACTTACATAAACGAACAAAGCAATACTGGTGAATAAATGACAATAAAACAGAAGCAGATCCAACAGAATAAACACACAGATCTGACATAAGAAAGATCTAATGCATATAACACATGTATTCAACACAAAGTCTAAATATTGCATTACTATTTCCTTCTGTTACAAAAAGCTCAAAGTCTTTTCTTCTCACTTCTATTTTTCATCTGAAAAGTATCCACTCTCTTGAATACAACAAGTATTCAAGTATTTATAGAAGAAGAGAAGAAAAGAAGGCAAAAACAAACCAACCACTTACAAAATATCTAAAAATTCAATAGTTGATTTCAAGTTTTGGATGGCAACATCCCATGGTGCAACATGGATGAAGTCATCGTGTATGCCAACATGCTTTTAAATATCTTACAAAAATGATCAATGGATCCCAAGAAGAAACCACTCTTTCGTGTAAAAGGGCACACTTTTCATCGTGTCAGCAGAACTTATTAACGCCTTCGCGCACTTATCAAAGCATGTCGAAAATAAATTATTAGCACCCTTTCGCGCACCTTTCATTGTGTCAGCATGAACTTATCAGTGCCCCTTGGCGCACCTTTCATCGTGTCAGCATGAACTTATCAGCGCCTTGGCGCACCTTTCGGCATGTCAACAGGAACTTATCAGCGCCCTTTGGCACACCTTTCATCGTGTCAGCATGAACTTATTAGTGCCCTTGATGCACCTTTCATCGTGTCGGCAAGATGAACTTATTAGCACCCTCGCGCACCTATCAAAGCATGTTGACACCACATGTGCCGCTTTGGAAATGGGCGCACTTATCAAAGATGTTGACAGAACTTATCAAAGACCCCTTGGTGCACCTTTCGGCATGTCGACAAGAACTTATTAGTGCCCTTTGGCGCACCTTTCATCGTGTCAGCATGAACTTATCAGCGCCTTGGCGCACTTATCAGCATGTCGACACCACATTGTCAGCGCCTTTGGCGCAAAAATTTTGGATGTCGCGCGCTTTGGAAATGGCCAAAATGGCTAAGTCTTGAAACAACTTGATTTTTGAAAGGGAGTTTTGGGCTATTGCGAACATTATCAGAGTTCTTCAGGGGACCAAAATAAAATTTTTGGGTATGGTTACCTACAAATTTCCCTTGACAATTTTATAGGATAACAACTGGCTCTTTCTGGGGACTATCTTTGAGTGAAACATAAGGGGTAGAGAATCCCAGATCTCATGTGCCTATCCATTGGGTTGGAGAGAGTCAAAAACAAGGGCGACCGGAGGGCGAACAAAGGGAACACACAACAAACAAAAATCAAACACACAACTAAAGAAAATTGTACAAAGAAGAGAGCAAGCTCTACTTCCTAAAGATTTTCAGATGCTACCCGCTATAGGGAAGCGGGAGCTCGGTTCCATCTAGATATGAGAGATAGAAGCTATTCTCTCCATTGAGCTACTTGATCTTGAAAGGCCCTCTCCACAGGGAATCAAACTTTCTGTGCATGCCCTTTGGCTCTCTTCGCTTGTCCCACAAAAGGATGAGATCTCCCACTTGAAAATCCCTCTGCTTGGCCTTTTATCGAACAGTCTCTTAACTTGATTCTGATGTTCGGTGATCCTGTCGACCACCCTTACTCTCTTTTCTTCAAGTTCTGTTAGATACATGATCCTCTTTTCAAGAGAATTTTGGAAAGTTTCATCTTCAATTGCTCGTGCCAAGCGTAGAGCAGAAGTTCTGTGGAGATAGGGATCTCAACGTCGATTCCATATAACACTTGAAAAGGAGACATACCGAGGGACCTCTTGGGAGTGATACGATCTGCCCACAAAGCATCATATAATGACTTGTGCCAGGACCGCTGATTCTCATTGACCAGCTTCCGTATGATGGTCACCAAGTTTTTGTTATCGGATCTCGCCCGACCATTTACCCGAGGGTAATAACTGAGGCGTGAGCCAAAGTTATCCCGTATTCGTAGCAAAAACTAATAACTTCCCGTGAAGAAAATTTAGAAGCACTATCAAGCAACAATCTTGTTGGGAACACCAAACCCGACAATGATATTTTCTTTGATGAAACTATAAACAACTTCGGAAGTGGCATGTTTTGATGTGTATGGCTTCCACCCACTTGGTGAAGTAATCTGTCATTCTTTGTTAGGACATAACTGTGTCCGGCACTTGATTGGGGATTGAGTGAGCCGATAAAATCAATTCCCCACGCTTGAATGGTTCATCAACAACGACTAGCTTTGAGGGAAAAAGCAGCCAACTTGGGCTTTTCGACGAACCTGTTGGTAAGGTTCACATTTTGCTACCAGTAGTCATGTATCTTGGAAAAGGGTCGGCCAATAGTACCTGGCCCAGATGATCTTGTGCACCATCACGGAGGAGGAGAAATGGCCCCACAAAGCTGAATTATAAAAACTTTCAAGTAACTTCACCTACTGTGGCTTATCGACACATCGCAAGAAGATGCCATCTATCCCGCGTTTGTATAAATTGTCATCCCAGATGACATATTTGGCTGCTATGAGCTTTATAGTGTGCTTATCCTTTGTAGTTAGGTAAGTCGGGCATTCGCCATAGGTGAGGAAGAAAGCAATATCGAATACCACTCATCCTGGTTCTGCAAATAGGACCAGAGGTAGTGAATCGGGTTTTTCCAACCGGTCTCTTGCGCTTCATTGGTACACTCATCATTTTCTCTGGAAACTTTTGACCCTTGGTTTTCAGCCGTAAGTTGACACAAGCCTTTGCCTCTTACCAACTTGGTTGGTTTTATATCTAAATCATACTCTTGGACCTTTGCAATCAATTTCCGCGCAAGCTTCCTAACTCCCCGTTGAGTTAAGATTGACTTGACCACCGTGTCGTGGACCAAAGCACCACCGTATGAGAATTTAAAATGTAATACCTGAAGTTTTTGACTGCTTTGACGATGGTGAAGGCATGTTTTTCCAATTGAGACAGTTTCAATTCATGAGGCTTGAGGGGAGAGCTCATGAACGCAATTGGGGATTCAACATTCTCAGAATTCTTTTGCATCAAGATGGCAGATACAATATGATTAGATGCATAACTATACATGATAAAATCTTTGGAGAAATCGGGACATACCAAGACTAGTGTGTGAGTGACGGAAGATTTTATTTCTTCAAACAACCTCTTCCCTCCTTCGTTCCATTGGAAAGTTGGTGACCCTTTCATCATGTCAAATATATGACGAGTCTTTTTAGCAAAGTCGAGAACAAATCGCCTGAGAAAATTCACCTTTCCGAAGAAAGAGTGGACGCTAGTCTTACTTGTAGAGTGCAAAGAGTAAGGCTCAATGGCCTTAACTCTTTCGGTATGTATCTTCGTTCCTTCTTTGCTAACAACATGCCCTAGCAACTTTCCTTCTGTGACTCCAAAAACAGACTTTTTTGGGTTCAGGGAAATCCCATGCTCTCGGCATCTGGCCAATACTTTCTCCAGTGATCACAATGATCACTTCGTTGTTTAGAGAACACAGTTAAGTCATCTAGATAAACCACAATGACCTTCCCCATCATACCTTTGAATGCAAGGTCCATGGCCCATGAAAAGTGGCGCCAGCATTGGTTAGGCCGAAAGGCATCCTGCTGTAGGCAAACGTACCCTAGGGAGTAGTGAATGCTGTTTTAAATTGATCTTCAGGTGAGACTTCAATCTGATTGTAGCTCGAAAAACCATCAAGCATGGACAAGATTTCTGATCCAGTTACCACTTGCAGAACTTGATCCATTATAAGGAGTGGGTAGTTGTCTTTTAAGGAATCCTGATTCAAGTTTCGAAAATCTACGCATATGCGTATTTCACCGTTTTCTTCAAGACCTTTGGCACAATGTTCGCCACCCAAGTATCGTGATGGATAGGAAAATAATTCTCGCATCCAACATTTTCTAAATTTCAGCCCTGGATAGTACCTAAGATCTTAGGGTTGTAATGCCTCTCGCTTCTCGGTGAAAGGCTTTGACGCCTTCTTTCAACGGGATGTCATGTCGACATCCTTTGGCTTAAAAGACTTTAGATCGGCATAGGACCATGCCAATACGCCCATGTATTTCTTCAAGCAATTTGACAAACTTCTTCGCTTCTCTTCAGTGTGCAACATTTTCCAATGTTCGTTTAATCATGGATGTTCTACCGAACCTAAATTGACCGGTTCGGTTTTCGGGGAGCCCATATCATCTCGCCTTTTCTTTTTTACAAAACGGTCATGCCTATCAAACAACCATTCTAAAGAAACCAGGCCCTTCGAATTTTATTTCCTTTAAGCCGACATATGCCCGCTCCTTCTGGATTCATCCTTTTGATTGGTGACTGATTCACGGCACATAGAAGTGGATCCTTCAAAATGCAATTCCTTGAAATTTTCTACCTTTTCTAGAAAGGCAATGAGTTGATTGTCATCGTTGAATACTTGCCAATGCTGAGAATTGTCTGGCACACTTGGGTGGAAAACCATCTCAATGGTGTATTTGTTTGTTTTCAAACCTGGGTGCGGAGCATGAGGGATGCCGAAATGGCCAATGAATCGGCCATGTCATTCTGAGCTCTTGGAATGGATTCTATTGAAAAAGCATCAAATTCTTCAATGCTGTCCCACACCGCATTACGGTAGTGCCTGAGCCTCTCATTCTTCACTTGATATATCCTTTTAACTTGATTCACGACTTTCTCTACATCACCTTGTACTTTTAGATTTTGATCCCTCTTTCCTTCGCGGCTTGCATGCCAAGTAGTAGAGACTCATACTCAGCAGTATTATTTGTATTGAAGAACTACAATTTGAAAGAGAGAGGAATGACCTCCCCTTCGGGAGATATTAGCACAGCTCCGGCGCCACATCCACTAGTTGCGGAGCTGCCATTGAACTACAAATTCCAGATCTTATTAAGATCTTCTTCTTGGATGAGAACAACCATTTTGTTAGCCTTGGTAGACAAAAAATAGTTCCCCATTCCGAAGATTCAAAAGAATTTGAGCTTTGGGGTCCCTGAGTTAGTAACCAAGTACTTCTTTTTTGATTCTGGCTCCAAAGTCTGCATTACACCTTTGACGGGATTCTAGCCTTGGACCAGTCCATATGAATTTCTCCTCCAACCTCACTAGAAAAACTCCTTCCCAGTAGTATTCCATAGGCTGGAATATCGGCAACGAGGACGGTCATTTTTACTCTTTTCTCTGGGAACGCCGCAATTTAAACTACGCGTCTTTGATTTGACCAATCAACGGAACTTGTTTGGTTTCCAAGGAATAACATCTGCCGAAAGGCTTGGTAAGTGTGAGGCCTAGAGCATGAGCAACTTTTTCGGCATGACATTTTGAAGCCCTTAATCAATTATGCAGTTACTTAACTTGTGGCCATTGATTAGGAGGGAGAGATAGAAAGGTTCTATCTTACCTGATGCAGATGTTGAGGCAACATTTATGCGGGATGCAAGAGGAGTGGAAAGGATTCCTTTCAAGGAAACCTCGGGAGTTATGACAGCCTGACTTTGAATATACTTGGTCAATCTTACAAGCTATTCAGATTTAATCAAGATACTCGGCTTCTGACATTTGGATCTTGGTATTTTTAGAATGGTCAATTATGTCAAATGTGGCCAAGGGTTGACCGTGAAGGAATGAGTCCCTCACTTCGTGATGGTAGGGTAGGATTACCGGGTCTTCATGGGAATAGAAGAAGGCTGATTTGGAGGAGAAATGGGGGAAAAGATTTCCTTGTAAAAGACTTAACAGGAGTTGAGTAGGAAGAGGATTACCTCTTTTAGCAATAGTTAGAGGTGCGTTTGACACGACCTTCTCCTTCAGACGTACATGGGCAGCGACATCTCGCTTCTTTTCCTTTGCATGAGCGGAAAACAACATATGATTGTCCACTTGCATATCCTTGTGTACCCTCCTCTTCATCGATTCTTCCTTCTCAAATTCCATATACCCGATAGTAGAGTCGCCAATGCTCATCGACATCTTGATCATCTTCACCTTGAGATGAAGGTTCTTTGTAATCTTGTTCCTTTTCTTCAATTTCAGCTAAGGCGTTAACGTTAGGAGGAGCCTTAAGCGCCAACCGTGGAGCATTGCGCAGGTAAGTGCGGTCTTTGTGAAACATTGTTGGAAACGAAATTTCTCTCGTGGAATATCCCGTATGAGGAACCGGGGAAGCTTGGGTGAATCGCTTCTTCAATGCAAGCAAGTCATTCACCATCTTTTGAAATGCCGGATCGATTTAAGTAGTGGGAGAAGGGCCCAAAGATTTAGGCTTGGATGATTCCTTTTCAATTCACCGAGATATTATCAAATTATCTTCAATTCGGATGGCAGCAGCACAGGCGAGAATCAAGGTATCCACTTGTTCTTGTAAGAGCAAGAAACTTACTTTCGAGCTCATAGCGTTCATGAAGAAACACTTCTGATTTTCCGGTGTTGGAAGCATGGCAACAGGGACATGGTTGATTAATGCATCAACCCGTGATAAAATTGCGCATGGTCTCATTGGCCTCCTTCTTCAGGTGAGTGATTTGTGATAATAGTGCAAACGCATCTTCCAAAGGCTTGTACTTGTCTTCAAAGCATCTCTCGCAAGGTGGCCCAACTAGTAATAGATCCGGCCGGTAAATGCTTTGAAACCATTTCACAAGGGCCCTTGTAAAGTTTCCGTAAAAGGTGAACCGACACATCTTCATGAGTTACATCCAGGATACCGCATGACATGATGAATGCAGATATGTGTGAATCCATGCTTTGGTTCCCTCTCCTATCAAATTTGGGAAAATTCTTTCAGTTTCCATGTGGGAGCACGTGAACAGGATGTGGCAAAGCCAGGGGACCCATAGCATTTCCCCATGGTACCGCCATCTGGACAGCTGGAAAAAGAACACGAGCTGGGAACACAGTTCCACTGAGCAGCAAGGCACAACAAAGGGATGTGGAAGCTCCTTGTGAAAGATGTTTCCTTCGCGGAGGTGAGGCACTTCTGGCTGACCGATCAACTGAACTTAGTGATGAAAAGCACGCCGGTGTTACACTGAAATTGTGCCTTTGAAGCAGATCGAAAGTAGGATCGACTTCTCCACGAGCTCACCGCACGCCAGAAATGGCTCACCCGCCAAAGTGTACCTTCCGGATTTCATGACGTTATGGCATAGATTTAAAATTTATTTTTGGTTGTACTTGCTGATTTTCTGGTTTTTCTGACAAAAACCAGCAACATGTACTTTTCTAAATATTTAAATTTTATCCCTCATTTGAAAACCGATTACGGTTTAATGACAAAGAACAATGAGGATAAAATGACAGTGAAGATTAGTAAGCTGATTTTGGATCTAAAGTTGACTTTTTCAAAGAGTTTAAAAATTTCGGTAAACAAATAAAAATCGATCTACGGAAAAATACATATTTTTATAAAAACTCAATGAACTAAAGATCTCCAACTAGGCCAGATCTCAGAAGAAAATTTTCAATTTGGAGCACTTTTGCAAAATTTTTGGATTTTTAACAAAAAGTTAAAGTTTGCAAACAGATAGTGATTTTTCTGATTTTTAACTGATTTTCTATCATACCACTATCATAGATCCGATAGATCTATTCGTTCCCCAGTAGAGTCGCCAAAAACTGTTGGTTCGAAAATCACGCTTGGGTAGATTTATGGATAGACGAGTCAGCAGTGTGTAGGGAATAGCCCTCTTTGAGTCAAAGCAAAGTGAAACTGGTTTATTGCTATTCTACCAGCAGGAATTTGTGCAAGTCTCACAATATTTTGCCTTCAGGGGTTTGGGATCTCATCCCAGTAGGGTTATTTCTGATTGCGGAAAGAAAGGAATGAAAGAGAGGATGAAGAAAGATCAGGTCCGAAGGGAGAAAAGAAATGAATTCCAAAGCAGAAAGGTCAGAGGGTTTATGTTTTGGGATTGGTAGTAAACAGAGCCAAACCTACTTATATAAACGAATGTAGACACCTAAAATTGGTTACCCAATTTAGTGTCCCTTCTCATCCGTTTACTTGCCTAGGTAACCTAGGGCACGTTTACATCACCAACTATCCCCTTGGGATAGTTTTCCAATTTGTGATTTAATCACCTACTCTAAATTTAATTCATCCCATCACATCTTACCCATGAGTAATTAAGTATTAAATATTTAATTACGCTTCTTCCCATGCATCTTAATCACTTATCCACCCCAAATTTATTCTACCCATGTATCACATCTATTTTTAATCTTCCCTAAGCGGGATATTTTCCCGTAGTCGGGATGAGTCTTATTTTTCTCGAATCGATCATTTTTAGCCATCTCGGGAGTCTTCTCCGCGATCGGCGCCGACCCATATGGTCGGCGCCGATTTTCTAGGAGCGGCGCCGATTATAAAAGCAAGTCCAGAACTCAGTTCTAAGCGCGGAAAAATCGGAACCGAAAAGAGCGAAGAGACCGAAAAAGAGACGAACGAGTGAAAGGAAGCACTTACGCCGAGCAGTGAGAAAGAGAGATCTTCTTAGCATCAATTGTCTCGTTAGGCAGATCTGTCCTAATCAATCCCTGAGAGGAGCACCGTTACTCTGCCCGTATCATATCAACACCATACACCATTATCTATCATCTGGTGACTCTGTTCCAGCGTCTCTCCATCTTCGGCACATCCTACAGACAACATTCACCTTCCGATCCCCGAATCTCATCGCACAGTCCCTGATTGGTCAGTCTGCCTTCAGTTGACACTGATCTTATCCAGTCGACGTCGATCAGTCCCAGTCGCCGCCGATCAGTCCCAGTCGCCGCCGATCAAATCAGTCGCCGCCGATTCTACACAGTCGACGCCGATTTCCCTGCAGACAGGTAAAAGGTCACAGGTAACACAAATTTAGCATTATTTCTCAGTTCCTGTTTTTGTACTTCGTCTGTTACATTGAGTTCATTTTGTTCTCTCTTTTATTACCGCAATCGAGAATCTAGTCTTTATTTACATCTTTTATCATGTATCTTTGCTTTTCTTTATGAAAACGTGGTGACATCCGCCAAGGAAGCTTATCGCTTCTCGGACCGCTTCTCGGGCAGTCCACCCATATATCTTCTAACGCCATCTTTTCTCGGCAATACCGGTGTTTTGCGGGTTACTCGGATCTATTGTGCGAATTACTCGTGCGCGCCGTCTTATCTACATCGACTTCCTCATCCGTCTACATCTTCATCAGGTATCTATTTCATTGAGGTTTTTCAGGGTTTTTGTGTTTAGTTTGGTGCATTAACTTGGACAGGTAACAAGCACGAAATTCTTGATCTACATTCTGGCACGCCCGGTGGGACCGAACCAAAGTCCCTTATGGTAAGTTCATCTCTTTTCTAGTTTTGAACTTTGTTCCTTTTCTTCACTGATTTCTATCAGTCCTATTTGAACATTTCTGTTCATCATTTCAATCTTGCTTTTAGGCGAAGTCATTATCTTGAAATTTTTCTATTTTCTTAAAATAGAAATTTTCGCTTTCGCCATTATCCGGATGTATCTTTCCGGATCTTGTTTGTTGTTTGCTTGATCCTTTCTTGCGGAGCACTTTGCTTGTTCGTGGGATTGTTCGAGGGGAAGAGCTCAACAACGCGCTTTTTGAAGTCCACACACCTTGGAGAGCTAAAACTACAGGTATTCCTCTTTTTCGGTGTTTTCTCCTTTTTAGGTTTTCTTTGTTGGTTGTTTATCACATCCAAACACTTCAGTTTTTGGTGCTTAAAAAGAACCTAATCGCATTTGGGAAAGAACTTGTTTGAATTGTCTTCATCGAAATCAAACATTTCGTTTTAAGTGCTTAAAAAGAACCCTTTCTTTTTCATTGCTGCATGCTTTGTCATCTAGTGTTAATTAGGTTGGAAAATTGATCAAAATCGGTAGTGACACTATTTGATTTTTATTTTTCACCCTTGCACACAAAGCCAAAATCACTAGGTATAAAGCATCTAAACAAAACTCCTTCCTCGGCCTCGCCTACTTGGAAGTGATATCCGAGAGGAAGAGCCTACGCGGTACTCGGGCGCGCTTATAAATTCACGAAAGATTTTGGTATATATTGGCAAAGCACCCGACTCCTTATCGCAGCGGTGTGTGAAGTGCGGGGTAGGCCCCTATATCAAGCCACGTGCACGGTCTTTTCTTGAAGTGCCTTGGGACTCCTCACCAAACATTACCCAAACCATCCTAGTTTGGCTATACGAGTAGTTCCTGTTCTAAAAAGCCTTCCCTAACATTTTCATTTCTTAAAAGCATCAAAATTTAAAGGAGATAATCACTTGCGCTGCTTGAACTATTTGTGCATTAGTTAAGACAATCTTCTTTCTTGCTTGTTTATGACGGCTATCACCCGTTCACAATCTAGGAAAATGGCCCAACAGGTTCCTTCTTCCTCCGAAATCACCACCAGCGTGGATGTTTCGGCACCCCTCCAATCTTCCTCGGGACCACTGTTAGTGGGTTCCCCCTCATGGTCGTATAATCCTTTCCATCAAGCCAAAACAATCCCATCACGTCCGGCTTCTCCTAGTCCATCAGAAATATCTTCTGACTCAGAGTCTATTCCTCGCGGGGATCCTGAATTTCAGGCTCTCCTTGATCGCAATCCGGTAGCCCTCATGGACTATCTAGTACACAAGTCGATCCAAATATCTGACCAAGACCCACCAATCCGACAAGTGTACAATTATCCTCGTGGATCATCCCAGGCCTCTTTAGAGCAGTTTGCACCATCTCTCTTGCCTCGAGCCACGGAGAAGGGTGAGGCCCCTATGCCTCCCTTTTCTCTTCCACCTACCATGTCGACTAATTCTCAATTAGTCTTACCTATCCCTAACACTGCAGCTACCTCGACTATTCCACAACCCATTTCTGAGAGGTCTTACGCCCTTCTTTATAGTAAATTAAATACGTCTGCACATCCGCACATTGCCGTCAATTCGTCTATGCCCTCTATAGTTTCTCAAGGTCAATACCTCTTCATGAGCCAACCCCCCTCAGAATAGGCGGTTGGCTCCTACTTCTCGTCGTCCTCTAGGGGTCTTTCTTCCAATATTCGGCTCATCGTGACATTCGCCCATCCTCAAGTATCGGCACCCTTGATACCTAATTCAGCAATAGAAGGCCCCTTTCGGGTTTGTTCCCCAACATGACCAATCCAACCAACACTCATATTCCTCAATCTATCCCGATCCAATCAACCAACATAGGAGTCCACCAATCACGGGCTCCATCCGTCACCCAACCTTTATTTGCTCAACCACTTATTATCTCGCGGCTGCTATACGCAAGCTGCACAAGAAATACCCCACCGGTGCCACGAGAACACACTGGTTATTCCTCTTATAATCCTATCCAACAACAGATGAATCCCCCATTGACACCTCAACCACACCCACTACTTGCTTCTCATGTAGGACAAACCAATGTACCTCCTCCCCAATCGGATGTGGTTCAATTTCTCTTCAAGAAAATACGAGACTTGGAAGCCTCCACAAAGGAGCCCGCCCTTCATACTCCTTTGAAGAAGTATGCAATGAACCCATTCATCCTTCGGTGGCTTTTAAGCCTTATCCTCCCCAATGGGAACTTCCCAAATTCTCAAAATTTCATAGTCGGGAAGACCCCAACAACATCTGTGAGCATTCAAACATGCTTTGCTACCTCATTGTCCAAGATCGGGAGCTCATGCTCCGTACCTTTCCTATGTCTCTAGCGGGTCGCCGGCTGATCGGTACAATAATATTCTCAACATTCATTATTTTCTTTCTCTCAATTGGCCCAAATGTTTGTTGAGAACTTCTCAATAAATATTGCCCATAAGATCTCAATCACATGAGATCTTTCTACAACATTCGCCAATTTGACGATGAGTCTATTGCAGACTTTGTCGCTCGTTGGAGAGGGATAATCAACAATTGTCCTTCTCTCTTCTCAATCACAACAGTGGATCGAGAAATTTGTTCACCCGATCTTGCGCTAGTCACATTTCTTCCACGTTAAGAATCCAAACTTTCCACACCTTGAAGAAGCCTTCACAATGGCACATGAGCTTCGAATCTCGTGCCATTGAACAAGGAAAACTAAAACTTCGCTCCAAATCTAAACCCGATTTCTCTCGGTTCACCAAACCAAATTCTTTTCCTCCTAAAGATAAGAATCAAGGGTCCACCAATGCTATCGTATTAAAAACATCGAGAACCGATAGTACTCCTAATCAACCACCACGAAGAGACCCTTCATCTGCTCGAAAAGGGGCTTCATCATCTCGATCCTTCGCTCCATTGGGGGAATCATATGCCTCCATCTTAGGAAAAATGTTGGAAGTTCGCATGATCGAACTTCCACCCATTAGAGATATTGATGAAAGTCGAGAACGTCCTTTGTGGTACAGAGAAAACGATTTTTGCCACTATCATAGAACCAAGGGTCATGACATCGAACGATGTCAGACTTTCAAAAATCTTGTCCAAAAATTCATTGATAAAGGCGAGCTTATTCTGGATAACCCAAATGCTCCCCCAAATCAAGCGCTGGACATTTTCAAACAACCCTTCCCCAATCATGCCCCAAATCATAATTCTTCGGAATCTCAAAAACCAAACACCCACACTATCAACTTCATTTCTCTTTGAAGAATCCAGCCACGAAACCACATCATCTACAAGCGCAGCAATCGAATCGGAACCCTCTTCCACTTCACCAATCAGCGGAATTCCTCCATCCTCGGATAACCCATCTTTGGATATTCCTACATTGCTAAACACGGAGTCATCTCTCTCCGGCTCCTTTGTCGATCTCCCATCCATACCCGAGGCAGTGTCTTCCTCATCTGTCTCATCATCAGACATCCTTTCAATGCTCGAGGCAATTACATCCCTTCGAGTTTCCACTTCGGACACATCTACTTCTGTTGCTCCCATTCCGGCTACAACTATGCCCTTGATAAACATCCCTATAATCGTGCCGACTTCGGCGAAAGTGTCCTCAACTTTGACTCTTCCTATCTCTTTTCCTATAGTAGTTCCACCCATGATCACTACACCAAAAGTGGTCCCTTCGCAAGGAACTTCTTCATCACTTACTTCTTCCATCACTAATACTACTTCACCTATTCAGGAAAAATCAAAAGAAGTAACACCAACACCTGCACACTCGATTCCTCAACCTAAACCGCGACAACCAAAATCTAACATTATACCATCAATATCTCCCCATTTGCTTCCTCCAAAAAGGTTACAATCACCTTATGACGTTGAAGTTGTCACCATCCCTGAAAAGGGGAAGCCCATATTTCGGACCATCAAAACTCTCGGTGTTCTTCCACAAAAATCTCTCTCCACGCCTCATAAACGATTAGATTTGCCCGCTGAGAAGGCATCTTCTTCTACACACCTATCAAAGTCATCATCTTCTTCTTCATCAACATCCCTAAAAGTAGACTTACCTACCAAAAAGATGCCACTTCTTCTATCAAAATCCTCATCTTCGTTACCAAAAATCAAGACACCTATCTTCCTCCAAATTCACCTATTTTGGGAGCTTCTTCCTCTTCAAACCGACATTATCTAAATCATCCGTAAATCCATTAAGCAACCCCTTTGTCTCCAAAAACACCGCAAAAATTATCGCATCTCCATCCTCCTCAAAATCTATCTTAGGGACTCCTCCTCCACCAAAGACAATCATGTCTCATTTACTCCCATCCCAAGCACCCAAGACTGCTCCTCGAGAATGTCCAAACAAATAAGAGGATCCCTAATAAAGCTCATTAAACCTAACATGCAAGTTCTTTTACCCGTGATCGGTTAAGGTAAAAGAACCATCTCCATTATCTCTATCCTCATCTTCGTCTCACCGGATTCTACACCGAAATCCTTCATCAACTTATCAATCTTGACCATAACCCTTCCTCCGATTAAGCCTTATAACCCCAAAGGAGTGAAACCTACGGTTTAACTCGATCGATTTGTGCTTACCACCGTACTCCAGGTCATGACACTGAAGGATGTAAAGCTCTTCAAGCCGTTGTCAAGAACCTTCTGGAAGAAAGTGACCTCTTGTTGGAGGAGGAACAAGTACCTCCTGTTACCCTAGCCTCATCCGAACCTCAACCATCCATTCAGACCTCTAGTGGTTCCACTCCACTTGATCTCCCTCCTTCCCAAATTGACACAATCCATATCGCCACTAGAACCCAACATTATCATAACCCATCTTCATCTCCAACATCTAGACCACGGGTTGTCATTTCTGCAGCCCCTGAAGGCGTGTCTCCTTCCTCATCAGCCCCACGACCCAAGGTCTCCATTCGTGCTGCACCTCGGACTCAAGTTCCCGTATCCGTTGAGGAGAGTGTCATGAAGCAACTCACCCAAGCTCCGGTCAAAATGTCTCTTTTTGACCTCATCCAATCCTCTCCACAACATCGCCAGGCTCTAATCGATAATCTGCGTCGCATCGCAGTAAATTCCGATGAGCCCCAGCCCTTCGAGTGGGTTGTTGGATTGAATGGTCCATCGACCGCCATTTCTTTTGAGGATTCAGAAATTCCTCATCTTTCTTCAGAGGATTTGGAGGCTCCTCTCTTCATCACAGTCCAAGTCAATAACACTGCCTTAAAACGTGTTATGATCGATAGTGGAGCTGCTCTCAACGTCATCTCTTCCCACACATTCGAACAACTTAAGTTACCTAAGAATGTGGTGTCACCTCCGCCTTTCGCCCTTCGATCATTTAACGATCAGCTAGCAGTCACTCTAGGAACTGTGGTCTTACCCATCCGAGTAGGTAAAAAGCTGCTCCATGAACTCTTCTATATTGTCGAAGGAAAATTCCACTATAACATGATCCTTGGACGCTCCACGGGTTCGCGTGATGCATTGTGTCCCATCCACCCTCCATCGATGCCTAAAATATCAATATGAGGAAAAATCTACACCCATCCAGAGAGATCCTTTTCTTCAAGCGCAATGCGACATGACCACAAGTGCGCCCTTTAAAAGAAAATGCATCTTCTCCGGATGGGGCTTCATCTTCTTCCATACCTGTGACCAAACTGCAGTTGCGAAATCTGGAAGAGACGTGCAGCGTTTCTCACTAGAGAGCTTCCTCTCTTTTCTTTGATGCCCATCTCAAACCTAATGAGTATGGTAGACCGACAAGCAACACGAATATCAATCAGGTCAGTGCCGCATCGTTACCATTGTTTTTGCCCAATCACGAGACCAATTTCATCTACGGTGGTCTTGATACACCTCATTATTGTCCGGATTCTCCTCCTAGAGCCAAACCTTACCTAACGGGGTTTGATTATCTCTGCTGTAATCCACGTTTGCAAAAACTTATCTATATCGTCGATGCGTGGAAAGGTTTTGGCCTTGGAAAATATGAACAAGGTATACATGACCTCAAATCCATTCCTACTCTCATGCCACACCAAAAGTTTGGTTTGGGATTTAAACCCATTTCAAAAGCCACTGTCACTATTCTTGATGAGCCTCTTCCTACTGAAGAACCATCTTCCCCCACCAAATCCGAAGCATCACTTGATGTGGACGATGACATTTCCATCCCACCTAACTTTTTTTTTTTTTGATCAATACCATTTCCTTGGGACCTTTAGTCTATGAGACTAACAATCGGTCTGCTTCTATACCATTAATCTTCCCTGAGATAGTTGGAGACGACTCTCCTACTCATCAACACTATCCTTTGTCAGGCGGATGACGGCTCTGTCCTCACCTATCTAAAGGCGGAGGATTCATATCTTCCCAAAACCATTCCTTCGACACGTCTACCCTTCTCAACGAGGCCACTATCGACCTTAATATAGGGACTCCTGAAGACCCTCGCATCATTAAGGTCGGCCAATCCCTTGATCCACAAGAATTAGGGGACTTTACTACTTTTCTTTCCAAACATCGTCAAGCCTTTGCTTGGTCATACGAGGATATGCAGGACTCGATCCCGATATTGTAGTCCACAATATCGTTACCCTTCCCAACATCAAACCAGTCAAGCAAAAATTACGTAAAATGCACTCCTAGAGTAGCCCTTCTTGTTAAAGAAGAATTCGCGCGCTTGCTCTCGGCTAATCTTCATCAACCCATCGATTATCATGATGGGTGTCAATGTAGTACCGATAACTAAGGCTCTTTGGGAAGATTCGAATTTGTACCGACTTAGGGATCTTAATCAGCCTGTCAAAGGATGATTTTCCTCTTCCTAATATCGACCAACTCGTGGAGATTTAACTGCGGGTCATGAAATGCTT